>CAXHKT010000224.1:0-195000 GCA_964017195.1 Siderastrea radians | reverse complement strand
TCTGTTTTCCAACGTGGAATCTGTGAGCTTCAATGTGAGCTAACAAACGGATAAAAATGTTTAGATTCGTTAGTTGGCAGAGTTGAAGGGCCAAAAGTTTTCAAGTTCGATTCAAGTCTACTTTGAGATCGACTTTGAGGCTTGTGAACTATCATTGTTCATTCAATTGCAGAAAAATAGTATGTTATCCTTTTCACCTTTCACTGTGACTTCTTGTCTGTAGCGTTATTTGGTTTCGCTGGCAGACTGAAGTCAACATGAGTTTCGGATGAGTTTATTAGCGGTCAAATGGCGAAGATGCATGGAGCTACTTAGATTTCAAACACTACACTTAGAAATCGATTAGAAAAGAACTCTCGATTTTTATTGTTCTTGTCGTCGTTGTTGTAAGCTGGTTTGGAAATCTGTTCAAGTTAAAAATAGTTTAAAAGCTTTACTTACCTGTCTTTCCTGTGCTTTCCCATCTTTACAAGTCCGAACAGTTCTTAGACCGTAACCAAAGCGTCGAAATTTAAAGCGGTCAACTGAAGCATGTGCTTTGAAAGTGACGTCACAAGAAAATATCTCCCTTGGGGAGTAGTCCGCGTTGCAAATTTTGTAAGCTTAACATGAGGCAGAGCGCCTGCCAAATATCGAAAATATAGAACACCTGCCATTCTCATTTGGAGACAGAGAGGGTGAGGAGAACTTATTTTCTCTTTGCAAGTATTCAATATTCTTGATTAAAAAACTGAATATTCAATATTCCTTACAATTTTGAGCCAATATTCAATATTCCTTTACAATTTTAAGCCAGTATTCAATATTCATTATTCCGCTTCAACCCCCGAATATTTAAACACTTGCTTTGGACAAATTTTGCTCATGAGTGTATCAATTAATATTATTAATATTGTTAAGTTATAGAATAAAATCTATTTAATAATCCACCTCATTATTTTTGTGGTCATTTTAGATAACACATAATATTTAACGTCGATTACAATACTCTTGAAATTTGTTTTGAACTGCATATGGAATACCTTGGCCTGTATTCATGAAAAAGTGTATCCATATTCATTGATAAATTTGTAATGGACTCTCACCACAACTTGCTGTGTCCTCTTAACAAAACATATCGAAAAAGGACTTTCGGAACTGATCACAACTTCTGAAGATCCCTTTCTTTTTCCTTTGCTTTTCTTGGTGAAAAATTCACGGACAGACTCGCGACTAATCTGGGATAACACTGACAAATCACGGATCAGTCTATTCTCTCTGTCGTATAAGATGGTAGTAATCAGTTTTTCTTCTTTGCAGGTGACTCCATAGGTAGAACGAGCTTTCTTTATCGCTTCCAAAATTAATGTAAAAACTTGCAACGGCATTGCACGTCTGAATTCCAACATCCAGCCATTACGTACTTTCATTTGTGGACTAAGGCGCCTGTTAATCATTTGGAGCCAAATTTTCAATTCCCCTTCCAGGAGTGGAGCGGCTTCAATTTGGGACCTAATTGCTCGTTCCAAAGAGCTTTGGCCCTCAACGTATTTTTCATAAAGTAGAGAAAGACTTCGTTTAACCTCTTCTTCAAACATATAGTGATTATTTAAATGGTCCCGTAGTGGACGAAAAGCTTTTGTTGCGTTTACAATCGCAGCTTCAGCAGCCATTTGGTGCCTTGTATTTTTATGTATTTCCGCTGTACAGTTTCTTAGGACAGCAGGCGACAAAGTTCCGCTTGACAGCGCGAGCCAGCCCGGCGTGTTGCAGCACATTCTGATTTAAGCATTTGTTAAGGTGGCTCCCTACAGTTTCTACAAAAGTGACTATACGAACTGACTTGCAATCTTTGTTCCTGAATGTTACCAGTAAGGTTACCGACACAATTACCATTCTCTTTTAGTTTTTGCTTCTCAGTCATAGGCCATTGTCATGGCAACAAAACATCTAAAGAATGACAGATATTTGCCATTAATTCGTCTTTTTTCTGAAATATTTTGCTTTTCCCTCGGTGAAATTTTTTTAAACTTGCCTATTTCGTCAAAATGATCTTGACTAACATTTTGCAGGGGAAAAATATGGGTCGTTCAGACGGTTTCACTGATATCATGTGATTTCTTATTTTAAACCATTTAACTGAATTGCTCCGACAGAATTTTTCCAAAAAATAACATGTGAAAGGTGGCGTTAGTATCTCCAAATGTGTAAAATTTAAAAAAAAAATTCCCCCATTAACTTTGCCTTTTTTGCCCATGCTGACGTCATAAATTATCAGGAAAAACCTACGATTTCATGTGAGCGCGTGCAGATTACTACAGCTCGAATCATCAGCGCGCACGCAGTCATAAACCTATAGGGAGCCACCTTAAATGGCAACCTCAAGTGGTACTGACACTAACTTACTGCTTCCATTCATATAATCGGTACCATGTTCACTCGTGAGTTCTTTAATGACTGTTGTTGTGAAGTGAAATTTTTTCTCATTTCACCCAAGGCAAAGGAGTAGTTATTACAAGAGTAAAGTTTTACTATTTTGCTTAACTAAACATCAATCAGTTCTTATCCTGATTATTCAACTTCTACTCTCCTATTACGGTTAACAACACTGTAAAGGTGATTTACTTTCTAACAATTTTTCTAAAAAAGCTATTAATAATAATGTTACTATGCTGTAAATGTAACTGGTGGTCTCATAATTCTGAGACAAGTTGACGCTTTCAATTAACAAACAACAGGAGAGGCGTGAATCCAAATAGCCCAGTCTGATGATGAAACTTCCATTTCCTTGTTGAATCGTGTAAAAAGATGATTATTTTATCATTTCTTTGAAAGTATTAAAATGTAACTTTAACAGAATGATACTATTCCCTTTATATTTCTTTCCCATAAACAGCAACTCTTAAAAATATATCTCACGTTAAAAGAATGTTGTAAAAATGATTATCATTCCTTTAGCCTACATAACAGGCGCTACTGCGATTGTGGTTCACATGAAGGTCTCGCACTTCACAATTGCTTCTCACAGCCAGAGTGGCCCAGCAAAAAGGACTTGCTTGGCTCAATAACCCCTGTTATGCATGCTAACGTTTCTTTGAAAGTAGTGAGGTGTAACTTTAACAGTTCTGAAAAATGTTACTTTCGATTTTCTTTCTTGTCATTTTTTGAAATAAATGTATATTTATTATTGGATTCAATATCATTGTTAACATTTCAAGCCCTAGTGTCAACATGCAAAATCTCCCGACTGATCACTACACATCGTTATTTTCTAGTACTACAGTGGAACCCACATCGTAGCCTAATCATTTTTTATCATGCCCTGCAGATCTTGTGTTTCAAATGTTGATATTTTCTAGAGTCAAGTGAACTTTGCTATTAACTTAACAGCAATGGCAATTACCAAAAATTAGCCATAAATTGTCCACCTTAAGGTAAAAAGTAAGAACTGACCGATCTTCAGTTAACTTTATAATCAGACACAGTCATGCATTCCACTCAATAATAAAGCAAGAGAGAGGAGCTTGATTTCATTTTTTGTTTCAATGTTCCACTCTTACAAAGAACAATCTAAAATTGAGCATGAAACTTGGTCAAATAAATGCAATCTTGCACATGCATTAGAAAGAAATCGCTGGCATTTAGTCTATTATTTGGCTTCTTCATTAACCACTTTGTCAAACAACATTGAAAGCAGGGCCAGTAACATTGCTAATAGCTGCCTCCAGACTGCTTTAAAAAGCTCATAACTCTCAAATTTGCGAGGTAATTGCAGTGTTAAAAGGCACGTAGAAGAAAAGATGCCACCATCCACAGCATCAAAGGTCACTGTAATTTTGTCGATGAGGCTGCCTGCCATTGGCAACGTTGCGGCTGCAGTTGTAAAGCAAAGAAAGTCTTGCAGTCCTGTTGAGTAAAAAATGATACATTCTTTGATTTAATAAGGCAATAAATTATCATACAGAGAAAGATAAATTATATTTCACCTTTTTAAAAGCACTGGCAGGATTCAAAATGTTTCTTAAGACAATCTTAGCTTCCCTGATCAATTCTCGAATAATAGTGGTAGTTACATCTGTATTTTCAGTGAATTCTTATTCGCCGGAACTTCAACTCCTGAGTAGAAATAGGGGGTCTGTAATAGCAAGGTGTCCACTAGGTGGGAGTTGACAACTCAACTCCAGCACAATGCAACTATGTTGCACAATTTTTTATGGGAGGAAATGAAATCTGTGGAAGCATTTTCTTGTAATGCATCAGTCTATTCCAGTGGTACCCATCCCCCCTGGGTATTAGTCAGGCATTAGTGGGATGGGCACTACTGGAATTGACTGGTGCATAAAATGTGCTCTCCCATACACATAAGGAATGTTAAAATAACACGCTTGTTGTTATCGAGTGGTTTCTTTAAGGGATGCCCTGGACTCCCAGAACCTGCAAACGAACTTGAACTCCTAAAAAAAGCAGGGTAACAAGTAATTATTTTCTGTTGTGCACATATCTGACTTTTATACATGTACGATACTGTAGGTCAATTGGACAAGACAAATGCCTCCTTATAAATGGCATGGCCGTTGATACCTCTACCTCACTGATCGTTATTATTTTAAATAAATTTCTTTTCTTACTATTGATGGAGCAGTCGTCTATAAAGCGCATTAACATTTCCCTTGTGTCCACTTCACTGCCACCCATCTGCTCTGGGAATTTTAGAATGGCTTTGACTTCCTCAGGGTGCAAGTCGCTTTCAGTCCTAACAAATAGTTTTTCAAACAGTAGTGGATATTTGATAGCCTCCTCCAAGACACCTAGGGTCCTCAACCCTTCTCTCAGTTGATCAAGCAAGACCTTTTTCTTGCTTAAGACAAAGTGCATCAGAATTGATTGCACAATGTCTGTCTTGTTTTCGACCTGTAAAAGAAAAGAGAAATCAGCTTTAGCCATTTTAACAGTTGCATTATTTTGACAGACAGTGTTTTGATGGCACAGATTCTAACAGCAAGAAATCGTACTGCTCATCGCTAGTATTGATGCTAAATGAGAGCAACTACGCAAGTGTGTTTAAGTAAGATCTCGCTGCAGGTTTTTCGCGCCCAAAACTCAGTCGATTACCACTCGAATTTGTGCAGACAACAAAATCATTTGTTATTTAAGTTGCTGAGAGTGCTTTATCTAGCACAAATTGCCTTCTTTCTTTTCCTTACTCAACTAAACTAACAATATCGCAAAATTTAAGTCCGCCATTTTGTTTGTTTTGATCTTTATTTTTAATCAAGGTTTTCCACCGATTAGTGAGTTAATCGACCTCGCTAGGTGGATTATATTTGACCCCTCGTTTATCACTTGGTTAGTGTTAATCGTGCTTTCAGGAACAGAATCTAACCGAAGGATAAATTTTCATCCCGGATTAGCGAGATTTAACCCTCGATTAGCGCTAATCGACTTTCCAGGAACCGGGGCCAGGCGTTCCATGCGTCTTTCAGGAGATGAGCCTGAGTACTAGTTTTGTTCTTACACTGATTTCTATTGGATGAAAAGCATTGACATTTCAGCGAATTACAGTAATTGATAAGAAACTGCGTTTGACTACTACTTGCGCGAGGGAACTTGAGCATGTGTCTTCTTTTGCTTGTTCGTCGTCTCAAAGAATCATCTTGCGGTTTAAGCTTATAGTAAGGATAAATTTAAAGAGACGACGAAGAAGAAGGAACCTCATCAAGCAGTTTAGATAACAGAAAGAACAGTGGAAAGACACAATTATCAATGTTATAAATTGTTTAAATTTCCTCACAATCCAGCGTGTTTTCCGCCTAATCAACATATTTTTCCACATAATATGCCTGAAAATTCCCGCATAATTTTTGATTTTTTTCCGCACCCTATCAGATGGCCTGTCTAAGATGCTTAAAGATTGTTAATTTTCTCATTTCCACTTTTTTTTTTAATTAAAAAGACTTCATCCAGTCTTCCTTTTAAAAAAAGTTCTTTTAATATTGTTAAGCTTCAGATTACCGTAAGCTGAGACGTGCAACCAGCATCTGAAAGTAATACTTTGGAACCAGCGTCCCCATTTATAGCACTGAGCTCCTCAGCTGTCTCTTCTCCTAAAATCTAGTAGAGAACAACATCAATACAATAACTATATTTATTGCTGACCAACTCTACTTGAAAAAAATCAAAACCCCACTGTGGGAGAGAAAGAACCCAACAACATGTCATAATTCGGGGATAAACCAAAACCTGATATTTCACAAAATAAATTTACCATTTCCGAGGGTCCACAATATGTAGGTTTGGCGGGATGCGGGATTTGACATATTTTGGGGCGATATTCGGGATGCGAATCAAAAATAGGAATGGGTAGCGGGAATATTAGGGAACTTAAGCACCGACGTTTTTCACGCGACGGCAATGCCAGTGGCAGAAAGGGCCTGGGGAGAGAGTGCCGTTGTTCCCGCCAAAATGTTTAAATTAAGCTAGCAAACGCGAGCGACGCGGGCCGCGGTCGCAGACGGGGTACGTAGAGGAATTTCAGCAAATTAGGAAATAGCAACATGTCCTCTTTTAAAGAGCTCAGAGACCTTCTTCTTATAGCGTATGATAGCAAAATAATCATCGACGAAGAATTCTTGGTTCTATTTGAAACTTATCAATCCAAAAATCCAGAGTTTCCTTGCAGCTCTTCTTACCCAAGGTTTAAGTTTGAAAACATGCAAGACGACGAGTGCTTGGCAGAGTTTCGAGTTAAAAAAGAGGACGTCCCAGTTCTGGCAGAAGCATTGCAGATTCCTGAAACGGTGAGATGCGAGCAGCGTTCCATATGTGACGGAATTGAAGGTCTAGGTATGCTGTTATGACGCTTGGCATATCCTTGTAGATACTCTGATATGATTCCCCGTTTTGGCAGATCAGTCCCAGAGATCTGCATGATCACCAATACCGTCACGGTTTTTTTATTTGATCATCATGCCCACAAACTGACTCAGTGGAATCCTGATATTCTGAATTCACAAACTCTTCAGATGTATGCAGATGCAGTGTCTGCACGAGGTGCACCGCTTCAAAACTGCTTTGGTTTTGTAGACGGATTTGTCCAACCGATTGCAAGACCTTGGGGAGCACCAAGGACTGGTCTACAATGGTCATAAAAGGGTTCATTCTCTGAAGTTTCAATCGCTTGCATTACCAAATAGTCTTATTGCAAATATGGACCTATAGGTGAGGAAAATATTCTCATAACAATGGTCATTTTTACATGTTTATGACTTTGTTCATTCACTTGCCTTCGTAAATTTTAAATTAATCAACTTTATTTACAATTAATTTATTTATTGATTTATTTTCTGGAAAACGTACAAATAAATTAATTAATCCGATCTGATCTGATGCCTTTCTATTCCATTATGGAACATAGGCCACTGACAAAACTCCTCTAGTCCCCCCTGTCTCTTAATTAATTAAACTAATCAATTAATCATTTATTCAATTTATTAATCAATGATTTATTGAGTCTTTTAAATTATTCTAAGTTTACTTATAATTGTAATTTTAGCTTTTTAGCCTTTTTATAATTTTGCTTTTAATCTTGTCATGCACATTTGAACATTTCATGAAATTTGTGCATTATAAATGTTAATATTATCATTATTTTTAATTAATTAATAAAGATTTGTTGATTCATTGATTTTAACTTTCATAACATAATTTTTCTTTTTTTTTTTTTTTGCCAGAGGGTAGGCGACATGATGCCTTCATGTTGGTTGAATCCAACCTTCTTCAAGATTTAGAAAGGAATGCCTTCTCTCCCACTGGGAAACCCATGTGTATTTACGGGGACCCTGCCTATCCTCTTCGAATGCATTTACAGTGCCCATTTCGACAAAGAATTTTGACACCTGACATGGAATCTTTTAATGAAGCTATGAGCTCACCCCAAGCAAGCGCCCCACATTCACGCACACAAACAAATGTAATTGTATTGATCAAATAGAGACATGCCCCCTTCCTCTTCTTGGGAAACCCCCAAAAATTACACTCAAGTTAATGTGGGGGTGATAATGTAGTCTTTATCACTGGAGTGGGAAATTTGACATCACATAGTAGGGGTGGAGAATTTGAACAATTGGCACAAGTTAACATTTTTCACAAAAAAAACAACACAAAAGAGTCTTGCTGGCCGACATAAGTTTGCCATAACACAAACAACTCAAGGACAAGGTTGCTTGGCCGGATCACAGCAGGAATCAGACATTTGTGAATTAGTGGTGTGCACAGTTATTTCTAACAATGCACCATAGGAATGTAACTTAGCCATAAACTTAGCCTCAGCTACAATATACTGTTTGGGTTCTGGTCTGAGTTAATTGACTTCTGGGCTACCTCTAGCCTGCATATAAACAGGTGTTATGGACCCATCAATGTTAAGCCCAAGGAGGGGGACCCCGGGCATATGTGGGGCATTTGATCACCTTTGCTATCTTTGCTATCTCTGGAATTTGACTGAGAGTCTGGGCCCCAGGGTGGGGACGTTTGACTTTTTTGGAGAGGAGGACTGGGCCCTAACAGCATGTTGTTGCAGGAAGCCATTTTGAAATGCAAGAAGTGGCGTGCTGTTGTCTTATTGTAATACTGTTCCAGGAGACATGCATTTAATGCTGTCATGTTTATTAGTTGGATGTATTGAAGATCTCTCCCCATGTGACGTTATCTCAGTTTATAATACATGAAAGTGGGATTTAAGCGATAGCAATAGACAACTGTCACATCTCGCACTTTTATAATTAATATAAATGTAAAAAGTAAAATATGCTACATGAATTATTGGTATCAAATGTTCAACAAATGAAAGACGAATGTAGAGTTACTATGTGGCTACAGGTTTTTTTTCAAAAGTTTAATATTAAATAGAACAGTCATTTCTAAATTGTCATCTGTTATTATAAAGGACAAGAACGAACAACGTATTTGAGGCAGAGATGACACTTAAGGACGTTCGCGCGAAAAACTTCTACAATACAGATTTTTTTCATACTTTGGCTGCAGTCAGATAATGAGTTACCTATGTCAGAAATGTAAAAAAATTGGGCGGTCACTGACTTCGTTTTCAAAATAAAACGCGTGGAAAACTACCCCAATTTTGACAAATCGGCCCACGCAACTCGACATGGCCTCAGTGCTTGTTAGTTGAAAAATATTAAAAATGATTCGCTGTAGACCCACTTTCTTAGTCAAATTTTATTTAAGTGGGTCTGTCAAGTAAACAATGTGAGCTGGTGTCATCCTTTTAGGTAAACTCATCCTCTAAGATGGACTTTTGCGAACACCGTGCAGCTACAATAATGGCATAATTCGATGACCCGAGGGCAGAAAAGTTGAAAAAAATCAAACTTCCACAATACAGATTTTCTTTATTTTTTTTCAAAACGTAGATAATTGACAGAGAAAGTGATTTATCGAAAGAAAATATGGGGTCACCGAACATTTAAGAGAGTTAAACCCGTCCATAGATACTAAAGTGCCCACTAGCGCTCTATATCTCCACATTTCTCAAACAGCGCGCGCGCTCAATGCATGACGTGGCAGTGAATTGCGTGCGCAGTAAGGATGCGCAGAAACAATTAGCGCGAACGTCCTTAAAAGTCTCTAAAGTGTAGTAAAAGTAACGAATAAACGGCAGATATTCTGATGTTCAATACAATTTGTCTCAGGGTATTTTTTTGACCCCAGGGTGCGGGTGTTGATCAAAAATTCTTCCCCCCTCGGGCTTAACATTGGTAGGTGCATTATTATGCCCAGTGCAAAGCAGGAAGTGGCAAATAAAAGCTGGTAAAAAGTGTGTAAAAACGTAAAAGAAAATAATACCTGTAAGCAGTCTATATTGCTCTACTTCCACCCACTGAAATATCGATCAACACTGACAGACATCATTTTTCAGTGAATTGACCAATCAAAATGCTTTCAATCATTCGTGATCGAGTCCATGCAAAATCTGATCGGATGCTCGGCGGGATTGCTGGTTGTAAAATTACATATAACTTGCGAAAACAAGAACATGAACATTTTTATTTCCATACCTTGTCGGAGCTGGCAGTACCTTGGCAGGTTTCCATCACTATATCCCTCTGCAAGGGTCTAAGGTATCCCGTGGCTTGCCCAAGTTCACTCTGTAAAAAGCTAACGCTAAAGCCGCTTACAGGCATCGGTATTAGCATCAGTTCCCTCGACCGCCCATCCCCGCGGCACGGAGAATTTTGTAGCCTCCTCCCAATGCTGGGAACGCGGCCAGTATTGTATCGTGAACTTCCGCAGCGTTACCCACTTAAGGGAAAGTTATCTTCTTTTCCCCGAGTCCGTTCAACGATAACTCAATTCGTTCAGAAGTTGATGGTGGCATTTGTTGCCCTGCCACTGCTAGGCAAACGAAAGATCGGCTCCACGTGGCGTTTGCGCGGCCAACCGCGGAGTTTGTGTAAGGGTTTATACGCCTGCGACTTGCTCCACTTCCACGTGACTGTCGTGCTCGTGTCGGAGCTGGAGGGCGGTAGCCAAACAAGCGGTTGTGCTCATTTCTAACGGTGTCATGAATACGACCATCTGTGGGCGCGCTACTAAGGATTTGCCTGTGGTTGCGGCATCACGGCCGTCGATGTCGTTGACGTTGCGATCGTTGCAGTTGCCGTCGTTACAGCTGCTGAGCGGTTTCCAACGTTTCTGATGAAGTCCGCCATCTCCACCAGACGTTGAGCGCACTCGCGCAGCACGTTTGGATCCATTAGCGAAACAACGAAGAGAGCACAACACAGAGAAATGTCCAAATGGTGTGACAAAATTGTGTGACAATTTAGGATTGGAGCGCATCATGAGAGAGTTTGACTCACGTGACTTCCTCAAACCACGTGGTCTCGTCCGTTGGAACGCCTGGTTGATTTTTCGCAGAAAATTTGTCAAAATTGCATGTTGATAAACCGGAAATCGACAAAGTCAGCGTGATTTCGATGGCACCGGGGCAAGACGTACGGCGCCAGTGATGTAATGAAAACAGAGCCTTATCAAGAGAATGTGTACTAAGAGTTTAGATATTTACAAAATGAATTTGCGTGCAAGGCGACTATCGTAGGATGGCTCGCAAACATCACACAGACAAACATTTCACAAGAAATTTTTAATATAGAGATTACTCTATTCACCTCAACAAACGTGTTAAAAGAAGTACTTTTTAGCGGGTAATGGCAAGGTAAACTTCCTTCACAATTAAGTATGCAACAAGAGCTGCAATTAGAAAGTAATTGTAAGCGAAAAGACTTGTTTCGAAATTCAAACTGGAAAAAGAGCTGCAATTAGAAAGTAATTGTACGCAAGAAGACTTGTTTCGAAATTCAAACTGCAAAAAGTTTGTACATTAATTTTGACCCTGCTAACGCGTCACACAAACGATGTTCATTTCAGTACGTAATTTAATTATAAAACCAAGGAAGATAAAATCTCCTCGTTGAAGCCAATCCAACTGTTTGTATTCGCCATCTGCTGTCATTTTCTTTTTTCATGAAATTATTTGTTTTCTTTTTTAAGTCTTGACTTACTATGTAAGAAACTGTCTCGCGCTTAATAATCAAGTACAGAATGCACAAGCTTTAAACCGCAGTGTCACGTACGGAAGACGTTAGGGAAAAAACACCGTGTTGGTGGAAACACGATCAATTATTGAAGGTAGTCATTACAGACGCGAATCAATTAAATACAAATTACACTTATATTGCTGTTTTTGAGAAAAACGAGGTTTAATCAGAGAGGAAGTACATTGTTGGCACGGAACTTTGACATTTTGGAACAAGGCGTACATCACCTTGGCAATATTTACACAGGTGTTTTATTGTGTTTACACAACTCAGGACTACAGTCCGATTATTCATTCTGATTATGTTTTCTGTGAGTGCAGTTCTGAGACAGGATTTGAGGAAGATTTTCTTCCAAGAAGTAAAGCCAAAAGATCTGATATGACAGAGAAGGCATCCACTGTAGCTGACGGTTTCAACAAAAGTTGACGTTTCACCTTCCAGCGAAATTCCAAAGGTCGGTGTTCCGTAATTCCGTTCACGGCAGTGTAAGCAGCGCAAACTTTACTCAGTCAGTTCTGTTTAATATTTTAAAGATAAGGTACAAACAAGTTTCTATTTGCATGCATTAACAAGCTGTACTTTGCTACAATTTACGATTTCGAGCCTTTTTTTAAATGTTAAAATTTTGCGTGGATATTTCATTGGTTACAGTTTCAATATGGCGGCGATCAGTATAAACATGTCAAATTAGCAAACTTTCAGGAGGGCGCTTCGCAAAACTAGGAGAGATCCCAAGAAAATGCAAGCAGAACTTAAAAGAGCTATCCCTTAGCTGTATCCTCAGTATAGTCTGGGGTTTAATTTATGCGTACCGAGGGGGTTTTTTGGCCGGTATTTTAGGCCACCTCAGACCTTTATTAAGAAAGGATTCAAAGTGGCTTCGAACAAAGGTCCACAACATGCCCGTTGAAAGAATCTAACTTACTTTTTTACCATGATTAAATTGACTAAGGACCGAACTTTAAAGTTATCGCAAGTAATGGTTTATAAGCTATTTTCTGCTTACGCGAGGCCGCCATAAACACTGCGAAGTTTCGGTTCTTCGAAGATGCAAATTTGGCCTTATGCGGACTCAACGGTTTTCATTTAATTACTCTTAAATAAGGAAATATTCAAACAAACTAAACCCGTTTCCTTTACTTTGGAACAATAGACTATCAATATAAAAAGTATCAGCGAAATCTAATTTTGAGCTGTGTCCGCGATGTTAAGGACCATCTGTGGTTTTTACTGACACTGACTCTTAATTCATCCATCTGGGACAGATTAGAAAAATGTTTCATATTTTTCACTAATTGTTTATGGGGTAAGATTTTGCATTTAAATTCGTGAGCGACAAATAAAGACTGCGTACACACCGTCCTAATGAATAAGACTTTCATAGAAAAAAGCGAAAAAAATGAGTGACAAAAATGATCAATATGGCCTTAATGCGACCAGGGCACGCCAAGAGGAGAATAAAATAAACTTTAAGGTAAATATTGCAAGCACAATTTACTTTATTTTTATGGCCCTTGTAAACAACCGCAATACCATAAGAATTCTAACTGTTTAATTCGGCGGAAGTGGCTCCTTATGACAACTAAAGTAAGCAGGACAAATGATGAGGGAGCAAAGTGGAGCTACTATCCAATCTCTAAACGGAAATGACTCACACACTCAGCTTTGGCTGCCTGTGACCTAACGCAAATTGAAACTTAAAATTCTAGATGACAGAACATATCTTGTTTGATAGCAAAAAATTCATATTTTTCAGTGACGTTCCACGCTTAGATGCAACCAGCGCTATTATTAGAACCTCGAATTTAATTAAGAAACTGGCATTCAAAAAAAAGAAAATCATGCCAACCTACAAACTATTGAACTCTATTACTAAATATCAAATCCGCTTCAATCCAACCCAGCTTAATTTAAAGGGGGTAAAACTAAATAGTGCACAATAATAGGAACCGTGTGGCTCTCAAACAAATAACCTAACAATTCTAAAAAGACAGTTACAGCTTTGCCTAGTATCAATTTCCCAAATACTAGGTCCTAGGAACATTTACATGGGCCTTTAACATTCATATAACTGTTAAAAAGGCTTATTATAAAGGAATAAATACTCATCCTAGTAAGTTATTTAACAATTTTTTATCACTGTTCATAAAAAACTGATGATTTTGAAATTGGTTGAAATAATGCAAATAGATAAGCACCCTTGTCAGAACGTTTATGTTATCAAGCATTTGGGATGTCCCTAAATGTAAACTATTGCAAAAATACAGTCAAAATTTGAATATCTATCATGCATGTACGATGTCGCACAAAAGCGTCCATAAAAGGGCGAAATGTATTTCGTATTTAGACTAGAATGATGCTCAAACCCTCAGATTCTGCTACTTTTACCCGCTGATCTTTCCACTGGTAACCAATTGAACTTAAAAGTTTAGAAATTTGTTCTCTTCAGTTCATAGATATCACCGAAAAAGTTGAATCTAAACAAGTGGAAAACCGCAAGGCAAAAGTTGAATAAATATCACGACTTCGCTAGGAAGGTAAGAAGAAACTGAGACGACAGCAGAGCTAACAAACTTTGACATGTTTCTGAATTCGATGTTTTAAGTGTATTGTGGTGCCAAAAAATCTTACCACTTACTAAATTAACTATCTGCACTTCTTATTTTTACAGCACCGCTTGAGGCTTTAGAAAACCACATGCTGAGACGATGCCTAGCAACACAATTTATTTCAAAAAGGACTAATTTTCTTTTCACAGGCGGGCGCGTTCGGCGAAGATATACAAATTTTTTATCACTGTTTATAAAAAACAGATGATTTTGAAATTGGTTGAAATAATGCAAATAGATAAGCACCCTTGTCAGAACGTTTATGTTATCAAGTATTTGGGATGTCCCTAAATGTAAACTATTGCAAAAATACAGTCAAAATTTGAATATCTATCATGCATGTACGATGTCGCATAAAAGCGTCCATAAAAGGGCGAAATGTATTTCGTATTTAGACTAGAATGATGCTCAAACCCTCAGATTCTGCTACTTTTACCCGCTGATCTTTCCACTGGTAGCCAATTGAACTTAAAAGTTTAGAAATTTGTTCTCTTCAGTTCATAGATATCACCGAAAAAGTTGAATCTAAACAAGTGGAAAACCGCAAGGCAAAAGTTGAATAAATATCACGACTTCGCTAGGAAGGTAAGAAGAAACTGAGACGACAGCAGAGCTAACAAACTTTGACATGTTTCTGAATTCGATGTTTTAAGTGTATTGTGGTGCCAAAAAATTTTACCACTTACTAAATAAACTATCTGCACTTCTTATTTTTACAGCACCGCTTGAGGCTTTAGAAAACCACATGCTAAGACGATGCCTAGCAACACAATTTATTTCAAAAAGGACTAATTTTCTTTTCACAGGCGGGCGCGTTCGGCGAAGATATACAAACATAAAAATCTCAGACAAAATCCGCAGCATTCCACAATGTTCTAGGCAAAGTCTCACCAAGTTCCATAAGAACAATGTTCTCAAACTCTTTTAATAAACCCATTTCTAGCATTTGCTTCACTGTAGTAAAGTAAGAGAAGTGAACCATCAAAGCTTCGCCGACAATGCAATTAGGTTGTGAAGCTTTGCCTGAATATGTTGATGACCACCAAAGTTCATCATCACGGATTGCTCCAAGCTCCATCATTTGCTTGATATCCACGATGTCTACATCAAGAAGGAAAAAATTTATACTGAAGCGGTGTCCTTTCGTAGTTAGACTCCTCCCAGGAACCAGATATTTACTCAACTGTTTCTTGTGGTAGTGATGCACAAACGCGCGTAATACCATTTCAGTACATTCCGGTTTTTTCCAACCGCACGCTCCAAAAGGGTCGTACTCAACTTTTAATCCTTTCGGGTTCACTTCCTTGTCAAAAACACCAATCTCTTGGTGAAACCAGTTGCATCTCCAGTTGGTCACGATGTTGCCGAAGTGTATAAAGCAATCGCTCGTGTTCTTGTTGTTTAGCATGCTGCCAAAAACGTTTGGATGGAGGTAAACGATATCATCGTCCATCTTGAAGTAGACATCAGCTGGATTTCGCAGAAGACGTTGAAGGACTACATAGTAAAACTCTGTGTAGAATGGGGCCAATTTTGGTTGACTGTGTGCTTCGGTAGGATGTTTCTTTAAATAGAGAAACTGAAAGACCTGATCTTGTAAAATACTGTTGGCAGCGGTCGAGAAATGCCGTAGCTTGAGTTGCGTTTCGTTGGTGTATCCTAACATAGCAAACAACACTCTGTCAACCACACCGCCGTTTTGTCGAAGCTCTCTGTAGAGATAAGGAAGCAGGACTCGAAGAAACATCCACCGACCGGTGAAAACGCACGCATATACTCGACCACTTTTACGTTGAACATCTTTGAATTTGTTTGCGATGTTTGGCGAATGTGTTGGGGTCTTAACTTGTACCGGAACAACGTTTGGGGCGCACGACAAATCATAGTTATAGAGCATTGTAAAACAGAACACTGTTAGTGAAACTAGGAGGAGAAATTGAACACTTCTTTGCTTCTTCGTGGTGAAAAGGGGCCGTTACAAAGAGCAGTCCAGCCTGCGCCTTAATCACGTGTGTTTCCCCAAACTGCAGCTGCCTTCCAATGGATGCCTTACCCTGCCAGGTGAAGCAATTAATTATCTCGCAGAATTGCAGGGGGTGGGGTAGGGGTGAATGCTGTCTCCACCTTCCCCTACCAGTGAGTCTTTTTTATTTTTTGAAGAGCATTTTTTTATCAGCAGCTGGCATTTTCGTTAGCTGCACGCTTGCTCCTTAGCGTTAGTTTGGCAACAATGAAAACAAATTGGAACAACACGGGAAAATAATCTATCAATCGCTGAATTATCGACTGCCACTTTTTTTAATCGTCTACGCTGCTCTTTATAGAGAAATTATGAGGTCGCCTGATGCTGGCAACTCAGCCATCCTCATAAAGTGCTTAACCCTTTTTCCCCTGGAAATTTTGCAGGAAAGTGCCATTTGAAGCGATTCAAGCCGTTTTTAGGTCATTGTCTAGCCAAAAAGAATCGAAACTGTCCAAAACATTGTTTTTAAGTCGAGCAATGCGGTGGCTTTTGTTGCTGAGGCCAATTTACAGCTCTCGAAGTTCGGGCATGCGCAGAAAGTTTCGCTGCCCTTTCGTCTTTTACCTTTCGCTTTCTCTCCTGCCCGCTTCTTTCGCTTTTCTTTCCCCCGTTTTTTTCTTTTGTTGGGCATTTACTAGGCTTCATTTCGGTGGGAAAAGGTTTTGCAAAAGTCCCGAGGATCGTGAATTTTTTTTGAAGTGCGAGTTAGTATGAGGACAAGATTTTCACTGGAATGTTCTGGTCAAAGTTACATGGTTTTTTGCGTTTTTCTCTGGCCTTTTTGATTGAATCGCACTCATTTGAATATAGCTTGAAAGATCTCGTCTTCCTGCACACGTTTTTAGTCAAAGTTGTCTAGGACAGTTAAAACTCATGACGTTTTTTTTTTTATTACTTGCAAGCACAAAAAAGAAAACGCATACAGTACAAACACTAAAGCACGTAACTAAACAATACAGCAGAGTAAAAAGTAAGTGATCCTAAATACAATGGTTTAGGCGCATTACCAAAATTACAAAGAGTTAGTCAGTCGAGGGGAGGGGAAGTAACATTTTGAAAGTTATTTGGGCCTGCCATAGTTACATACATATACAATTATTATTCAACAAATTGTCACTATGCCCATATATGGTAAGGAAGCCCTCAATATCTGTCATCCGTACATGACAGATATCCTGCGATATACGTAAATGACCATATTTGGAAGTGCACTGCAGATTTTCTTTCATTGCTTGTTTGGCGGCCATTTTGAAAAGCGAAGCAGTTTTAGCAGTGTTCTCCGGAAATTTTAACTCCCTGGAAGAAACTTTCCACGCTTAAATGCTCTCAAAAAGTCAACAAGTATTTGCTTCAGCTCACAAAGATATCCAGAGGTTGACTTGGAATTTCATAGTGAGAATTCAGCCAAGAAAATGCTATTGCGAACGAAGCAGCACACTTGCTCACGGAAAGTTGTAAAGACTAAAGTTGGAAAGAGTTTAATTCACAGGAAGAGGACTTATTCTCGGTAAGGTAGCAACATTTTTTTTTACTTTGTCTTGGCATTTCCAAACATGAGTTTGTAAATAAGTCTTTTTAAGTGAACGGTAGTAAACTTCGATTTCTTGAAGTTCTGTTTTGATTTTTTAAAAGCTTAGGTGTTGCTAGCTTTTGGCGTTTTCATCATAGAGCCGTAGTTTTTCTCGCTCTAAAAATGGTAGTCGATGGGAATTTGTTGAATAATAAAACAATTATCCTGCTCAATCTTGCGGAATATCCCCTGATTTAGCCAACTCGGCCTACGGCCTCGTCGGCTAAGTATCAGGTGATATTCCACGCGATTTCGCAGGATAATTGTTAAATATACTTAAACAATATTTTCTATATATGAGTACAAGGGTGTTTACAGGTTTGCAAAAAAAAATAACAGTCCTTCAGTCAGGGGGACGGGAGATAAACTCTTTATAAACATTCTGCATAAGGAATCCATCCTTTTGTGTCACCCGCTTTTGTCTCTAATACATATCTTGATTTAACAAGACGTAGAAAAGATGTGAAATTTGGTGAGGTTTCCTCTAATCTGGCTTGCCATATATGATACCTCGCTAGCAACAAGATATAGTTTAATTGAAGTGAATATTTAGAATGAGGATCCGGCCTCAGGCCCAAAGCTGGTGTATTCAATAAAATGAATTCGCCTGTTATCGAGATTGTCCTAAAGCCAGTCAGTCACTCTTTTCCAAAAGGAGGATGTAACGTGACATGACCAAAAAAGGTGGATTAATGACTCTGAAGCACTGTGACAAAAAGTGCAATTTTCGTTTTACTTTCTTCCTATTTTAAAAAGGAACTTGTTAGTTGGTATGCATCTATGCAAAAGTTTAAACTGGAACTCGATCAGTTTGGTGCTTTTAGTACAACTTGGAGCCACGAGGTACGCTTGTTCCCAGTTGAAAGTAGTTTTTTCATCTGAAAAATTGCAAACCATTTGTTTTGGCTGTTGCTTGGGATTAGACCTTTCGTACTGATTAGCTTTTTGTAAATTATCGGGCCTGGTCTTTGGCTTTTTATAATCTTATCGCAGAGTGTTTCAGAGTTGCCTCCTCTAATCTCAGCAGCTCCGGTAGCGGTTTTTCGAAGGGACTTTACAGCTGATAATAAGCCGTAGAAACTAAGAGAAACTATGTCATACTTTGACGCAAGAGCATTAAGGGACAGAAATCCGTTGTTTTCCGTCCTTTGAAGGTGTTTAACTTTTGTTAGACCTTTTTCAAGCCAATCCTTAAAAAAATTGGCTTGTTATCAACCCTTATTAAAGAGTTGAACCATAAACTCTGTTCGCGAAAATTGATTTCAGAAGTTACTTGTCGCTCAAAATTGGTTTCGGCCCAGTATTCTAATATTTCCTTAAGGAAGGGATCCGTGACCTTTATCATTTTCTTTGTGTCATTAACGTTAAGGTTACCCCGGAAGAGATTTTCACAGCCATAGTTCTTGAGTTCCATATCGAAGAGGAGTTTCCATTTTCCTTTGTTGGTCGTGTCCAAGTACTTTTTTACCCAAGTCGTTTTGAGAGATTTGTTAAAAGAGCAGAGATCAATCATTTTCAGACCTCCATTTCTGGGATCGTTAATCATAACTTTTCTCTTTATTTTGTCACCTTTGCCATTCTATAGGAAATGGCAGAACATGTCGTTTATTTCTTTTATAGCATGGTGGTTAGAATGCAGCGGCGCTAATAAATAAACTAACTGTTATGCGGCCAGTGTCTTAACTACGGTGATTTTTCCTGGCAGCGAAAGCCTACGGTATTGCCAGCAACTTAATAGCTTTCTAATTTTTACAGTTTTTTCTTTATAATTTAATATCATCGCCAGGTCTGGCTCGGTTGACAGCCAGAGACCAAGCGCTTTTACCTTGCATTTTGGCCATTTTACGTCCTTTCCTGGTAAAAAAATTTTTTCTTGCCCAGTCTTAGAGCCGATCCAAAGAGCTTCCGTTTTACTATCATTGAGCCTGAGGCCGGAGATCTTGCTGAAATCTTCTAAAGTTTGTAGGGCTGCGACAAGGGACTCCCTTGACCCGTCTAAGATAAGAGTAGTATCATCCGCGTATTGGCTTATCTTAACTTCGTTTTTATCTACATAGATACCTTTTATTCTCCTGTTACTTCGGATTGTCTTGGCCAACATCTCCGCTGCCAGAATAAATAAATATGGCGAAAGGGGGCAGCCCTGCCTAACACCTCTTTGAGGCTGGAAGAAATTACTTGACCAGCCATTGTTAAGAATACAGCTTTCAATTTTGCAGTAAAAGGTCTTGATCCACTTAATAATTGATGGAGCAAAGCCGAAAAAACGCAAAGTATCAAGGATGAAAGGTCATTCAAGTGAATCGAAGGCTTTTTCAAAATCTCTAAAAAGCAGGAGACCTGGAACATTATGTTGTGCAGCGTATTGGATGATGCCATCAATAAGTCGTATGTTTTCACCAATGAACCTTCCTTTTATAAAGCCTGTCTGATCATTATTTATAAGTTTTGGAATTACGGACTTTAGACGGTTTGCAATTGCTTTTGCTGCGATTTTGTATTCCGTGTTGAGCAGAGTTATAGGACGCCAATTTTTAATAAAAAAAGGTTATGTGTCTTTTTTTTTGGAATAAGTTTAATGATTCCGCGCCTTTGAGAAATGGATAGGCAGCCAGACTCGAAGGCAAAGTTGAGGGCGGAGAGTAAATAAGTAGAAATGTCATTTCAGAATAATTTATAAAATTCAGTTGGAAGACCGTCGGTGCCAGGTGTTTTTCTAAATCCATACATTTTAAGGCTTCCGCGCATTCTTTTTCGGTTAAAATAGCGTCGCAAGCCTGTTGATCCATAAAGCTTAAGGAAGTTTCGTTTTCTTGCTGGAAAAAATTGGATTGAGAGGATTTTTCTATTTTCGAAGCATAGAGATTTTTGTAAAAGGATTCACATTCTGATAAAATTTCCTTGTCTGAAGTGACAAGAGTATTATTGTCCAGTTTTAATTGGCTTATCGTTCCTTGTTTAAAGTGTCTCTTTTCCAGGCTGAGGAAGTATTTTGTGTTCTTTTCACCTTCGTTATACCACTTTGACTTTGACCGAAGAAGGCTCCTTTGGTTCGATGTTCAATGATTTTTTCAAGTTCCTCTTTTAGGGCCTTCATTCTCTCATTTGCATTTTGGTTCAAGGGATCAGGGCCGGTTGCACTATCGATCTGTTTCTCTAAATTTGAAATTTCTTTTTGTAATTCGTCCTCTTTTAAATAAAGGTTATTCATTCATTCTTTTATAGATGCCGAATAAGCGATTGATTGTTGACGCACTTTTAACTTTATCATCTCCCACAGAAGCCCAGGGTTGACGAGTTCATCATTTTTGTATTCAGTAGCCGTTTCTTGTATCGTTTCTTTTATTTTCTCCACAAAGGTTGTATCGGTTAGGAGGGACGTATTTAGTTTCCAGAAACCATTCCCCCTTGGGTTTGAATGTAAGGATAGGTTGAGTGTTATCATAGAGTGGTCCGTTTTGAATCCTGGAAAGATATCCGCATCGGAGCAGTTGCAAAGCGTAGTTTGGCTTACCAAGAAGAAGTCAAGTCTACATTGAATTTCTGCTTGTCTCTGCCGCCAGGTAAACCTTTTGGTATCCGGACTAAATATTCTCCAGATATCACATAATTCAAGATCTTCCATCGCATCTTGTACTACCTTTAGAGCATTTTAGTGTGTTCTGGCTATACCATTCTTTTTATCTTTTTCAATATCTAGCACTAAATTAAAATCACCTCCAATTATAACTTCGTCGCAGTTAAAATTAGCCTGTTCCAGGCGTTCAGATAGTGGCGCGCGAGCGAAAAACAAAGCGAGCGAAAGAGCGGGCGAAAGAGCGGGAAAAAAACGAGGGGAGACTGGGGGAGAGGACGAGGGAACGCCTGTGGAATTTTCTCAAAGGAAGCCGTTCCACCCACTTTTAGACCGCCAACAGTGGCCCGGTAACATGAACCCAGATTTTGCTAGTTGTGGTTTTCAATTGTCAATCAAAACCGTTGTTGATTTCCCGGGAAAGATGATCTCACGTGTCGACGTCGCGCGACTTCTTTCCTCTTGCTTCGAATTTCGATGTCAATGTCGGCGAATTGTGAACGCTCTACAAACGAATTGGAAATCCACCCTTCTTCGTTTTGCAGGTTCTGTGAGAGAAATGTGAAGTGCTCAGGGACAAAAGTTCCTCGAGTTAGCCTTTTCAGCCAGATAAAAAACAAGGATATAACTGGGTTTTCTGGCGTCGAAAGTTTAGTTTTAGCGGACGTGGCACTTTCCTTGGGCCATGAACTCAGGCGGGAAGAAGGCCTGTCAGATATAAGCTGTTTGACCTGTGCGAGATCTCTAGCTAGATCTCATGCTAGTATTTCTAAGTTGTTTGCCAACTTGAACAATGGTAGCCCTAAAGCTCCGGGAAAACGAACAACTGAGGCGAGATCACCGACCGGTGTAACTCCATCTTCCAAGCGAGCAAATCTTCGAGACGACATTACGCATTCTGCCGGGAAATCGCGGCGAAGCTTGGGTTTGGAAAAAACTGACAGTGAAGACCAGTCGCTTGGGGTCTCACCGATTGCTGACAAGATTGCTTCTGAGATGAATTTACCCCAGAACGCAGACGAAACAATCATCAAGGTTAGTTTTTAATTTGACGGCTGAGCTTACAGTGTTGTCTTTCTTATGAAGGCTTCCGACGGAAATGTTGCTATTTCAATCTCTATTTTGTCTCGATCGCTTCGCCTCGGTTATAGTTTTTTTACTTAATGACATTGGATTAGAAACTAAAATCGTTAAAATTAAACTAGTCAGCCTTTGCGATCGGCACGATTGCCGTCGAGAAAAACAACGACATTAACAAAAGAAAAAAAAACTAATAAGCTTGTATCATTTGCAGTCTGTTCTTTTGGGTTAGAGTAAAGGTATTTTAGGCCCTTATAAATTTGTGGTATTGAATTAATTCGTGAGCTTTGTTCAGTAAGCTGTTCGGCCGGAAATTTACTCATTAATACTATCGATCGATATCGAACCCGTTGACTCAAGAATTATTGTCTTGAGCTTTGTAAGGGTGTAATAAAAATGCAAAAGGATTGCCAAACTAATAAGCTTGTATCATTTGCAGTCTGTTCTTTTGGGTTAGAGTAAAGGTATTTTAGGCCCTTATAAATTAGTGGTATTGAATTCACTCGTGAGCTTAGTTTAATGTGTTCGGCAATTTATAAGCAAAAACGTCACGAGTTTGTTTCCTTTGTATACTTCAGCCCTAACTTTACTCACTATTATAAGGCTGGAAAAATAACATGGCTGAAATTAGTACTATCGATCGATATCGAACTCGTTGAATTAAGAATTATCTTCTTGTGCTTTGATAGGCTGTTCTAAAAATGCAAAAGGATTGCCAAACACTGCTAAACATTTGCATTTTTTTTATAGATTTTTGTTGGATATCCCAATTGTGGCAAAGTGGTGGAGTATGAATGTACTTCAGAAAGAGCTTCAGAAAGGGCTATCGTTAAGAATATTGCCTTCAACAATGCAAAGGCAGTTGCAAAGGCTGTGTGGAAGGATACCAGTCTTAGGGACCATGTGTTTTGGAAGCACTTGGTAGCATTAAGAGGGAAGTAAAGAACTATGCTAAGGATCCAACATGTGTGTTAAAGACTGCTTCCCCTGCTGCAGTGACATCATTCACCAATGGATCATTCTTCAATCAACTTTTACAGAAGTGCCCCAAATTGTCACTTGTCTTGTCTTCGATTGTTCAGCCTGGAAAGGCAAAGCTTTACACCAGTGAAGAGCTACTGAACTTAAACAGTAGATCGAGAAATGCGATCTGTTTGGCGGCTGCTTCTTGTTTAAAGCAGTACAACCAGCAGTTAAGTGCTGCACACTATCGCCTAAGTTTGCTGCTTTTGAACGGTGGTGCTAAGGCCATTACCTTTGAACGGTGTGCCCATCTGGGCATCACCATGTCACATCGTTCGGCCATTAAAATGCAAAACATAGCTGGACAAACATCTTTACAGTGCACTTCCTGGAAACAAGACACTCTTGAAAAGGAGTTGAAGATAAGATTCCTCCAGGAAGTCATCCACAACAGCCCAAGTGATGCTCCCTTGGATTTGTCTAAGGATAAAGTGAGCCACCTGAACTATTATGAAGAAGAGATGCATCGAGACATAATGGCCCTTGTTCGTGGTGTCCCGCGTAATGAAGAACCAACTGTCAGTGCACCTGATCTGTTCACTCACAAAGACCTTGTTGATGCAGTAGCAGAAGTAAGGAAATCGATTTGCCATTACAAGTAAGTATCAACAATAGTTTGTAATTACAATAAATACATAATTACATGTTGTGGTCTGTTCAAACTTGTAGCATCACTTAGTACCAATATGCATTGATGAGCCTGTGACATCTTCCAGTATATTGCTGCCAGGCTGCACTAAGTAAATTTCTGCATATTAAGAAATGTGTAGAGTAACATTAAGGTACCACCTGATCATGAAAGGCTGCTAGTTAGAGAAAAGGGAGTTACTTGGTAAATCTAATGTTAGTAGTTATACTAAACTTTGTTTTGATTTGATTTTTATAAACAGGCTTGTGACTGATAACATTGATCTTGCTGTCCAGGCCAGACCCCAGACAGCTTCCCATCAAAACAAGTCTTTACATTGGACTCATACCTTTGCTGTAAAAGACAGAGTTGCAGTAGATGAGTGCCTAGAGAGAGCACTTCCTCAGAAAAATGTGGAAGAGTTGGAGATGTCAGAAATCCTTCCCAGTCCTGAAGTCCAAGAAAGTGTCAAGGCAAGCTTGGTTCCCCTGGTGCTGCGCATCCTGACAAAACACTTACCTTCATACAAGGACTTTGCCGTGGCCGTTGAGTACCACCTGTCACATCCGTATTCAGCAGCGATGAGGCAGAAGTCAGAACAAGTAAGGGGCATATGCATAATAGTCAGGGTTGGCCAGGGTTTTTGGGTATATGGTATACAGGGTTTTTAAATCAGGTATACATCATCTTTCACCCAAAGTAACTAATAAGGATTTCAAGTATACGGAATACTATGCTTCTTACAGTTTTTGGGTATATTGAGGGAAAGTTGGTAGAATTTTGGGTATTTTAGCAATTTTTTATGGGTGTAATGGTATACTGCTAAACCCCCCGACCCCCCCCCCCCCCCTTGCCGACCCTGATCGTATAGTGCTATACCATCATGGAAAATTGAACATGATCAAAAAAAGAGTGAAAGAAATCGGGATCGTCGTCATTAGGAGCGTAGATGTTGGCCAAGGTCAACATTTTTCCATCCGCTTCGATATCGCATATAATAAATCGACCATCTGGGTCTTGGAGAATTTTTAAAATGTTTAGATTAAAGTTATTGTTGAAGAGAATACTAACCCCTGCTTTGTTACTCGCGCAGCAACTGAACAGCACTTTGTAACCCCATTCACAAGTCCATATGTCTGTTGTGTTAGCGGAACAATGGACTTCTTGCAGCATGTATACTGAAAAATTTTTTTATCTCAGCCAATTAAACACCTCTTTTCTTTTAGCGTTATTTCCTATTCCCCTGACGTTAAGCGATGCTATTTTAAGATTCATGGTTTGACATTAGCATATAACCATTGAAAGACAAAATTAACTTTGCTGCAGAAAAAAAAAATAAATAACAAAAAAAATTGCAAATGGGATATAAATAAAAACTTAAGCTACACATAGCGTACGAGCAAAAAAACGTTGGAAGCAAGGAAAAAACGCTAACATACAGAATAAAGACAATCAACAATTAAGGATCGAAGGTTAAACACGCAATTAGTTTAAGAGTGAGCTTTTGGTTTTGCGGTGTTCTTCAGCAGCTCTCTCCGCTCACAAAATTCTACAATATCCTTGATAAAAGTGGCGAAAAAAAAAAGTTTTAGCTCAAGGGTGGTAAAGAGCAAAGACTAAAAGGACAAAGAAAGGGTTTACGAGGAGTTTGCTCGATTAGATGTCCAGCACCTGGCCAACTGGCCAAAGTTTACCTCCAACATATAGTTTGTCCGGTTGCGATTTGCTAAAGGATACGGGAATATTATTTCGTTTAGCCTTTTTGCAGGTATCCATTTGTGCACGTCTTCTTGTCACCAATTCTTGAGGGAGATCCTTAAGAGCGGTTTGCTGTAAGAACCGACTAAGGGTATGCAAGATAGAAAAATCCGATTCTCTCAAAATCTGCCAGAATAAAGGCTTTAGTGAAGTAGTTCTAAAAATATAAGTTTCGGGTCGTTTAGATTTTTATTTATTTTTTAGTGAATATTTTCGTATTTGCCCTTCGCGGCAGTCAAAACCAACGCCAAAATCGGGACTTTTCCGGAAACTCCTATTCAAATATTCAAAGCGTCCAAAATAAGATTAACCCGGGGAGTTAAAAGATCTTATTACCTCTGTTTATTAGCAGTGTCAAAGTTTCATGAAAAGCGAAGGTGAATTTTTAACGGAATTTTAAAATTTATACCCAACAACGGTCGTTAGCGACAACCCAATTTAGGCTAAATTCAAGGCTCAAAAAAGCACTCTGGTACATGGCTTTACACAACAAGACTATACTCCGGGAAAGAACAATCACTTCAACTAAACATCGGCCGAAAAACATTTTGGGACAAATGAAACGGGGAATTTTGAGAGCGCTTTGAAAACAGGCCACTTGAGTGATATGAGCGACCCTTTGACCTTTCATGTCAACGGAAATCAACACACAGCAGCTCTTAAAATGTGACTTTCCGTCGCCAGAATACGAGTTTGCTTGTTTTTCTAGAATGTTTTCAAATAGAGGAAACTAGGATTTTGAATTTGGAGGCCTTTTTTCCCAATAATGAGCGATGTTGGGCAGTTTAGAGAAGTATGTTATGAAATTGACCTACTCTATTTATTACCGAATTTTTTCATTCAAAGTCTGTTTCCAACGGGAATGCGGAATCAGTAACGAAGTAAAAATCCGATTCATGAAATGCTTAGGAAATAACTCTTACCTAAGTGAGCTTTTCCTGGCTAGAAACTGCAACTTTCATTGCAAAACACATAGCGAGATCGCCGAGCCGTGTTGCACGTGAGTTGTCAAATGTTTCTACAGCGCGGCCGAGGTTCCCTATGTTAACGATTAACCAGATTTAGGCCCGCATAGCGTGCGGAAACAACACTATGGTGAGGAACGCTTGTTCTTCATAGGAAAAAAGAAGGGAAAAAAGGAAAAAGAGAGCTTTTATTACATATATACTTATTTATATATATATATTTTTACATCCAAACCGGTGACACGTACAATAGAGTTCTTCTGTTGCTGATAGGTTGCCGGAGGACATTTGATGTTCACAACAAATATTAGTCCAAGAACGTAGTTTGAGGGCTTATATGAAGTTTGCACATCACACATAGGGCCTGAGACAGAATCCCTCTACTGTTTTTATTATCCAACGCTAATTTTTGAGCGAAAATTGCCAATATGCGTTGATAGGTGCCACTGAGGAGAGACAGTATCGCGTCACGTGATCGATTTCGACCAAATGGAGCACGCTAAAATTTAGCGTTGCAGTAGCAAAGGTTAGCGTCTTGTTGAACAAGCTTCAAACTCCCATTCTTAGTGAAACATTTTACCTTTTGGTAAATAAAACACATAAAACCCACAAATCAGACTGAATGTCTTTCTCTAGTTTTCGATAAAACAGCAGCCACTTCCCTCGACTGGTACCGCTACGGCAGAAGGTGCTGTGATTTGTGCCTTGCATGGGCTACAATTGTGCGCACGCCATAATACTCACAAACAGTCTTTAGCACGGCTGTTCTCAGCCTTTTCTTGCTGCCTTTCCTATGCATGTCGCACAGGTTCAACTTGTCATAAGCGATAAGACTGTAAAAAAAAAACAACAAAAAAACAACAAAAAAATTAATAATAATAATAATAATAATAATAATAATTTTATACTACTGTTCTACTGTTCTTACCCACTTCCCCCTACCCTTGGTTACATAACTCAACCATGGACTTGGCCGCATTTTATTTCTTTGCTAAGAGTCTTTAATTAGAAGGTCTAATGTCTGCTAAGAAAGAAAGATATTGCACCCTGCGCCATGGGAGAAATACATCTGCCCAAGCCAAAATACTAAAAAAAAAACACTCCTAAGCATGGGTGTGCTTAGCATTTTCACGCTGCCTTTCTTATGCAAGTCGCACAAGTTCAGGCCAGTATTGTAAGCGATGGCGTGCTATAACTGTACAAGCCCGATCTAATACAATCTATCGGGTATAGAAGTTTTGCTTCTCTAGCGCAGCACTATGACTTAAACGCTTACCACGAAGTAAAAAGCCAATTCGCCTATCAGAGTGACGCAGCTTATAAATTATTCTCGAAGAGAACAACTCATCCATCGTGCAGTGAGGGACTAGTACCTGGAGAACAACCTTGACCTATCTGCTTTCTTAGCAACTCGAATACATGTCAAGTTCTCGCCTGTTCCCAGTTTGTTGCGCAACTTTGATTAGTAGTCTCTTTTTCATGGCAAATGTTTCAGTAAAAATATTAGGCCAG
Source organism: Siderastrea radians (assembly GCA_964017195.1). Lineage (NCBI taxonomy): Eukaryota > Metazoa > Cnidaria > Anthozoa > Scleractinia > Rhizangiidae > Siderastrea > Siderastrea radians. The sequence goes on along the minus strand of CAXHKT010000224.1, from coordinate 166,664 downwards.
TATTTTCCTTTGCCAACGTCAAACGCTCTCTCTCCAAACTGTTGCCGTGTCACAAGAAAACTCAAAATTGATTAACATGTTTACACCGTCAACATGTTAACATGTTAACATGTTTACTTTCGTCAAAATCAAAACATGCTCCACGTAAGTCAAACCCACGAACTGCAGAGACGAAGCACTCGGAGATGTGATGTCGAAACCTCGAAAGTTGGAAACTCAAAGGGGGGCGCTTCAGGATTTGTCGTTGTAATTTCAAAGTTAATAAATTTGGAAATTTATCTCTGCTAGGAAAATCGGTTTTATTTCTTCGGGAACCTTTTCAAAGCGTCGGAAAGAAAGGATTCTTAAGGAGCAATTCTTGCTGATATCTTCAGAGTGGTTACAGTGGAAGTTGTTGAAAACTTGTATAGCTATTTTCGGAACGTGTCTGCAATCTTGGTGCTCGAAAAATTAGGAACTTAAGGGCATTATTCGAAGTTGTTCGGAATGCAATAAGTATATCGAGGCTCCTGTTTCCCAAGCTTCGCCAAATCAGCGTATCAACTTGTCTAAACGGCTGCTCAAACCTCCATCAGGCAACAGTCTTTGTAGAAAGAGAAAGCTTCCCGAAAGTCCCTGAGATTTGAAGCCACCGAACAGCCGCCTTCTAGAGTCAAACCTGGCCATGGCAATTTTCCAGCTGGAGAGAAACAGTTAATTAGTTGTGTCGGTGCGGTCACGCTCAAATTAAGTTAACTGATTTGATTGACATTCTTTGAGGTACGGGTTTTTCAAAATCGTGGGGTTTGCGGACAAACTTTTTTTTCCTCCCTTTTCCCGGCCCCTTCTCCCACTTCTTTTGCACTCGGCCCAATTTTTGCGCGGCCAAAAAGCGGGAAATGCTTCAAACGCACGAAAAACCCTAGGCCCACAGAAACGCTTGCTATACAGGCTAGGGTTTCGATAGTGTCTACCTCTATGTCACAAGCCCCTTTTTCTCTTTCTGGGTAACCGAAATCCACTCTGCAGACACCCGTCCAGGTTTTGGCAGTTCTTTAGAGTACATGATGCTACACAGCAGTTGATAGCACCCAGCGTACTCACGTCGTAGGATAGCAGTGTCGATCGTGGGATTCTTGATCCCTTGAGTTATACAGCAGAGTTCTCTTGTGATGTCGGCGACACGGGCAGTTGTTGCTTCTGTTTTTGTTTTTATTTTTCGCTCTGGCAATGCAGGTGGGCAAGGGTCTTAACATATGGTTACTGTGCTAAATACAGTAAAATCTGTTTCCTACCGGTAAAGCATGCTAGCTTGTTGAGAATCATTGTCCTGATGATTTGCGGAGTATTCAGCATTTTTCCAGGGACAGGCAGAGGAACCGCTGCCCAAACGGGAGATATTAATTGAGAAAAATCTCTGTGATACCTGCCAGATTGTACTGGATGAAGTACTTTTTTAAGTATAAAATTAAATTTTTCACAACCTCATCGCATATGACTGACTCGAACCTGTGCGACATCCATAGGAAAGACAGCATGAAAAGGCTTGTCTACGGGTGTGGCTGCTGTATCATCGAACACGAGCAGTGAGAAAGACATTTGTGAAGCAAAGGAAATAGGAGACGTCAGCAAGCCGGCTAGCGCTGTAAGGCTCTATTAAACCCTAAAGGCCACCGGCATTGGGAGAACTTGCTTAGTAGTACGTGTCACCGGTTTGAACGTAAAAAAAAAGTATATAATAATAAGTATATATGTAATAAAAGCTCTCTTTTTTCCTTTTTCCCCTACACTTTTTTTCCTATCAAGCACAAGCGTTCGTCACCATAGCGTTGTTTTGCGACTGCACGTTATGCGGGCCTAAAATCTGGTTAATCGTTAACATAGGGGACCTCGGCCGCACTGTAGAAACATTTGACAACTCACGTGCAACACGGCTCGGCGATCTTGCTATGTGTTTTGCAATGAAAGTTGCAGTTTCCAGCCAGGAAAAGCTGACTTAGGTAAGAGTTATTTCCTAAACATTTCAAGAATCGGTTTTTTACTTCGTTATTGATTCCGCATTCACGTTGTAAAAAGACTATGAATGTATAATTAGGTGATAAACAGAGTAGGTCAATTTCATAACATACTTCTCTAAATTGCTCAACATCGCTCATTATTGGGAACAAAGGCCTCCAAATTCAAAATCCTAGTTTTCTCTATTTGAAAACATTCTAGAAAAACAAGCAAACTCGTATTCTGGCGACGGAAAGTCACATTTTAAGAGCTGCTGTGTGTTGATTTCCGTTGACATGAAAGGTCAAAGGGTCGCTCATATCACTCAAGTAGCCTGTTTTCAAAGCACTCTCAAAATTCCCCGTTTCATTTGTCCCAAAATGTTTTTCGGCCGATGTTTAGTTGAAGTGATTGTTGTTTCCCAGAGTATAGTCTTGTTGTGTAAAGCCATGTACCAGAGTGCTTTTTTGAGCCTTGAATTTAGCCTAAATTGGGTTGTCGCTAACGACCGTTGTTGGGTATAAATTTTAAAATTCCGTTAAAAATTCACCTTCGCTTTTCATGAAGCTTTGACACTGCTAATAAACAGAGAAAATAAGATCTTTTAACTCCCCGGGTTAATCTTATTTAGGACGCTTTGAATATTTGAACAGGAGCTTCCGGAAAAGTCACGATTTTGGCTTTGATTTTGACTGCCGCGCAGGGCAAAATACGAAAATATTCACTAAAAAATTAATAAAAACCTAAACGACCCGAAACTTATATTTTTAGAACTAGTTCACCAAAGCCTTTATTCGGGCAGATTTTGAGAAAAAAGGATTTTTTTATCTTGCATACCCTTAGTCGGTTCTTACAGCAAACCGCTCTTAAAAGACCAAGAATGTACAGCTGTATCGGAGATCTACTTCCAGCTGTACGAATCCTGTGGCGCACATAGCCTGCCTTCCACATATTCAAATGGCGGTTAATTCGAGGTACAAAAACAAAATGAAGGGCGAACAAATGGTGATGGTTAGTTGGATCAAGAATACCACAATCTTCCTGGTGATAGAAAAGATGGAGCTTATTTTAGCGCGAAGTGCCTGTTTTCAAGGAGGTCTGTAAGGCTGTGTAGTATTCCAAAGAAACTTTCGGGGCACAGTGAAGACTCAAAGAGAAATGCTGACCGGGGCCTCAGCTTGTCTCAGTCTCAACTCATAATGGAAGCAACTGGAGAATTCGTTCCAGTTGGATCAGGTAAATCTATTAACCTTTACCTTTAAATAATTAGAAAATTTGTATCGGAGTCGAAATAGCTCCTAGGCGATCTCCGGTCCGACGTCGGCAAGTAAAGAAATTGGTGACGTCATGTATTGGCGCCAAAATATTGGGTTGGTAACGTCTGTACACTAGCTGAGTAACGTTGACCCCGTCCCTCCACCCCACCCCCACCCCCCCCCAACATGACACACACACAAAATAAAACAATTACTCCTTTGTGGAAATTCGGTAATATATTAGAGCGTTTTCAAATGAGTGTCGTAAAACCAAAACCAAAATAATTACTCTAACCAATATAATCAATCAGAAATCGAAGCATTGTTAAGAAAGTGGCACGAGCTATTTTTAACCAATCAAAGAGGGTAGGAACTAGGAAAGCAAAACCAAAGCAAGAAAAAAACAACATTACTTCGAATAATCGATAGAAAACTGCTCTAAGATCGGAACTAAGTAATTTAATTTCCGAATGTTTAAGACTGACAGATGGATTGGGATAGATAGATGTCTGTGGAGACAACTATCAAAAAGGTAAGAAAAAAGTTTCCTGTAAGAAAAAAGTAACCAAGCTTTTGCTAGAGGATAGTACGGAAACAAATGACCCGGATCTAATTCTTAAGAAACAAGAAGAGTTTTTCTCGAATTTATATAAGTCGCAAGGCCCCTCTGCAAAAAATTCAAACTGTGCTATTTTCTTTAATAGCACAAATATGACCACTTTGTCAGAGGAAATGTCCAATAGTTGTGAAGGCAAAATCGCCAGTGATGAATGTTTATTGGCTCTGAAGGAGTTTGAAAACGGCAAATCTCCCGGCTCGGATGGTTTTACGGCTGAATTTTACAAATTCTTTTGGAAAGAGCTTAGTGAAAATCTAACTTCCAGCCTTAACCATGCTTTTGAGAAGGGTGAACTTTCAATTTGTCAAAGAAGAGGAATAATTTCCCTTCTCCCAAAAAAGAGCAAACCTACCAACAATTTAAACAACCTACGCCCGATTTCACTGTTAAACACAGACTATAAAATTGCTACCAAAGTCTTGGCAAGAAGATTGGAAAGGGTTCTTCCTTTCATTATTAACCCAGATCAAACCGGGTATATCAAAGGGAGATATATAGGTGAAAACATAAGGTTAATTAGCGATCTGATTGACTACACCAAGCAAAAAATATTCCAGGCATTGCCATCTTTCTTGATTTCCGCAAAGCGTTCGACTCCGTGGAATGGGATTACATCGCAAAGGTTCTTGATGTGTTCAAGTTCGGGGAAGATTTCAAGCGTTGGGTAAAGGTTTTTTATACTGATATATCCAGTTGCGTCATAAACAACGGCTTCGCGTCACCTTTTTTTAAGCTCAAGCGTGGCGTGAGACAGGGTTGCTTTTTGTTTTAGCTATTGAATTGCTTGCACTTGCAATAAAAAATGACCCTCTGATACAAGGTATCTGTGTGGGCAAAGAAGAAATTAAATTAACACAGTACGCCGATGATACGACGGTTTTCGTTAAAAATACAACTTCCGTGGAAGCGCTGCTTCGCCTTCTCCAAAAATTTAAAAAGTGTTCCGGCCTAGAAATTAATACACACAAGTCTGAAGCGTTATGGTTAGGCTCGTGGAAGGAACGTCTTGACAAACCGTTTGGCTTTAAGTGGCCTACTGATTCTGTTTACGCCCTTGAGATTCATTTTTCAAATGACGCTAATCTCGTGCATAAACTAAACTTTCATGGCAAACTGGAAAAACTTGAAAAAATCCTTAACAGCTGGAGAAGAAGAAAGCTCTCTCTCTATAGAAAGATTAACATTATTAAAACTCTTGGTTTATCAAAGCTTATTTTCAGCGCTTCAGTTCTGCCCATTCCTGAAAACTTCGCTCAAAAAGTAAACAAATTAACATTTAAGTTCCTGTGGGACGCCAAGCCCGCTAAAATTAAGAAATCCACCATCACCGGACTGAAAGAGAAAGGTGGACTAAAAATGATAGATTTCGATCATATGAACAAAGCTCTAAAGTGTGCTTGGATCAACAGGTTTACCAATGGTAATAAGGGAGCGTGGAAAATAATACCAGATAATACAACTGCGCATCTAGGAGGCTTCTCTTTCCTTCTTCAGTGCAACTACAAAGTCAAGGATCTCGATGTGAAAAATGTACCGCTTTTTTACGAAAGAGTGCTTAAATATTGGGAGGAGGTTACATGCTTGGCGGGCAAGACTGATCTTAATCCAAACGAAACATTCATCTGGAACAACAGACACATTAAAATCAACAATAAAACTCTATTTTTTCCAGCGTGGTACCACAAAGGAATCTACAAAATTAAAGATCTAATAAGTGATAACGGTAAATTTCTCCCTTTTGACGTTTTTTGTCGTACGTTTGATGTTAAAGCTTGTTTTACAACATACTACGGTCTATGTAATTCAGTCCGTCAAAATTGGAATGCTATCTCCAAAGAATCCCATGGCGTTTTAGAATTAATTTCAAATTGGCGTACTAACAACTCGAACTTAACCACTGCAGATCTGCTGCGTGTTATCGCAGATAATAAATTTGTGCCTCCTTCAGCCGAGCAAAAAATTCTTAATTCAGGTGTATCTAAAGATAACTTATCAAAAGTATATCTTCTACCATGGAGTATAACAAAGGAAATTAAATTGTGCATGTACATGTTTCAGTTTAAAATTATTCATAACGCAGTGTTCACAAAGGACAAGCTTTTCAAAGCAAATATTTTACAGGATAACAAATGTTTTCACTGCAAAGACAAAGCAGAAACACTTTTGCATTTGCTTGTCCACTGTCCGCATACAGTGGCTTTTTGGGATGATTTTCGGGAATGGTGGCGCAAAAATACCCATATTGTACTGAACCTTACACCTGCTATGGTGTTATATGGTGTGATAGATAACTCAAGGTTCTGCACGCTACTCAATTTGGCCCTGTTAGTTGCCAAGTTCTACATATACCGATGCAGTCTAGACGATACGCCTCTATACTTCCCTGTGTTTGAAACAGAATTACGTGAAAAAGCAAGGATTGAGAAAGATATTGCTACGAGAAATGGTAATCTAAAGCATTTCAAGATTAAATGGGAACCTCTGATCCGCAGCAAATTTATTGGAGATGTCGATATTTGAGAGACCTTTGACCCGCTTTGCAATTTATATAGTTATTTATTTGGATGTTTTTATTTGTCTATTTTTTTATTTAATGTAATTGCTTTATACGTCTGTTGACTTTTTATCTACTGGTTCTATTTGTAAAGATCTGTATAGTACTCTTGTAATTGCTTATCTATTGTATTGTAAATTTTTTTTGTGTGTGTTCTTTAATAAATAACATTTAAAAAAAAAACTATCAAAAAGGAGTTTCTAAGTCTAAGTAAATTTATCTCCATCGGTGACATAAATTTGCAGTGTATGTGACGTCTTGCTGGTATATTTCTTTAAGCAATATGTACCAAGTGCCGAAAGACACTATCACAACGAAGAAGTGTCCCAGAAAGCAGTTTACCCGAATCAGTTTTTGACGACATTGCGGAAAACTTAAGTGCGCTTAATTTGGTAGTTGTACTTCACTTGATCACAATACGCAGTTGGATTAAATAACGTAGTGGGAGTAAGGTGCAGATTTCAGAGAAATATTTGGCCTTTTTTTTAGTTTTTGTAAAATGTGGTTCGAGAGGGCCACGTGTGAACAAAGAAAAGATCGACGACAACATTTTTATGTCTGATCCTGAGCCTATATCAGCTAAGGTAGAGTAATAGTAATAAGGTAGTCTTGATACAAGTGCCATTTCTGACTTTTCAGGAAGAAACGGAAAAGACGCCAATGATTCACGGTAAAAGGAGGGAAGGTATTTTTATCCCGGACGTTGAGGAATTGAATGCTGAAGAATCTGATCTTGATAAGTCACCAGACAATAGCCAAATAAACACAGAGAAAGAACCTTTGAAAATGTTGAACGAATTCTTAGCATGTCGTGACGTCGGCCTTGTGCGCCACAAATTGTCCGTTCCGTGTGGCAGTGCTCACAAACGCACAAAGCGAAGATACAGCCGTAAAGCAAAACGAAGTGTCCGCGAAGTCCTTGAAGTTATTGCTCCAGGTCAAAGCGATAAGTTATTGTCTACATTGGGTGGTAACTTAACGTCTGAGCGAACCCAGGCAGAGGTCGAACTCTTGCAGGCTTTAGCCGAGAGCTACGTGAATGCAACACACTAGAGCACAAGAAGGCAAATCCCGTCAATTATGGCAGATAAAGTGCCACTTAAGGAACTTACGCAATACATTCCTGGGATCATTAGCTACAGGTTTAACATAGCACGACATCACAATCTTTTACATGGAAGAGGGGCAGTTGTATCTGTTGATATCGCAAGACGTATGAAAGTTGACTTTGCTAAGGTGGATCATTTCCTCAACTTTATTACCAGCCCTCATTTTGTTCAAGACATGCCATTCGGAGAAAGGATGCTGAGATTATCGACGGGGGAAGTAATGAAAACACCAAATATCGTGCGCATGTTGATACCAGAGCGTATCACGCAGCAGTATTTTCAGTTCTGTGCCAAGACCGAGTTCACTCCAATGAGCAAGCGCACTTTACTCCGAGTACTATACGTGTGCTCTGCATCGGTGCGGAAGTCGCTACAGCGTTTAGACAACTTCTCCGCTCAAGGTAACAAAGCATTTGAAGACCTTTGCGAAACAGTAGACAGAATAGCAGACCAAGCAAAGTCACAAGCCTGGGCAAAGGAAACGAAACAAGCACTTCGGTCTGCAAAGCAATATTTAAGAGCAGATTACAAGGTAAGGCTACGTAACTCATTAATACGGACAATGAGTGGGCTCATAAGGGGGTGTCCACTTAATACAGGTATTCTCTACAGTAAATGTGGGAACAAAATTTAGGGACTTCCCCCTAGTCAGCTGCCCGATTTACTATATCATGACGAGAGAACTTCGACTGGCAACAGACACCCTATGACTCACAAACTTAAGGAAACAGGCCTTGTCGCAAAGAAACAGTGTGTACCCTGACCATCTGTGCCGTTGTCGGGAAAGAATAAGAGATACTGAACCTTCCTATTTCTTTTTTAGCTGAAAAGAGTTAGATTGTATTCCTACACCCCGTCCCGGCCGTTGTTGAAAGTGAAGGCACAGGTTCATTTCTGTCTAAAGGGTGGGGGATATACGGTTTCAGTAATATACGGTTATTAACGTTAAGGTTCTCAAGATAGCGTTTGACGTTAACGTTCTCAAGATAAAATTTACAGAGGAGTCATCATGGAACGTAATTATGATTCTTCAGCAATACAATCTGATCTAGATAAATAACATTAAAAATATTAAGTTCCAAATTAGGTTTTAAAAACCCACTCATACTCTTAGGTGCACGTTTCAATGGAGTCAGAAGTGGCTGACCACTGCTTGGCGTTTGCTTTGAGTGACCCAAGCAATGATACTTTCGAGAAAAAATGTGACCACAATCATGCAGAGATCTGCGCGGAGTGCCATAAGCTAGGCGAGACGTTGGCCACCATAGAAACAGCGTGCGCAGAAATCCAATCTGAAGAAGAAAGAGATGACACGATGTGTTTAGTGCAGAGAACAAAGAAGGATATTTTGGCATGGAAAGCACACCAGCTTCGAACAGTAAATCAGGATCAGGCCAAGTATGATGTATTAGATATCCTTAACCACAATTCGGCATAATTGGTCATGGACTGGGCCATGAAGTTCTTGGCACGCAAATTCAGAGAATCACAGTGCGACTGGTATGCTAAACGTGGAATCACTTGGCATATAACTGTGGTTTTAACGCAGCCAAATAAAAGTAGTCCTTTCGAGAAACTAACTCTTGTGCACGTGTTCGAGAGCTGTCCGCAAGATAGTGTTGCATTAGGTGTCTTGCAGGATGCTCTCGTTACGCGAAAGGAACACCTTCCTGAACGGGAGGAAGTATATTGCAAACAAGACAACGCTGGTTGCTACCATTGTGGTTGGATAATCAAAAAGTAAGTCAAGCAATCATGCGGGTGTCAAGGTGGAGAGAGTTGACTTTTCAGATCCTCAATTAAGGTGGCAAGGGAGAGACCGATCGCCAGGCAGCTACAATAAAAGGACACATCAACGTCTATTTAAACGAAGGACACGATGTAAACAGCGCGGCTCAGATGAAGGAAGCAATGGAATCAAGTGGCGGAATTCCTGGTGTAATTGTCAAGTATGTGAAGCTTCCCGAAGCATCTTCTGATACGATTATGGTCAAGTGGGATAGAATTAGCGCGCTGAATAATTTCCAGTTTGAAGAAAGAGGAATAAGAGTTTAGAAGGCTTATAAAATCGGACCCGCAAAACTAGTTCCATGGAAAGACATTCAGAGTGATGGCGGTTTCCCTTTTGTGCTAGACGTGTTGGAGTCTCCAGTTCAAAGCCCCCAGTTAAGTTTTAAGATCATTAGACCAAGACAAGAGGCCACACAAACAAATACAGTTATTACCTCTGAGAAAGACACAGCCACAGAAGGCGTGGAAGATGAAGAAGCGAAAGTTCATGCTAACGGTTTGTTTACTTGTCCAGAAGATGGCTGCATTCGGACATTTCAGCAGTCCTTGAGTTTACAGGCTCATTTAAACGCAGGAACACATAAGCGTGCAATAGAAAAAGAAACATTGTTCGACAAGGCGAGGCGAGGATACGCGGCTAAGATAATCGGAGAACGAACACAAGTTCCATCTGTCGGTCTCTGTGCAGGAATCTCTGAAAGTACAAATGCAGACCTGCTTTTGCCACTTGAGAAGGGATGGGCGCTAAAAACTACGAAGAAGAGAACTCAGTTCACTGAGGAAAAAGAGAAATTTCTAACAGGACAATTTGTCATTGGCGAAGAACGCGGGAAAAAATCCGATCCGAAGGAAGTGTCATATGAAATGCGTAAAGTCAGGAATGAATCGGGGCTCGCCTTTTTCTTGGCAGTGATGTTCTTTCGGTTCAACAGGTGGCGGGCTTTTTCTCTCGTCTGGCTGTCCAGATCAAGAAGAGTTCATCGAAGCAATATGAAAAACCTGACAGCGACGATGAAGATCACCAGAATGCAGCTGAGAAGGAGCTCGAGTCTTTACATTCAAAGCTCCATGCAGTTGTCGAAGAGGAAATTGCTTTGCAACACCCTATTGTTGCACTTTCTCGCAACATTTGCAATTTGGTGCACGTTAATAAGTTATCGACCTTGTCGGTAGCTATGCTGAGGGAGATTTGTGAGAGCCTGGGTTTAAACGGGGATGAGAGAAAAAAAAGCCATTGATTAATAGAATTACCGGGGTCGTTGGGGAGTGCTTGTGTGGACGGAATTGACAGGTGTAACTTCATGCATGGTCATGAACAATATCAGTTAAGGTGGCTCTTAAGAGTATTAACAAAAAGCACTTACACTATATCTTACGGTAGTTACAAAATGAATACTTGTTTTCTTGTCTTGCAATTTAGTTTCACAAGATCTGGCCGAGGCTGTTACCGTGGTAACAGAACATCTAGTCAGTGGAAAATGTTTTGCAGAAATTCCCCATTCTCAATATTGTGCAATTCTGCATATTTTGTTACTAATAAAACTAGATTACTCCGACAGATTATTTTTCATACTAAAAGTAAAAAGAATATGTAAAATTTATTATTTGTACCACAAATCTTGCGACATTTTAGAAAAATTCGTGTAAGGAAACGCTAGAAAATCTGATGTTAGATTTACCTTACTTTTAACTTTGCTAAAGTACTAAAATATGGGAAAATCCGACATTTTCATGCGAGTGTGCGCAAATTGTTTGCCATGTTTGCAATGACCTTTAATTTGCTCAACGGGTTTCTTCTTGGCTCAGTTTAACACAAGGCTTTACATTGTTACAGTGAAACCCATTAAACCATGAACGCCTAAAATTATTTCTGGAATGTTTATTGTTCTGCGACCAATCAGATTCGAGACGTAACCGCAACAAACCGCAAGAGTAATTAGCTGAGAGGTTTCGATCACGAAACGAGTCGGTGGCTTTTGCGTCCACAATAAATTCTCAGTTTCACCGCCGATTATTGCAGTAGAGTAATTATTAGTGTAGTTTCTGTTAGGGGCCGATTACATGAGGCGGGCTGGCCCGCTTAGCCAGGCTGGCTCGGTTTGCCGGGATCTCGGCACGTCTGTGAATCGGGGTCCAATATAAGTGCTAATTTCGCATTTGATGTTCTCTATAGATGTAAAACTTTTTTAGCCACAAACCTGCTTTGTAATCAATACTAGTGCAATTTTCGCCGTTAGGTTACGGCTAAATATTGGGTATATACTTCATGGGTGAATGCCACGAGTGCATTGACTACCAACAGTGCATTATGGGTACAAGTGTGGGTAGTGCATTATGGATATACTTGGCTAACTTGACTAACTTCACTAACTTAGCTTTCTTGGCCTATATATAATCCACTGCTTACTTCGCTAACTTAGGTCACTTCGCTAACTTGGCTTCCTTCACTTACTTGAGTTACTTGGATAACTTCGCTAACTTAGGTCACTTGGCTAACTTGGCTTCCTTCACTTACTTGAGTTACTTAGATAACTTCGCTAACTTAGGTCACTTGGCTAACTTGGCTTCCTTCACTTACTTGAGTTACTTAGATAACTTCGCTAACTTTGGTCACTTGGCTAACTTGGCTTCCTTCACTTACTTGAGTTACTTGGATAACTTCGCTAACTTAGGTCACTTGGCTAACTTGGCTCCCTTCACTTACTTGAGTTACTTAGATAACTTCGCTAACTTTGGTCACTTGGCTAACTTGGCTTCCTTCACTTACTTGAGTTACTTCGCTAACTTAGATCACTTGGCTAACTTGGCTTCCTTCACTTACTTGCGCTACTTGGATAACTTCGCTAACTTAGGTCACTTGGCTAACTTGGCTTCCTTCACTTACTTGCGCTACTTGGATAACTTCGCTAACTTAGGTCACTTGGCTAACTTGGCTTCCTTCACTTACTTGAGTTACTTCGCTAACTTAGATCACTTGGCTAACTTGGCTTCCTTGGCTTCCTTCACTTACTTGCGCTACTTGGATAACTTCGCTAACTTAGGTCACTTGGCTAACTTGGCTTCCTTCACTTACTTGAGTTACTTGGATAACTTAGGTCACTTGGCTAACTTGGCTTCCTTCACTTACTTGAGTTACTTGGATAACTTTGGTCACTTGGCTAACTTGGCTAACTTGGCTTCCTACACTTACTTGAGTTACTTCGCTAACTTAGGTCACTTGGCTAACTTGGCTTCCTTCACTTACTTGAGTTACTTGGATAACTTTGGTCACTTGGCTAACTTAGCTAACTTGGCTTCCTTCACTTACTTGAGTTACTTCGCTAACTTAGGTCACTTGGCTAACTTGGCTTCCTTCACTTACTTGAGTTACTTGGATAACTTTGGTCACTTGGCTAACTTAGCTAACTTGGCTTCCTTCACTTACTTGAGTTACTTCGCTAACTTAGGTCACTTGGCTAACTTGGCTTCCTTCACTTACTTGAGTTACTTGGATAACTTCGCTAACTTTGGTCACTTGGCTAACTTGGCTTCCTTCACTTACTTGAGTTACTTGGATAACTTCGCTAACTTAGGTCACTTGGCTAACTTGGCTTCCTTCACTTACTTGAGTTACTTGGATAACTTCGCTAACTTTGGTCACTTGGCTAACTTGGCTTCCTTCTCTTACTTGAGTTACTTGGATAACTTCGCTAACTTAGGTCACTTGGCTAACTTGGCTTCCTTCACTTACTTGAGTTACTTGGATAACTTTGGTTACTTGGCTAAAAAGTAAAAAGAAAATCACTCACAGCTTAAACAAATCGCGTTTGATAGCCAGGGATTAGGGATTATTCTAAAAGGGAACTGTCAACCTCATAAATACCCGATGGCCAAAAAAAGTTTCAGTGTGTGAAAGCCCAAAACTCCCATGCTGTATAAAAAATCAGCCGTGTACCCACACACACACTACATTCTTAATCCAGTAAGTGTATACAGCAGGCCCGTAGGGAGGGGGGGTGCGATGGGTGCGTCCGCACCCCCCCACAAGCCTTGGAAGTCCGCTCATTGTGAAAAAAATACATTAAAATAAATAGATAAATAAATACGGTTAATAAAGGGAAATGATATTCCTGTATTCCTGTACTGTTTACATTCAATATGGTCCTTTGGGTTGAAGGTCCACCATTTGTAGATTCGCGTGGTATATTTTTGACCAAATTGTGTGATTCTAGGTTAACTTCAACTACACATTCTACCAAATGTCCTTCATAGACTCGAATAGTCGAACCGTTCGAAGTCCCATTAATATTCCCAGTGTTAAAAATAAGTAGACAGGCCTGCACGACTCTTGCGTACGTGTTAAAGCCATTCTCATAGTTTGGATCTCACGAGTATGTCTTTGAGGGACCTACCCTTTTTGTATGATATTAGGGGAGGTTCTTTGAATATTTCTTTTAGCAATGGTTGTTCTTCTATTAAATGCCAGTGTTTCATGAGTATTTGTTTCACGTTTGGCACTGCTGGATGATATTGTGTAACAAAAGGCAAGATTCTCCTGTTTGCTTTAGGTTTAGGTAGTAAGGCCTGCTTTCTATTTTCAAAATTTACTTCCGAGAGAGTTCTTTGGACAAGACCCTCTGGGTAACCTCTATCAATGAGATGAGACTGGAAGAGTTTGATTATTTCCTCAAACGCTTTTTTAGAGGAATTCGTTCTTAGCAGTCTTAAGGCCTCTCCTTTGATGAAACCTTTCTTAACTCCTGGTGGGTGACACGAGGAGAAATGTGTGTATTGAAATGTTTCAGTAGGCTTGTAGTGGGTGCGTATGTCAAGCACTGATTCATTCGTGAATCTTTCGCCTTTGTAAACGCTGGTGTCCAGGAAAGTAGTTTCTGTATCAGAAATTTCAGTCGTGAACTTGATAGTCGGATCATGTTTATTTGCTAGATCAATGAACTGAGTTAAATCCTCTCTGCTGGTATCCCAGAGGGAGAAAATGTCGTCGATATATCGTTTCCAAGTGAGAGGTTTGAGTGCGCTTTGGCTAAGGATTTCTGTTTCAACTTTTCCCATAAATATATTGGCAAAAGCGACCGCCATTTTAGTGCCCATGGCGGTTCCGTGTGTTTGTAGGTAATTTTTTCCACAAAACTGGAATGAGTTTTCCTGTAGTATTAGCCTGAGCGCTTGCGCAAGTCGACGTGTAGGGATAGGAGGTGTGTACACGTGCGCAAGAGTCGTGCAGGCCTGTCTACTTATTTTTAACAGCGTTTGAGGAAAAAATCAAACTCTTCCAGTCTCATCTCATTGATAGAGGTTACCCAGAGGGTCTTGTCCAAAGAACTCTCTCGGAAGTAAATTTTGAAAATAGAAAGCAGGCCTTACTACCTAAACCTAAAGCAAACAGGAGAATCTTGCCTTTTGTTACACAATATCACCCAGCAGTGCCAAACGTGAAACAAATACTCATGAAACACTGGCATTTAATAGAAGAACAACCATTGCTAAAAGAAATATTCAAAGAACCTCCCCTAATATCATACAAAAAGGGTAGGTCCCTCAAAGACATACTCGTGAGATCCAAACTATGAGAATGGCTTTAACACGTGCGCAAGAGTCGTGCAGGCCTGTCTACTTATTTTTAACACTGAATCGTAAGAGCTCTTACTAGATTTCACAGGCGCCAAATCGAAAAGCATAGAATCGCTTTAAAACGGCAAAAACGATCTTTAGCTCCTGTGGGCACGAAAGCGGCCCAAGGCACTGCTGTAAATAAGTTTCAGTCTAAAGAACTAGCGCACTCGGCGACCAGTAGAACCAATGTGAACAAACAATCTGTAATTGAGTTAGCGGAGAATATCCAGGAGAAATTCGTTAAGTTCAACGAATTGCTATTAAATGTCCAGAAGCCTTTCAATAAAGACGTTGAACAGTATACATGTCTGTTAACTGAACTCCACGATATTAACAAGGGTCAAGGGGTCAATAATAAGCCGAATATAGCAAACAGAAAACGAAAAGAACGCAAAAATCTCAAGCGCACAGAACGCACAAACGAGACCTTAGAGGCAAATAAAAAACATATCAAAAACCTCTCTAATAAAGAACTGACAAACGACCAAATTAGCCTTGTGTCGAAAGGACTCAAATTTATTCCTACTCCCTTTACAAATTGTAATCTTATTAGACGCCAACTTTTGCAAGACTTCAATCAGTTTGCAAGGCGAATGCGTCTTCAATACATATTTCACGGGCAAGATAAAGAACCACATCCTTTCCACGTAAAATCAAACTGGGAACCACCAGTACAACAATCAGTTGCTTTAGAGAGCTTTCTAGAAAGAGTTAAATACCAACTCGCAGAAACACACATTACAAAGCCAAGAAATAATCTCCTCCCAGCGGAACAACAAGCACTCAGAGATTTAAAAACCAACACAGAAATAAACATCAGGAAAGCCGACAAAGGGACTACATCTGTTTTCATGAGCCTAGCTGACAAGAAAAACGAGGGGCAAACTCAATTAGACAACATGGAAAACTACAGGCCTCTTGCTGAACCTATGGTTGAACAAACATCCCGCAGAGTACAACAATTAATTACAATACTTTACAATGAACACCACATTGACGAAATGACTAAAAAATGGCTTTGTCAAACACCAAACCCACCTCGTATTCCAATATTTTATACCCTTACGAAAATTCACAAACCGACGCCGGTCGGGAGACCGATAATTTCGGAAGTTTCAGGTCCTACAGAGAAGTTATCAGCTTTTGTTGACAAACTACTCCTGCCGATAGCACAACAACAAAAGTCCTATCTCAAAGATACAACCGACTTTATTAACTTCATTGAGAGGACTAAAGTCCCCGAGAACGCAATCCTAGTATCAATGGACGTAACGAGCTTGTACACTAATATTCCACAAGAGGAAGGTGTTCAAACAGTATGCGAGGCATACGATATTTTCTATAAAGACACACCTCCTATCCCTACACGTCGACTTGCGCAAGCGCTCAGGCTAATACTACAAGAAAACTCATTCCAGTTTTGTGGAAAAAATTACCTACAAACACACGGAACCGCCATGGGCACTAAAATGGCGGTCGCTTTTGCCAATATATTTATGGGAAAAGTTGAAACAGAAATCCTTAGCCAAAGCGCACTCAAACCTCTCACTTGGAAACGATATATCGACGACATTTTCTCCCTCTGGGATACCAGCAGAGAGGATTTAACTCAGTTCATTGATCTAGCAAATAAACATGATCCGACTATCAAGTTCACGGCTGAAATTTCTGATACAGAAACTACTTTCCTGGACACCAGCGTTTACAAAGGCGAAAGATTCACGAATGAATCAGTGCTTGACATACGCACCCACTACAAGCCTACTGAAACACATTTAAATACACACATTTCTCCTCGTGTCACCCACCAGGAGTTAAGAAAGGTTTTATCAAAGGAGAGGCCTTAAGACTGCTAAGAACGAATTCCTCTAAAACAGCGTTTGAGGAAAAAATCAAACTCTTCCAGTCTCATCTCATTGATAGAGGTTACCCAGAGGGTCTTGTCCAAAGAACTCTCTCGGAAGTAAATTTTGAAAATAGAAAGCAGGCCTTACTACCTAAACCTAAAGCAAACAGGAGAATCTTGCCTTTTGTTACACAATATCACCCAGCAGTGCCAAACGTGAAACAAATACTCATGAAACACTGGCATTTAATAGAAGAACAACCATTGCTAAAAGAAATATTCAAAGAACCTCCCCTAATATCATACAAAAAGGGTAGGTCCCTCAAAGACATACTCGTGAGATCCAAACTATGAGAATGGCTTTAACACGTGCGCAAGAGTCGTGCAGGCCTGTCTACTTATTTTTAACGCCATTAAGTAACGGCTAAATATTGGATCTATATACATTAAGGGGTCCAATTTTCGCCGTTAGGTAACGGCTAAATATTGGGTCTATATATATAATAAAGGATCCCATTTTCGCCATTGAGTAACGGCTAAATATTGGATCTATATATAATTAGGGGTCCGATTTTCGCCGTTAGGTAACGGCTAAATATCGGATCTAAACATAATTAGGGATCAGATTTTCGCCGTTAAGTAACGGCTAAAGATTAGATCAATATACAATAAATGATCCGGTTTTGGTAACGGCTAAATATTGGATCTACATATAATAAAGGATGCGATTTTCGCAATTAAGTTAAGGCTAAATATCGGATCTACATATCATATGATCTGAGGTCCAATTTTCGCCGTTAAGTAACGGCTAAATATCGGATCTGCACATCATAAGAGGTCCAATTTTCGCCGTTAAATAACAGCTAAATATCGGCTCAGCATATTATGAGAGGTCCGATTTTCGCCGTTAAGTAATAGCTAAATATCGGGTCTGTATATTAGAGGGGTTGGGGAAAGAAGAAGGCTGCTACTATTGTTGATTTGGATGACGTCACGCCCACGCCTGTGACTTGACACCCTCATCTAGCCCCGATCTAGAGACCAGTTGCTCGAACACCGGTTGAGGCTAGCCCAGGGATATATGTTAAGCCAGGTTCCGCTGTGTCTTGTTTGAAAGCGTTTACGCTGTTTGTTTAAACGTATAATTCGAGAGCAGTCACAGTCAAATTGTACCCTAAAACGAATTTAAAGGAATCTGGGTTGTAATCATGTTGATTTGAACTTAAAGCTGATGCTAATCCTTGGTTAACTTTACCCTGCTTGGAACAACCCGACCCTAAATATCGTAAACATGCACGGAAAACGAAACAAGTGTTGCGTACGATAACTGTTTAATCTGTTTGGGTAGTAAGTAATGACTTTACTATGGTAGAAAAATTAATATCGACACGAGGCTCATTGATAATCTTGCGAAAGGGCAACTTAAAAACGTTGTTGGTTGAAAGTAAAATATACAAATACGTTTTTGCAAGGCTAAACAGCTAGTTAAGTCTAAAAAAGAAATTTAAACGAAACGTTTTCTGACTACTGTCTTGAAAAATGGCCCAAAATAAGTATAAGAGTAAACATAAGCACGATCCAACACTGTTTTCCTTTTCCTTATGCTTTCGCTTATACTTATGTTTAAGTCCGCCTTATGGCAGTAAAAACGACTTGTTGCCCAATCATGAGAACTTAGTATTTTATCTGCGGTCAATAATAGCAATTGATCTAGGTTCCTCGCGTAATATCGATCGTTAACTTGAGCTTTCGCGCGTAAATGTTAATTGAAAGGATTGGTGCGGCTGTACAACGCCACAATTTACCTTGTGCCGTTTGTGAAGAATGTAAAAATAGTACAATTAAAAAGAAAAACATGTCAATAAGAAAAGTAGGCTGGAAAGACCTGAGAGATAAACAAAGAGTTCTATCATCCATTCATTCTATCATTCAAAGGAAGCACAGAAAACTTAAAAAAATTAAACTTAAATCAGCCAATTGTAAATCACCGTTACGGTATAAATGTATACACAGGTACGCTTCCAAATAGACACAAATGAATAGATTTCACTGAAAATACTTAAGTTTTTATCTGAATCTAATTATTAACGTAAAGCAAACTATTATTTTAATGTTGCGAACAAATTTGCCCGCGAATAACTTCTACCACTGGTAAACAGGAGAAAAATATTTGCGGAGAAAGGAAACGTGGAAATACGACAACTAGTCGTACAATGTCTTAACGTTACAGTGTGCGATACTTTTATGCCACTGATACTTCCACCAATACACAGTAATTTTCAGTGGCGTTTCCTTGCACGGTAATTTTCAAAGAGTTATTTTAACTCCTCTAGTGGAGTTAAACTAACTCCTTAAGGTAAAGTTATTTTTTTGGGAGTTATTTTAACTCCAAAAGGAGTTATTTCAACTCCGAAAAGGAGTTACTGTATTCTTTAGGGGAGTTAAGTTAACCCCTAAATTGGAGTTACGCTGGTGGGAGTTATTGTAACTCCAACCTGGAGTTAAATTGTACTCCTCTGGAGTTAAATTTAACTCTTTTTTTGGAGTTAAATTTCAGTTTAACTCTGCAAGGAGAGTTAAAATAGCTCCTTTTACGGGGTCATTTTGGAGGAGTTAGTTCAACACTCCCCTTAGGGAGTAATTTTGGAGTGATTTTAACTCTCTAACAAGGGTTAAAATAACTATCTTTTGGGAGTTATTTTCGTGGACTTATTTAACTCCTTTTAGAGAGTAATTCTGGAGTGACTTTGACGGAGTCGTTTTGGAGGAGTTGGGATAACTCCCTATCAGAGTCATTACTTTATTATTGTATTTTTACTCTGCTACAAGAGGTACATCTTATTTTGCGGGGTTAGGGTTGAAGGCGGAGTGCAGGGACTCGCGTATCATTTCTATGACAAACTTTGATCTCAATTTAATTATGAACGCATTTTTCGGAAATAAAGCAAAAGATATTGTGGTAATTTATCCACGTGAAATCAAAAGTTTGGTAAGTTCCTGTCTAAAATGGCGTGAATTATAATATTTCAATTCAAGAGCCCGAAATCAATGCGCTTGCATTCACTGGTCAGCAGTTGTCAATATTGAGTCATGTGATCTTTGTAACATTAGAGCAGGCGCCATTTTGAAAGTGACGAGGGAATAGTGCGGTACGGTATGTCCGAAAAATCGCTCCCGTAGGATTTTCTTGCCGAAATTGATTTTTTTGTTGTTTTGGACTAATTTTAGGCCGAATAATAAGAATCCGATGGGGTTCAAATTTTCCGAACCCGTCTTCCCATGTTACTGGCCACTAACGGGTATAATTTATGCTAATAAGATGCTAATGAGATGCAGGAATAAGTTTTGCGAATTTCTTCGCTCTAGTGTAAGATATACGTACCTAACATTATAGGAAGCTTGCTTTTGATGACTTACGTCGTTCGACCTTAATTGGTTACCATGGCAACAGTCGATTAATTTCTTTCTATTTTGGTGGCGGCCATCTTGGATCCGCCATCTTGGATTTTCGAACTCTCATTTTTCTTAAGCAAAAGAAATTATTTTAAATAAACTTTAGCTAACGAATGATTTCCGTTGCAAGTGATGTTCAGTTAAGTACTGCACTTTCTTTATTTTCCTTTTTACAGTTTTCTCATAAAAATTAAAATAACATGTCTTTTGCCATTAGTCCCATAGTAACAACGCAATAGCTATTCGTCTTCTTTTTATTATTTGTAATACTAATGCAGAGTTCAGTTAAAAGTGTTCGTGTAAAAACGTTTGCGATTATATTTTTGCTCTGACTTCATTTAAATTAAGCAAACTTAGCACGGGCTTGATCTTGATGACGTACGTCGACTTAAATTGGTTTTTACCATGGGAAGAAAACCAATTGAAAGCACTTTCTGTTCGGTCTCTCCGGTCGAAAAGCTCACTGCTGTCACGTTCCAATTGCCCTTGATTATCCTTTCTTACACGAACACCGGAGAAGAGTGAACAAGCAATTACAAGGTAAGCGTACTTTAAGTTCTATCAGAATGTTTTAGAGTATGTTTCACGATAAGAAGCAATAGAGCTTAAACAAACGAGTAAGAATACTTGCAGTTGTCGGATTTGAGAATAAACATTGATGTTATTATAATGCGCCAAGCAGGGAAAATTTAGAGGTATTTAAATCTGTGCACAGTAAATAAGTTCAAGATCAAAACTGTCATTTCTTAGCGCTCATTCGCCCCTAAAATACACAGCCGTAAATCTTCAAATTCTAGGCGTATTTTCGCAATTACGAGGCCAAAAAAGAAACTCGTCAGCTCGAGCAGCACGCACATTTAAGCGTGCAGAGACACAACAAAAAATATTTATTTTGATTTGTTGTTGTTTAGCATCGGAGAGGAAAAAAGGAATCTGATGTTATCTAGCCGTCAAGTAGTAGCGAAGTAGTCATGTCTGATTTGGTGTGCATTATCTGCAACGAGGGTGCTGCCTTGAATAACAATCTAACTAGTAACCCCGAAATGATTGAGCATCTCTACGAGTGCTGCAAGGAAAGACTGTCCTTGGGACAGACTGACATCAAGTCACTTACAGACCGTTTAGCAAGCATGAGTGAAGTTGAACGTAAATCTGTGTACTACCACAGTGAGTGCCGCAAGCCAATCGTTAACAAAAGTATGATCGAGCGACTGAGAGGTGCAAAGCGGCCCTTGACAGACGACTCCTCGTCCGCTATCCGGCGAGGCCCTGGTCGTCCTTCTACGTCATTAACCTCTTCGCGCCCTAAAAGGGCGAAAACGCTTCCTAAGTCACAGGTGTGCCTGTTCAACTCTTGTAGTTTTTGTCCCGGTGAAACAGTAAAAGATTTACACCGCGTTTTTTCAGATCAAGTGGGAACAACGTTACTAGAAATAAAAAACAATACGCAAGATGACCAGGTTAGAACTTGCGTATCGGAGCTTGTAGATGCGGGGGACGCCTCAGCACTTGAAAAACACTACCACAGGAACTGTCTGCGTTACGCTCAGCGCACCTTCGGTGCGTATTGTGAAAGTGCTTCAGTAAAACAAGTCGTTCGTTCGGCGTGTGATGTTGAATTAGTACTGGCAGTTCAGAACACGTTAGTAGACGACAGTGCCAGCTTGAATATGGCTGAAGTAAATGACACCTACTTGGCGATATTAAAGAGGTATTCGATGGAGATAACCGAGTCAGGAAACTACCGAAAGTACTTAAAACAACTTTTAAGTGAGCGGCTTCCAAATCTGCAATTTGTTAAGTCGCTGCGAAAAAATGAGCCTGACAAAGTTGTACTGCCGGAAGCGGTCAGCAAGGCTGTTAATGTACTGTCAGCCCAAATGGATAGTAAGGATACGATTGAGCAATTACAAACCATGGCCCGGGTGTTACGGCGAGAAATTATGCAGCATCGAAATTGGTCCTTCACTGGAAGCTTTGAAGATTTTTCGAATCCACCCCTACTCCAGTTTTTTCTAACACATTTGCTCTTTGGTTCGCACGCACTTGATGTTTTGGGGATGCGCGATAAAGAGGTCAACAAAGTAGTTGACGTAGCATGTCAGTTCGTTGTCCACAACACAAGAACTGATCGTCAAGTCAAGCATCAACCTAAGGCCAATGAGGGCTTCAAACACACAGTGAAAACTCCCCTGTCAGTCGGTCTACTCCTCGCTATTCACTCAAGAGTGCGCGACAAGAATCTCGTGAAAACCCTATCGGACGTGTACATCGGTAGTGACTACAAATGCATCCTTGACATCGAAAAGCGCGTCGAGCAGAGTGTTCTTCAGCGTATAGTTGAAACCGGAGGCTTTTGCCTTCCTGATTTTGTTAAACGGGATGTTAACATCTGGTTTGCTGTCGACAACATCGACCTTTTAGAAGACACGCCAACAGGACAGAATACTTTCCATGGGACGGTGATTGTTCTGAACCAGCGCGAGGAAGATGGCGAGGCAGTCAATCAACCACTCGTTTTCCCACCAAAGGCCCTAGACCCATCAGCACAAGTTGGCTTTGAAGTGAAATACTGTGAGCAGCTAGTTATCAAGCCAAAACCAGTTCGATTTGAAACATTCCAGCTCGGAAACCGAACGAAGTTATTATCGAATGATTACACACACACATGGGCGCTCGCAAACTATCTTGCTACTGAAGACGCTAGTGACAAGACCTTGGATGTTCCCCAGACAGAAAACCAACAACAGCAAGATATCGATGAACAGCAAGACCAACGTGAAGTTGAATCGGAAAATTTCCAAGATTTTGATGACCCAATTCTTGTGGTGAAAGAGCGAACACAAACGAGAAAGATGACGGCAAAGAAGGAAGTCCTTACAACGTGGGCCGGTACAAAGTCGCTTCTGTTATCACACTCCCCTGAAAATCAAGTCGGCAAGCTGACACATTCCGAGGTGATTGCTCCGTTGTTCAGGACTTCGCCGACTGATTATACTACTCTTTATACAGTCTTAAACCTAACACAAGGGATTTCTGCTTTCGTCGTTGGCCTTGGGAGAAGGACTGTCATCACTCTTGACTTAGATCTCTACAGCCGAGCACTTCAGATTCAACAGTCAGTGGGGAACCGTAACTGGATCCTGCGAGCTGGCGTTCTACACATCACCTATGCTGCATTACACGCGCTTGGAAAGACCCTTGACGGAAGCGGCATTGATATGTGTGCCATTGAGAGTGGCATTTATACTTCTGCAGCCCTTCGTGGGATATATAGCGGCAAGGCCTACAAACGTGGCGTTGAGTACCACATAACAACAAGCCTCGCACTCTTGATGATGAGATTTGACCATCTGTTTACAACCCTTCCAGCAAATGAAGATATACCGCGTGTACAGTGCGCGTCCTTTAGAGAAGCCCTCCACGAGCGCAGTCCAGAGATGGTAAGCATATATGACGACATCCACTCCTGGTACTCTGAAAAGATCAAACCGCAAGAGCGCGAAGATCAAGGACTAAAGGATCTTTCGCGATTTATGATTGAGTACCTCAAGCAAGTTGACAACCTTTTAGAGCTCATTCATGCTTGCCGCTCTGGGGACTGGGAGGGGTACCTGGCAGCGCTGGAATACCTCATAAGGTATTTTTTTGCCCACGATCTTCTTAATTACGCGCGTCTAATGCCAGTACACCTCGCTCAGATGAACGCACTTGAGCATGAGGATCCTATCACATGGGAAGCATTGAAGTCTGGGGATTTTGTAGTTGCAAAGTCAGAGATTCCGTTCACCAGGATGTTCACAGATCAGACGCTTGAGCAAGAGATCAAAGTATTGAAGCGTCACGGAGGTATGGTCGGGTTAAGTCAAGACGAAGCCGCCCTAGACCGACTTCTTATCACGTCACCTCATCTTGCCCGTATGGTGAAACAGTATCTCAAAAGCTTTCCAAGAGTATCCGAGTCTTCTGAGCGGAACGAGCACTATCAGCTTTCTGGGGATGTTGCTGTAAGAACGCGACAAAACGCCATGAAGCTCCGCCAGTCGATAGAGCTGCACTGCGAAGGAAATCCATTCACAGTTGAGTCTCCCTTGAAGAGTCTGGTGTCGTCAGCTCTTGTGCCACAAAAAGCAAAGGAAGATATCTTGTGCTATGCAGAGAAAGGCCAGAAGCGGTTTGAAGAATTCGTCGGAGACAGATTGTTGCCAACTTCTAAGCACTCCTTGTGGGATGCTATGAAAAAGCTGAAGCTGAAGACCTTTTCAAACTGGATGGAAAAAACTAAAGTTCGTGTAGGGGACAAAGTCATCAAACTACGCGAAGAACGGGAGTTACTCGGAAGGTTTCTCATCATCCAAGGGAGTAGGCCAGAACTTGTGCCAAGACTTGAGGAAACCATTGGAGAGTACGAGATGGCAGTGGTGCCGCGTTCCTTATGCACGGTCGATGGATCTCTTTACATTCCAACTGACAAAGCCAGTCTGATGCGTTTGATAGAGGAAGTCAACCCACAGCCACAACTAGAAGCACCATCAGCAACAGGAACTCTACATCGAATACTTGTTATTGATGCTATGGCTGTTGTTCAAGGTAACTATAATAATAATGATGATGATGATGATGATGATGATGATGATGTAATATTTTGTGTTTATGGTTTGTATGCAGGCCTGAAAAAAACAACCGCTACACTCAAGTTCTCAGACCTTCAAGTATCCTTTATAAAGCGAATCGAACGAATGATGGCTGGTTTCCATGAAGGCCGAGTTGTCTTTGATCGCTACTTGGAAAGCTCCTTGAAGAACAAGACGCGCCAAAAAAGATCGACAACATCTGTGGAGTTCCAGATACATCCGGAAATGAGGCTCACCATGTCCATCAAGGACCTTCTGTCATCGTCAAAGTCCAAAAGCATGCTTGTCAATTTGTTCGCCAATGGATTATTAGCGAGCTTCTCAAGCAACACAACCATCAAGCTGGTCGTGGTCTACGATAACAAAATCAAATGTCTCGACTGTGAAGAAGAACACACCCACGAAGAGGCGGACACGCTGATCCCTAACCAGGTGTTGCGTTCATTAGATGAGAATTTGTCGCAAGAGATTTGTGTATCCTCGCCGGACACTGACGTGCTAGTCCTGCTGCTCGATTTGGT
The DNA here is from genome assembly GCA_964017195.1 of Siderastrea radians. Classification (NCBI taxonomy): domain Eukaryota; kingdom Metazoa; phylum Cnidaria; class Anthozoa; order Scleractinia; family Rhizangiidae; genus Siderastrea; species Siderastrea radians. The sequence continues at coordinate 141,294 of CAXHKT010000224.1, read as the reverse complement.
TTCTAGGGGACGTCATGGAAACCTGAATAGTCTAAAGTTTTTGACAGGGAAGGGCGCAAACTACAGAGAGATTGATGTTATTCAGCGAGTCCAAGCCATTGGAATAAGAAAGTGTCAAGGTCTGATTGGATTGCACCACTTTACCGGAGCCGACTGGGGAGGGAAGTTCGTTGGTATCACAAAGAAGACCTGGGTGAAAGCGTACATGGCACTCGATGACGACCACCCTGCGATCGACTGTTTCAGAGAACTTGGTGAGGGTCTTATCCAAAACCAGCTAGCCAACGGAGAACTGCCGACGCAAGTTAAAGATCTAGAAGAATTTGTCTGCCAAGTGTATTGCAAAACGGGACCTACCACCCTTCCTGAACTTCGATGGGAGCTCTTTCGATCCAGAAACTTGGAAGGTGACTCTTACTTTATTTAATCTTCTCTATGTATTAATATTTTCATGTAAGTTCAAGAGTACACTAAAGTTGTTGTTGTTGTTTTTAGGTGAGATGCTGCCTCCAACACGTGCTTCCCTACTTCCGCACATCACACGCGCAAACTTCATGGCCATGCGCGACAAATCATACACCGCCAGCTGCCCAGACCTCCCACCCATTAAAGAGAATGGCTGGAACGAACGCCATGGAGGATACGTTCCCGTTATGTGCCTCTCTCACCCTGCACCACAAGCTGTTATTGAGCTTACTAAATGCGGCTGCAAGTCAGACTGCAAGGGACGATGTAGCTGTTTTAAGAACGGATTACCATGCACTCCTCTTTGTAAATGTTTTGGTAAAAACTGTAAAAACCCATTCAAAGATGACACGCGAGCTGATGACGAGGAAGAGGATGATGATGCCCTTAGTGCATAAACTAAAATGAAATTTATTTAAGTAAAATTACGTTAACAGAGAAAACTGAATCGAAACAGTACACGCGTTTAACAAAGGAAGAAAAATAACGACATTTCTGCAATTTACTGAACATCACTTGTAAAGGAAATCATTCGTTAGTTAAAGTTTGTTTAAAATAATCTGTGTTGCTTAAGAAAATGAGACTTCCATAATCCAAGATGGCGGATCCAAGATGGCCGCCACCAAAATGGCAAAAAATTAATCCTGACGTCATCGACTGTTGCCATGGTAACCAATTAAGGTCAAACGACGTAAGCCATCAAAGGCAAGCTTTCTATAACGTGAGGTACGTGTATCTTTCATTGGAGCGAAGATATTCGCAAAACTTATTCCTGTATCTCATTAGCATCTAATTAGCATATATTATATCCGTTAGTGGCCAGAAACATGGGAAGACGGAATCGGAAAATTTGAACCCCATCGGATTCTTATTATTCGGCCTAAAATTAGTCCAAAACAGCAAAAAAATTAATTTCGGCAAGAAAATCCTACGGAATTACATACCGTACCGCACTAGAAGCAAGATTCGTTTAGCTAGCATTTGTTCGTAGTTTGAGGAAAAAAAGCATCTCTCAAGTTAAAACAAAGGTGGACGATTGCATCTTTTGCATTGGATTACGTGCCAAGAACTGTTTTGGAGCCTTGCATGTGGATTTTTGGATCGAAGTGAACAAATGAAATCGACGTTGTGAATTTTATTAACAACAGTGGATCAACGACTGTTTTGGCGGGTTGTTGAACTCGCAAAAGGACAAACGTGGGAAATATGGACGTTTTGCCGGTAAGCTTAAGCTTGGAACTTCAATTTACTTTCAGCCTAAAGGCTTCCCTTCCAGTTTGTCATTCAAAAGAGATGTTACTAGCTAGGAAGCTTAAGGTGAATACAAACGGTTAGCTGTAAAGCTGTATGCTTGCATCTTGGTGTTCAGTTCTTTTGACACTGTTTAGTTGTAATAATTGTTAGCAATATAAAGTCTGGGGATTGCCACTGAAAACTGTAGCATTTAAATGCACAGAGTTTAACAATTCTTTAGTAGAAATATTCTTGTTTGAAAGATATTATTGGAAGGTAAAAAAATCTTGAATGACCTCCATGTTTTAGCCTTTTTTTACTCGATGAAAACTAATTTACATTGCAAGAAAACGTGAATGATATCATTGTGTTTTTGTAACAATGTTTTATGTAATATATCAAACACGAGAAAGAGTGTTTCATCAGGATATCCAAACACCGAGAAGTGGGTTGAAAAAACGAGGCGCAGCCGAGTTTTTTTACCGACTTCGAGGTGTTTGGATACCTGATGAAACACTCTTTCGAGTTTTTGATATGGCTTCTCAAACCATTCATAATTCTTGGAGAAATTCAAGGCAAAAGTTCGCAAAACTTTATGCTAATTAGGATCCGGTATCCAAACCACCGTCACGGTAGTGATTTCCTTTGTTTTCTCTTTATGAATTATTAATGAGTTTGAGAAAGGCTGTTGGAAACTATGTTGTTGTTGACCACATGAAAGGGCCTGCTTCTCTGCAGATGTCAAGCATTTGAGAAAATGGATGATACCATGTTTGACTAAAATTCATTCATTTTATTTATTAATTGGCTGTGGTGGTCATTTAGGAATTGCGTTCATGCGTGTAGGTGCAAGTTCAAGAAGCCAACTTTGACTTTTGGTGGATGTTAATTCACAAAAGCTGTGTTGGTAATATGATGAACAATTTTACCAGTCCTTATACTTTAAGGCCCACCTTTACCCAAATGGCTTTATTGTCCTTCTCGTGATCTGATTGGTTGGCAGAATATTTCTGCAAGCGGGTAAATCGTCACATATATTTAAAACAAATTGAAACAGCGAACTCGTAGCAATTTGCACCAATCTACATGAACGACCTCAATCTACAAGTCTTTTGGCTTCCATGGAATGCATTTACTCCCCAAAACGTTGGAATTTTGTGTAGTTCGCCACATGAAAGTTTCAATGAAATAGAAAGCGAGTACTCAGTTTATGTTTGCATTTCTAAGTGCCAGCAAGCGACTAACATTTACTTTAACATTCGATTGTTTTTGTTTGCAAATTGCAATCTTATTGTCTTATAAAGAAACAGTGATTTTGAAGGTCTTTCCAAGTCATTATAGAGGTTCACTACTGGGATTTTGACATATGAAAAACACGTGAAAACATATTGGAAACATACAACAAACATAAGTTTTAATATGTTATCTGTATGTTTTCCATATGTTTGTCACAGGTTTAGGCCTAATTTCAGACATATGAAAACGGCCGTTTCATATGTTTGTAAACATATGAATAACACTAGCAAACATATGAATTACAAGCATCTACTCAGACATATGAAAATGGCCGTTTCATATGTTTTGTAAACATATGACTTTTCCCAACATATAACTCATATGTTTTGAAAACAAAAAAATCTCAAACATATGAAAATGGCCATTTCGTTTGTAAACATATGACTTTTCCCAACATATAACTCATATGTTTTGAAAACGAAAAAAATCTCAAACATATGAAAATGGCCGTTTCATATGTTTGTAAAACATAGGAATTTTCCCAACATATAACTCATATGTTTTGAAAACAAAGAAATCTCAAACATATGAAAATGGCCATTTCATATGTTTGCAAACGTGAAATAATTAATGTACCAATGTATGATTCATATGTTTGGTATAAAAATAGCTGTTTCATATGTTTGCAAACCTGGAAACAGATCAACCTGTGATTCACTTGTTTTGGAAATGAAAAATTGCAAACATATGAAATTCTACCAACATATAAGTCAAACACGTGAACAACTGCGAAAACAACTGTTTCAATCAGCTATACTACTCTGATGATGACCCAATCAATGCCACTAAGGTTGAAATGTGTTGTCAGTGAAGAACTTGCTGTGCCTCGTGCATGATCAAGGGATAACAAGATTGTTCCTAAGCCAGAGAAGTGCAAGGCTCTCATACCCTCCATGAACTATAACTCTGATGTATCAATATATGCCAAAGGGAAATTAACGAGTTTTACTCTAGCTTGGTGTTGTTGTAGGTGACTCCTTAAAATTCAAGGTGCAAAAAAGTAGGGAAATAACTTGACGTTCTTTATAGTCGGCCAATTATAGGCCAGATATAATGTGTTGTCTCACAGCCTTTACAATTCTTTTGTTATGTCTTACTTTACCTGTTGCTCATCAATTAAACTACATAAGAGGGCACTGGGTTATCTTAACAGGGATTGCGATCAAGGCCATGCACCATGCGCATATGGCCCATAACGTTCTAAAAAGGTGCATTATAAATCTACTTACGGCGCAAAAGATGCGCCCTAGTCACGTAATGGCTGTAGGCTATTTTATGATGAGCACTTTCACTCAACTCCCAAACCAGGTTCGCCGTCGAAAATGCATGTGCTTCGAGTTTTTTTTAAATTTTCGACCTTCAAATCGCTCACTGTGAATCTACATGTATGTAAATAGCTCTGGTAATGTTCAGTTAATATGCCTCAAAAAAAATTCCGAAGTTGGAATTTGAACGTTGCCTTGAAAGGGTGGGAAATTTGAACCAGATTTATCTCTTGTTCTAGCGTTATACGCCCATGAGTTTTTTCGGTTTTTGCAGGGTCTGATGGATTTCCAAGATAGAATTTCGCCTTTGTTAGTGAATAACTCTTTCAAAAGGGTCTTTAAAAGAAGTTGGAAGGTGTCATTATGGCATATCTCACTCTGAAAAGCGGAAGAGTGTTTGATTGAAGACGAAATCTGTCTTTGTGGAGAGGTATTTCAGTACTAATTGGTGGGGCATAAATTGATCAGCCTTTTTGCCCGGAGGGGAGGGAATTTGAACAAGCCAATCTTCAAAAGTTCAAACGCCCGGGGGGTGGATGTTGAAGCTTCAATTTGACTGGTACATTACCAAAGAAAACTGTCAACGTTTTTTAGCATGAACACCATGCCCAACGAATGTGTGAAGGATTGCGACAAAGATGCAAGCATTGGTACAACGGATGAAACAAGCCAAAGAAACACATCTTTCAGGCCTAGTAATAAAGAGCTTAGACTTTCTCAAAAATTCTTAGCTTCTGATTTCCGGTTCCGGTGGTGGGCCTGCTCGCTTGCGCTCCGCGCTCTACTTGGTTTTTTTTTTCCGCGCTTCTGAAAAAAAAACCCTGAGCTCGACTAGTGGGCAAGTCTAAGAAGAGCGTAAATTCAAAGTAGTCTCACATCTCAGTCAAATTTATTTCATTAGTTCAAGGATCAGCATACACATTGACTGCTTCCCCCTGAAGCTGTTGAGTCAGTGAAACCGGAATGTTGTATTGATTTGCATTAACTGCAAGGTACTCAAAAAACCATATTAAAGTTTTAACAAAAGCATTAAACTACAAACTGACGCTGTGTACCAATTTGACTGAACCTGATTTTTTTTTCTGGCCCATCGCATTAATTCAGTGGCTCATAACTGTTCACAGCAATGGGCCGTAGGCCCATTTGCCTGTTTGCCTGCCCAATCCCTGTATCTATGTGGATGTACAAGTCTTTCAACTTTCACTTCACTTTGAATTCATTTCTATGTGTAGATGTATCAGTAATACGTACACCTTTAGTGATCATCGTGTTTGTGTTAGTTAGTTTATGCCTCCTTGTGATGATATACTTGGATCTAACTTCAATTTTAGCTTTGGTTTTCTTGGGTAAAACTTCATTGAAACATGTTTTCAATTTATTCGAAACAACAACAAATGATATAATACAAGTTTTTTGTCAAATTTTATTGCTGACCTTTATTTTTCTCTTTTCTTTGTTCAGTTACAAATTAGCAGCTGCTGGATTATTACAGCCATATATAATATTAATTTTGGATTAAATTCTTGAATGCTACACAGTTCATTGAACGGATATATTAATAGTATTACTCACATTCATTGTCAAATTGAATTGACTCTCTACCTTGTTCCAAACTGCAAACAGGCTATTTTTTAACATCTTCATAAGACTTCCAATCCCTGTGAGAGTTTACGTAAATTATCTTAATATAAAGTGAGTGATATACTTACATCATTGCAATTGTCTGCTAACTTCAAAAAACAATTTGGTTTAACAGCTAGAAAGTTTTAAACTAGGTATGACTATGGGGTTAAGAGGACTGTAATTTGACACTGGGCTTAAGTGTCAATAACTTGATTGCTTTAATCCAAACATCAATGAGTAACGTACTAAACTTGCAAGATTTGTACATCGGTGCAATAATCCATGCTTGGCTTCAGCATTTTCAATATTTTTTAGTCAGTATTCAAAAGATTAACCAGACTTAGCTTTGCATTTTATTGTAAGGCTTTGATAATAATAAGCCCATTCTTCGTGTTTCTTGAATCAAACAGGCAGATAGAAAAATAAACCTGGACGTTTCCATACAATAAATGAAGCAGAACAACTTGAACTTAAACCTAACTTTTAAGCTAGTAAAAGGGAAGCTGGATTAAACTTTGTTTATAACATTACACTGGAATTAAACTGATCAAACTGGTACCTAATGAAAGATTCCACATGAATCATTAGGAATTTCAGGGTGGAAAATCTTTTCAGCTAAATTTTAATTAGAAAATCTTACCTTTTATAACCAAAAACATCTTTAAAAGTGACTTTCATTCCGGTTGTAGACGATAAAGTTGAAAAAAGCCTTGGCCTTGCACAAGAACTTGCCAGCCGCCTGCCAGCCGTGCAAAAAGGGCTTTGTCATTGGTTAATTTTCCCGCCTTTTTCACAATCGGGTCCAGTCCTTGCAGGAGAATAAATCAGCTGACCACAAATCTGTAGGCTCAATTATGTTTGGCAACCATCGCAACCATCTTGCTTTCTCTTGTTTTACAGAATCGTTTTACAGAAGTCGGATTTCTTTTCTGGATTACGTGTTTTGGAAAGTTATGTTATTTCCTTAGAAAACTATTTTACTACATCAGTGCAGGAAAAGATAAGTTCCATGAACACTAAAAGGAACAAATGCGAGGGATATAAATGAAGGATGCAAAGCCATTTTTCAAGATTTTTGAGGACTTTTACTGACTTTTCAAGGTAGCTAACATATATATATAGTTCGTTCAGATGTGTAGTTTGATAATAGTCAGATAATTTAGCTAACTGCACTGTAAGAAATGACTGTGCAACTGAAAGAAACATATTAAAAACTTTTTGAAAGACCTGAGATTTTCTTTCATTTGTTTTTTCTGTTTTGTGAAGTCATTCATATCAGTATGATATATCCTGAATATATTTAAGCTTATCTTTGCTAGAGTCGGTCCAGTGATAATGAACTCAAACCAACCAAGCTTTGAATGTATTTCTGAAATTTAAGAGATTATATTTTTGCAGTTTTATTGTATGTTTTAAAAGTTGTAGTGCAGTTTTAGATGCACAGATAACCTGAAGGCTGATTTTCATCAGGTCTCGATAATTAATTTAAAATGATTCGACTGATTCTGTACAGCTTTAAATCGGCGGCTACAAGAACCTACCAATATTGAAAACTACATTATTATATGATTAACACAGGCTTTTTTGCATTTTTTTTAAGGTTTGCTGTCAGTCAATTGATATTTTCTTTTTTCACAGGTCAATTCTTTTACAGCTTTTTTCCCTGAAAGTTCCCAATCAATTGAGAATGTTTTTAAACTAATTTTTATGCCCTGCAAAATTCACAGGTTTTTCACAGGACAATTTTCTGTTACATGCTTTTGTGAAGGTTTTTGGTAGGTTTTTTCACTGGTTTCCATCCAATATTCAGTGTAATTTATAATGTCAGGTGCTAAATACATGTTAATATCATATGTTATGCTGTTGTGGAAATCTGCTGACATATGAGTCACACATGATTCATATGTTTGTTTTCTCAGATGTCAGGATATCCAACAACTGTCACTTGTTTCTCATTTGGTGTCATATGTTTGCATTGTCATTGTGGGTCAATGTCATATGTTTTATATGTTTGCCATATGTTAATATACTTTTATCAAATCTTTTGACATATGAGTCACATATTAAGTCATATGTTTTGGAGAATATGTCTTATATGTCATATGTCTTATATGTTCTGTCATATGTCTTATATGTTTATCATATATTTCCCAGAAAATTGCAATTTTTTGGAAAATTTTGAATTTTCAAACTGTACCTATTTCATATGTTTTTGTCATATGTCATATCTTTTTTACACGTTTTTCATATGTTGCTCATATGTTTGTCACAATATGTCGCTTGCCTAGTAGTGGTTGGTCTGAAGGGGAATACATGTAAACAGCGTATACAGCTGGATAGCAACTCACTGATTATCGCTCGCAAAATAGCATTTGTCTGGTGACTCCTGCATTACTATTGTAACCTTTGAAAGCCAGCCATACATGTGTACTAATCTTTGATCAAATCTACCTGAACCTATGGCTAACTAAGAAAACTATTATTGAATTCAATCGTACGACGATTGACACAGGAAGAAAAAGAAAACAATTCTGCAAAACCATTCATTTATTTCACAGTCGCGAGCAGTTTTGTTTACATCCCGCGAATAAAATCGAATCGTACGAATCAAACTTACTTGCGAAGGTCCCACATCCAATACAATCAGATCAGTACGAGAGATTCATTAAATCTCTGTTTTGTTTTGTTTTGTTTTTTTGTTTCATAACACAAGCTCCTCTGAGACGAGTACTGACAACATTTTCCTTCGGGATAACCATCCAGCATCTTCAGCTGCGAGGTATCTTTGGCAGCAAACATATTGGACAAAGTAGGAGTGAAAAAAAATACGTTTGGCCAGCACAGTCACAAAATAATTCCTGGAAACAACAGCTTGATAATTGAAGAATAAATTCCTGCATGCTTATGGACGATTTTCAACAAGAGGTCTCTGAAGGAAACGGATTTTCAAAGAAAACCTGCTCAGAAACAATTTCGTGTTACACGAAATTCATAAACAGCAGCCGCGGTGCACAAGTCCTTTCGGGTGAAGGTGGGCCTTAAATGAAAATTAAAATTTAAGCCGGTTGTAATTTTGTGAAAGGTTTGGACCCATGAGTCATATCGTAAGTTGGCGAAGTAATATTGTCCAGGTGAGTGTAGTCCCAAGAAGGAGTGTTTGTGGTGACAATGACTGAAGTTTCAACAACCTGAGCGAATTCATCATCGGGGTCAAGCCAGCTGGCTCTGATGATGTCAATGTCAGTCAATGTCACCACAAACAGTCCTTCTCAGGAGTACACTCCCCCACACGATCATACTTCATGGACTTATGGTTATAATTTTAAAGAAAAGATGGAGTTGTGTTTGAACAAACATGCACTGAATTTTGCTTTATTCTCATTTCAATTCAGTCCAGCTTTCTTCAAATTTGAATTCATAAAGTTTGGACTTTCTTACCTGGGAAGATTGTTCATTAGGGCTTCACCAGAGTTCTTCCGGTTTTTCAGTCAAAATTTGAAACAATTTGAAAAGGTTTTATTTAATCATGTATTTTCTGTAGATTGAATAATCAGAGGTTCTAAAGGACATCAGTCTTTCTAAAGGGTATTGCACAAACTATCCAGCCTTAATTATAAAGTTCTTTTTGTGCTCCATGGATGCATGCAGATGGAGGTAGTCATATTGAAGAACAACAAAATTTATGAGTTTTTTTGGAAATATAAAATACAGAAAAATGTTAAGACAATTTAATATATATATATATATTGAAATCATGTTTTATTTATACATACTTGTACATGCGTTATTTTCATCTTATATAATATACCTATATGATTATAGTGTCTTAGAAATTTACATTAATGTTACTGTTAATTCAAATTCTGTAAGAAACTATTGTTCATATTTATAAGGAAATGAAATAGGATTGAATTAAAAATGTTGTACCTTTTATGATGACAGTCAATTTGTGTGATGTTGCTTTTTATCTAAGAAACTAATAGGGTGAATGTACCGGAGTTAATTTTACTCTGATTTCAGAGTAACCACAACTCTGATTATGGAGTTAAAATAACTCTAGTCTTTGATGGAGCAGAGTTAAAATAACCCTAGTCTTTGATGGAGTAGAGTTAAAGTGACTCCCTCGTTGGAGCTATTGTAACTCCGAAATTGGAGTTAAATTTGGGAGTTAAAATGACCCCAAAAACGGAGTTATTTTTAACCTAAAGTTTTTACTCCACTTTTGGAGTTATAGTAGCTCCCATGTGGAGTTTAAATAACTCCTTTTATAGAGTTAAAGTGACTCCCCCACTGGAGTTATTATAACCCCGAAATAGGAGTTAAATTAAGGAGTTAAAATAACCCCAAAAAGGGGTAATTTTTAACCTAAAATTTTAACTCCAGTTTTGGAGTTAAAATAATTCTTTGAAAATTACTGTGTACTTTCAATGTACCGAAAACAAATTATACTTAGAAGCTAGGCCAAAATTTTTTAACTCAAGTTCTTACCTTCAACTAGTTACAGTCCTTGAAGATACAAAGTGAAACCTAAACTTAAGGCTTACCAACAAACCTTAATTCGATCAATTTTATAAAAAAAAATCAGAAAGGGTTAATAGGCCACTTCTGAGTTACTGCGAACCTTTTTGTCAAAGCGAGGCCCGGTGCTCGGTTTTTACAAATTTGAGTTTTCATTCATTTGCAAATAAAACTACTTTCAGCATAGGAAGCTTTGCATCAGGACTCAGATTGAAAAGTAGGCTCAACTGAAGTCGGCAACATCACAGTAATTTTCAAAGAGTTATTTTGACTCCAAAATTGGACTTAAAATTTTAGGTTAAAAATAACCCCTTTTTGGGGGTTATTTTAACTCCTTAATTTAACTCCAATTTCGGGGTTGTAACAACTCCAGTGGGGGAGTCACTTTAACTCTATAAAAGGTGTTATTTAAACTCCATATGGGAGCTACTACAACTCCAAAAGTGGAGTAAAAACTTAAGGTTAAAAAATAACTCCTTTTTTGGGGTCATTTTAACTCCCAAATTTAACTCCAATTTCGGAGTTACAATAGCTCCAACAAGGGAGTCACTTTAGATAGAGATAGATAGATAGATAGTTTATTAAGAATTACATCGCAGCCACCAGGCTGAATTACGTAATTATTTACAAGTCAATAAAAAAGATCTATAAGACTACGATAATATTAATAGACATAATCTTATTTTAAAAGGATAATAATAACAATGTTTCTAACCATAAATTATAAATAAAAAAAAAAGAACTATATACATAACCATTAAAATATATCACTATAGTACAAAGCTTTAAAAAGGTATAAAATGTAGTAGGCATCTACAACGTTGCCTGTGCCGCACAAAACGGTATGAATGATTTGAGATACCTTTTGGTATCTCCATCAAAGACTAGGGTTATTTTAACTCTGATCCATCAAAAACTAGAGTTATTTTAACTCCATAATCAGAGTTGCAGTTACTCTGAAATCAGAGTAAAATTAACTCCGGTACATTCACCCTATTAGTTTCTTAGATAAAAAGCAACATCACACAAATTGACTGTCACCATAGAAGGTACAACATCTTTTATATGAACAATAGTTTCTTACAGAATTTGAATTAACAGTAACAATGTAAATTTCTAGGACACTATAATCATATAAGTATATAATTATCTAAAATGAAAATAAAACATCCACAAGTATGTATAAATAAGACATGATTTCAAAATAGATAAGTAATAATTAAATTCTCTTAAAATTTTTCTGTATTTTATATTTCCAAAAAATCTCATAAATGTAGTTGTTCTTCAATATTACTACCTCCATCTGCATCCATGGAGCATTTAAAGAACTTTATAATTAAGGCTGGATAGTTTGTGAAATACCCTTTAGAAAGACTGATGTCCCTTAGAACCTCTGATCATTCAATCTATAGAAAATACATGGTTAAATAAAACCTTTTCAAATTGTTTCAAATTTTGACTGCAAAACTGGAAGAACTCTGGTGAAGCCCTAATGAACAATCTTCCCAGCTAAGAAAGCCAAAACGTTATGAATTCGAATTTGAAGAAAGTTGGAATTCAAATGACAATATAGGAAAATTCAACAACACCATCTGTTGTTTAAAATTATAACTGGCTCAAAATTCAATTTTCTTAAATTATTATCTGGAACAGGAACAAAAAATTTCTTTTGTGTGCTTTAAAACCATTTTAAACGTTTTCTGCCTTAAGGAGCATTGAGGGTTTTAAGTCACTATAAATACTGGTATACACCTAATTGCAATAATGTTGTCATAGAACAATGAAAAAAAAGAGAACAGAACAAAGCCAAATAGGAATTCATTAGCCATGGAAATTACATTGTCAGATACATTTATGTATCAATTGAGTTGATAAGACAACAGTATTGCAATTAGATTACGTACAGCTAAAATGAAAATAAAGAAAGTACTTATTAAGTGATTTACAATTAAAACATGATTTTAAAATATATATTAAAAATTCTCTTAGAGTGATTTGAATTAACCCGTGAAATAGATAATTCCATTGTTTTCTTTTGTTCAGCTTTGACTGTTAGACACTAATTGTTAGATATTGTTTCACGGGTTAAGTAAAATCACGCTAACTTTTTTCTGTATTTTATATTTCAAAAAAACCTCAAAAATTAATCTGATTATTCTTCAATATCACTACCTTCAGCTGCATGTATGCAGGCATGTATGGAGCATTAAGAAGTTTTTAAGTAAGGCTGCAACAAACAGGATACAATAATTTTTAAAATGTGCCTTCAGAAACACCAATGTGCTATATCACCTTCAATTATTAATCTGCAGAAATGCATGGTTACAGATTTCATTTTTGCCCCTTGTGATATAAACAAATATCAGCTACAGTGGTTACTAATCACATGATCACCCATGTGAATTTTGGCAAATTCAATTAAAATTAAAATTGATTATACTAAATTTTGACTTAAAAACACTGCTCGGGAGCCAAATGATAAACAGTGTTCCCAGGGAAGAAAGTCAAAATTTTATGAATTCAAATTTGAAGAAAGCTGGAATTGAAATGAGAACAAAGCAAAATTCAGTGCATGTTTGTTCAAACACAACTCCATCTTTTCTTTAAAATTATAACCATAAGTCTGTGAAGTATGATCATCTGGGGGAGTGTACTCCTGAGAAGGACTGTTTGTGGTGACATTGACTGACATTGACATCATCAGAGCCGGCTGGCTTGACCCTGATGATGAATTCGCTCAGGTTGTCGAAACGTGAGTTAATGTCACCACAAACATTTCTTCTCGGGACTACACTCACCCGGACAATCATACTTCACCAACTTATGATATGACTCATGGGTCCAAACCTTTTACAAAATTACAACCGGCTTAAATTTTAATTTTAATTTAAGGCCCACCTTCACCCAAAAGGCCTTGCACACTGTAGCCTGAGTAGCAGGCGTAAGCGGAGAAGGGGGAAGGGGAGCGAGCGCGGGAGAAAAACGGGGGTCTAGCCCCCAGACCCCCGTTTTTCTTCCGCGCTCGCTCCCCTTCCCCCTTCCCCGCTTACGCCAGCTACACAGGCTATGCACACCGCGGTTGCTGTTTATGAATTTCGTGTAACACGAAATTGTTTCTGAGGAGGTTTTCTTTGAAAATCCGTTTCCTTCAGAGTCATCTTGTTGAAAATCGTCCATAAGCATGCAGGAATTTATTCTTCAATTATCAAGCTTTTGTTTCCAGGAATTATTTTGTGACTGTGCTGGCCAAACGTATTTTTTTTCACTCCTACTTTGTCCAATATGATACCTCGCGGTTGAAGATGCTGTATGGTTATCCCGAAGGAAAATATTGTCAGTATTTGTCTCAGAGGAGCTTGTGTTATGAAGGAAAAAAAAAGCAGAGATTTAATGAATCTCTTGTAGTGATCTGATTGTATTATTTGGGACCTTCGCAAGTAAGTTTGATTCGTACGATTTGATTTTATTCGTGGGATGCAAACAAAATGTGTTATAAATGAATGGTTTTGCAGAACTGTTTTCTTTTTCTTCCTCTGTGTCTGCTGTCGTATGACTGAATTCAATAATAGTTTTCTTAGTTAGCCACAGGTTCAGGTAGATTTGATCGAAGATTAAAACATATGTATGGCTGGCTTTCAAAGGTTACAATTGTAATGCAGGAGTCACCGGACAAGTGCTATTTTGCGAGCGATAATCAGTGAGTTGTTATCCAGTTGTATACGCTGTTTACATGTATTCCCCTTCAGAGCAACCTCTATAATGACTTGGAAAGACCTTCAAAATCACTGTTACTTTATAAGACAATAAGATTGCAATTTGCAAACAAAAACAATCGAATGTTGAAGTAAATGTTAGTCGCTTGCTGGCACTTAGAAATGCAAACATAAACTGAGTTCTCCCTTTCTATTTCATTGAAACTTTCATGTGGCGAACTGCACATAATTCCGACATTTTGGGGAGTAAATGCATTTCGTGGCAGCCAAAAGACTTCTAGATTGAGGTCGTTCATGTAGATTGGTGCAAATCACTGGCTACGAGTTCGCTGTTTCGATTTCTTTTGAATATATGTGACGATTTTCTCGCTCGCAGAAATACTCTGGCAACCAATCAGATCGCGAGAAGGACAATAAAGCCATTTGGAAACAATAACAAACGTTCGCAAGGCCATTTGGGTGAAGGTGGGCCTTAATGTATAAGGACTGGTAAAATTGTTCATCATATTACCAACACAGCTTTCATGAATTGACATCCATCAAAAGTCAAAGTTGGCTTCTTGAACTTGCACCTGCATGTACACGCATGAACGCAATTCCTAAATGACCACCACAATCAATTAATAAATAAAATGAATGAATTTTAGTCAAACATGGTATCATCCATTTTCTCAAATGCTTGACATCTACAGAGAAGCAGGCCCTTAGATGTGGTCAAGAACAACATAGTTTCCAACAGCCTATAAAACATTGTTACAAAAACACAATGATATCATTTACGTTTTCTTGCAATGTAAATTAGTTTTCATCGAGTAAAAAAAGGCTAAAACACGGAGGTCATTTAAGATTGTTTACCTTCCAATAATATCTTTCAAACAAGAATATTTCCACTAAAGAATTGTTGAACTCTTTACATTTAAATGCTACAGTTTTCAATGGCAATCCCCAGACTTTTTATTGCTAACAATTGCTGCAACTAAACAGTGTCAAAAGAACTGAACACGAAGATGCAGGCATACAGCTTTACAGCTAACCGTTTGTACTCACCTTAAGCTTCCTAGCTAGTAACATCTCCTTTGAATGACAAACGGGAAGGGAAGCCTTTAGGCTGAGAGTAAATTGAAGTTCCAAGCTTAAGTTTACCGGCAAAACGTCCATATTTCCTACGTTTGGCCTTTTGCGAATTCAACAACCCGCCAAAACAGTCGTTGATCCACTGTTATTAATAAGAACTTATGTTCACAACGTCGATTTCATTTGTTCACTTCGATCCAAAAATCCACATGCAAGGCTCCAAAACATTTCTTGGCACGTAATCCAATGCAAAAGATGCAATCGTCCACCTTTGTTTTAACTTGAGAGATGCTTTTTTATCCTCAAACTACGAACAAATGCTAGCTAAATGAATCTTGCTTCCGTCGACCAACCGTCACTTTCAAAATGGCGCCTGCTCTAATGTTACAAAGATCACATGACTCAATATTGACAACTGCTGACCAATGAATGCAGGCGCATTGATTTCGGGCTCTTGAATTGAAATATTAACTGGTCTGCTTTCTCTTTCGTCGTTTGGTTGGGTCAGCTGCCCAGCTTCTATTTGCGTAACTTGTGTTAATGCTTTTCTCTCTAGCAACAATTTTGACTGCGTGGAGTCTGTCTTCAAGGTATATATTACGAAGTAAGGCAGACACATTACTGCCCCCCCTCTTTGATAGACTGCCTATTTAGGGACTCAACAGGGTTATTTGTGTTTGGCGTCGCGTCCCAATCCTCACTGTCCCATAGGGTAAACGACTCACAAAACATTCGCAAGATTCTCTCTCTTTTCCACCATTTCCCCCAGTGCTCTGCTTTATTCCAGTGACTGTTGTCAATACTTGAACACATTTCAGACAAGTTCTCTGAAAGAAGATGTTTGGCTCTAGAAGGCCTTACTTTCCCGCAAAGGACATCAAAAATTAATGAGATACTCTCTTAGTAGTAATAGGAGTAGTTAACAAATACCACCTGATTGTCAGAGGTTTATTTCCGAATTTTAAAGCTCCCACTATAACAATAACAAGCTCCCTTTGCTCGCTTGTTATTGTTATAGTGGGAGCTTTAAAATTCGGAAATAAACCTCTGACAATCAGGAGGTATTTGTTAACTACTCCTATTACTACTTAACCGAAACAAACCGCCCAGCAAAAATTTTTTTAAATTAAAGGTTTGCAAATCAATGTTATACCCGAGTTGAAATGACTGCACAAAACATAAACCTTGAAGAGCTATTGAAAGAACTTGGTCCAGAAACGGTACATCCTGCTGTTCAAAAAATAGCTAAATTGAAAGAGGTACACAATGATTTATTAAAACAACCTTTTTGTCATAAAAGGCAGCGACTTGTTCATATAATCATATGCTTAGATTATCAAGACTGTCGCTGGGAAGGACTTTGTTATCCTGTTTTGAGCAAGGAATTAAACAGAAACTGTTGTACACTCCTCCGATTGAGAATATACCTTTATTAAAGAGATGCTCTGATACTTACGACTGGCACAGCGCATATAACGATTTTAAGGAATTGGTTAACCTCGGTGTGCTTTGTTTGTGAAGAGTAGCAACCACTAAGTTCATAACCGAACACACAAAAAAAAATTTTTTTATCTGATAGATATTTGTGAGTCAAATTTGATGGCAACCGGATTCAACACCTGTCAGATAACGGAAGCAATTCAAAACCTACCACCAGAGTTACGTGAGATAATTTACAAACATTACCTCGCCATAAAACTGAAAGAGCGAGCGGCTTTGGGTTGGAACCTGGTTCACAACGAGCTTTTAATACAACCTTTCTGTTCTGAAATGGAGCGGCTTGTACACATTATAGTGTGTATAGCTTATGGACATTGTTGTTGTGGAGAGTGTTGTTACCCTTGTTATAAACAAGAAGAAATCTTACATGAAATAACCATTTCTGTCCCCGATATAATTGATTTAACTCTAGTTAAGTATTGCACTGATATGTTTGAAGAAGATTATCATAATCATCAATTTATTTTTTTAATCCATAAACAAAATATTCATTTCCTTCATTAGACATTTCTACACCCATTTTTTTAACAAATCGATAAGGATAATATAAAAGATCTTCAACAAGACGTTTTGGGGCCCATACACGAAAATCATCACTATCTTTTGCATTTAAAGTTAAAATAGCTGAATCCCCAAATTTACCTTTTCGGTGTGTAACGTTTTTTATTCTGTATATTCCATCAGAAATATCTCTCCATTTGAAAATTTCAACAATTTCAAAACATTCTTCTGTTGGCCATTCTTCTTTGTCAGAGAAATCTGGTTCATTATTTTTTGATGGGAAATCTTGTGAGATCGTGTGTTGATCTGTGTAGACATCCATGGTGAGATACAAGTGGTATACATTTGTTTAATAGCATGTACTTTTCTGCTCAACTTAAATTAAACCACCCAGCGCACAAAAAAGAACAGGACACAATGAATATACATATTTTAATAAGGATTTTATTGAAAATATAAACAAACTAAGTTATATAAAAATAGAAAGTTACAGCCTCTTGACAACGGCGGTCATAAAATGACTGCGGTTTCCAAGGAAATTCAGCCTCTTGACAACGGCGGTCATAAAATGACCGCGGTTTCCAAGGAAATTCAGCCTCTTGACAACGGCGGTCATAAAATGACCGCGGTTTCCAAGGAAACAAAGCCTCTTGACAACGGCGGTCATGAAATGACCGCGGTTGCTAAGGAAATTCAGTCTCTTGACAACGGTGGTCATTAATGACCGCGGCTTCAAAGGAGATTAAACATCAGTCTTGATTAAACATCAGTCTTGATGTTTCCAAAGTTACGATTTCTTGGTTAACTGAAACCAGACACAGTTTTTTCGTGTTTGAACGACTTGTTGCCAATAGGATTGGTATTCAAGCACTTCCAAAACTTTACGGAGTTGCGAGACTTGATGTAGGTTTTTTGAAGTACACACTTGCAACCAGCGATCCTTCAGCTTCTCTTTTGTAAAGGAAGTTTTCAAGAAAATGTTTTCATTTCATCATGAAAGTTGATATACATTTGAAGCATTGCCTTCTGCTCCTCGTAGAGATGCCTAAAGTTTGTGAACATTGATCAGTGGTTTTCAATGCCTAAAAAAATTCAAATCGCAAGAGTCGTCCCGTTCCATGTTTGTTCCCAAATGATATTAGTTTCTATAGTCGTAAAGAATAAGTAGAAGTTTATTCGGGAAAGTCCCGCCAATGATGAAAGAAAAACAGATTTAGATGTGAAGTCATGTTCGAAAGATCAAGAATGTTCGTTTCAGAGTTGAACTGGATGTTTCTCGGGTTCATTGCTATATTAGGCTTTTAGATCGTTCTAGATGATTCTATTTACATAACTTTGACAATGTGATGACTCATTTCCAAGGGAAAGTCCCGCGGCCGCCGGCTATGTTTTTAATGTATTGAAGCGTGGTATGTAAATTTATCTGTTTTATTATGGAACCACGTCTTGGCCGGAAATGGGCTAGCCATTTTTGTCACGAGTTGGTAACAATATTTTTGAAACACACTCACGAGTGATAAAGCGTATTTGCCGAATTTCGGGTGGCGTGAGAAGTTCAAAAAACCAATGACATATAGTTGCAAAAAGTGCAATCATTTTTGTTTGCGTATATAATTACTTTAAAAATCTACAATTGAGCGAATTTTTTATCGTACTTTCTTTGAACAGAAAGCGGAATCTCCATACAATGATCAGTGACGAAATTATCTATCATTTTTAATTTATCAAGAAAGGCCTTCTCGTCGAAAACTTCGCCTCGGAGGTAAAAGCGAATCTCAACAAGTATTTTCTGGTATTCGATACGGGCAAAATTTGCTCGTTCCATTTTTTTATCGTATTTCTTAAGGCTTGCCACTGCTTTCAAAATAAGTCCAACACCAGTTAAAGTTGCCATGACAGCAGGGTTCAGTGTTATTCCTGCGGCTACTGCGGCACCTATAATTAACTTGCCAGCTGAAAGATTACAAACAAAATTTTTTCTTCGAAAACCGCGGTGCAACTTTTCATAGCCATAATGTTTCTTATGGTAATAAGCGTATAAATCTTTCAGAATTTTAACTTTCTCTGTTGAAAGTGTTTGGTCGATATGGTTGAATTCGAAAATGTCCCGCATTGTGCTATATAATAAATAAAAAAATATTTATGGCACTCTATATTTAATTAAAATTAAGAATTTTTCATATTCTGAGTGTCTAGAAATCAATTTAATTGAACAAAGACCATATCTTATTTCTAAATTAATATCTATTTTCTGTTTTCTAGTTGTTGTTTTTGAATGGAAACTTGCATCACCAATACTTTGATGTATTTCTAAAGAAATTGGTATGAAAGGACCTGTTGTTCTTCTATATAATACTGTTACATCTAATATATCACTTTTATCTGGAAGGAGTAAATCATCATAACTATTTAATGTAAAAAACAAACTTCTTTTTGAATTTAACAAATCTAAATACCCATGTAAATAATAAATGGAATCATTCAAATTATGTCCGTTTAAAGAAAGATCTGTTTGCATAATCATTTTCCCGTTTTCAATAACAAAAGCGGTGTCATAGACACTTGGGTCAACGTTTGAAAGTGTTTCTTTAACGCCATAAACAATTAGATGACCAATTGTTAAAAATGATGGATTACTGACTGTACCGTGCAGATCAAGATAAAGAAATTGTGGACGTGAGCTACCCCATCTGTGAAAATTGATTACTGTTTTGGTGTACGTTTCGAACGTTTTTGTTGCATAATTAGAAATTGAAATCGTCGTAGCTTGCGGGGTTACACTCAACTCATTCATTTCCGGCGGAAACCATTCAACGACTAAAGTATAGTAACCGACGGGAAGTTTATATAAGTTAAAACCGAGGCGTGACCGGTACTGGTTGGGTGAGCCTTTTTCAAACAAGAGTTTGAGAACGTAAGCTTTTTTATTAATTTGATGTGGAGAATTAGGAAAATCGTTAATACCCAAAACCTCGATATTGTTTTCACTTGAAGATTCATCAGTGTTTTCCATTAAGTATCTGAAGGCGTCTCTTTTTTTCCCTGAGTTAATAATCTGAGATTCATGAATTTTTTGAGTGACAAGATCTCTCATAGTTGTTATTTCATTTTCCACAAAATTAACATTAACTGCGGATTTAGAATCTCTGTAATCGGTTTGTAAGTTAACAATTTTATTATTGTTTAAATTTAAGTCTCCGGACATATTGTTACTTCCATCAACTTTGAGAAACTTTTTGTCTGTTAAACCATCAATTCTGGAGTCAACAAACTCGGCACATGCGGCGTCTCTCGGGTTTGATGGAAGATCAAGATTGATAATCGAATAATTTTTCATATCAATATCAGCTTCTTTATCAGTTTTTTGTCAAGTTGATTATCGACATATTTTTTGTTTGTGGCTTGATCTGCCTGTGTTGGGTCTTTTACGTTGTAGATTGTGTTATTGTTCATATCAATGCTTGCTTCCATCTTTCGGCCTTCCTTTTTCGAAAGAAAGATATTTCTCGTGTCTTGATAGTTAATTACCTTTGTCAGATCACCGTGGACAGGATAAGGGTTGCTTTTTAATCGCAAAATATCGTACTTATTTTCCATATCAATATTAGCAGAACCGCTGGCACTTCCCTGAGGGCCAGGATCGCCTTTATCACCTTTGACGCCCTTATCGCCCTTGTCACCTTTTAAACCCTGTGACCCTTTCTGACCTTGGAGACCAATCGGACCTTGTGGTCCTGTGGCACCTTTTTCACCCCTCGGTCCACGAGGACCTTGGGGTCCTCCAGGACCTTCGTCACCCTTCGGTCCAGGAGGACCCTCAGGACCAGGAGGACCCCCTGGGCCAGGAGGACCCACTTTTCCACTTTCACTCGACGTTGTTTGGCTAGTTCCACCTATTGGACTGTTAATATACCCCATTATATATCTTCATCAAAATTTTTTTTCATTAATTTCTGGGGTTTGTCATAGTAAAAGAAAAAATATTTTTCATCGGTGGCGCGATCTAAAACCTCATGATCCACACCTATTTCGATTGTTTAATTCGTTTGTTTTCTTTTGGATCTAATCTGAAAATACAAAGATGGCTGCAGTTAACACGGATGTCTTTTGGCACCTTGTAAAAGGTTTGAGTGAGGTAAATAACGCAGCAGTTTTTGTGCCGCCCGTTGATAAAATAATTAATGATATCGTTTTGGTTTTTTTCGCAAACAAGATCATCAAAAATAACTATTTTTTGGTTGTCCACCGGAAGCTCTTCGAGTGGAATGATTTCATCACCATGAGCCTCGATAACCTAATAACCAACCTGGGGGTTGATTTTTTCAGCAAAGTCCTGCTAAAGAGACTGATATTTATTCTGGTGCAGGTTTTTTGAAAAGAGGTAAATTTTATCATACTTCAACAACTTGTGAAGCATATGCAGTAATATGTTTGTTTTGCCAGAATTACTTGGACCACAAATTAACATTCTAAAAACATCTGCTGGCATGCAAGGGTGGCCTTGTTTGTAGTTACTTTTAGAAGAACCTGGGTCATAATTTGGAATCTTCATTTTTTTTTCGTTTCTATATATTAACGCTGGAAATATGTCGATGAAAAAATGGCGTAAGTTGGCTGAAGAAAAGGCGAAGCTAAATCAACAAACAAAAGAAATTCACCAAAAATTTAAAATGAATAAAATAAACAAAGAGTTTGGTCAGCTTTCAGGAGAAGAGTTTTTTAAACCAATTACAAAAAGGCTTGATCAAAATAGCACCACTGTGGAAGAAGAGGAGGAAGAACAGGAAGGTCCTGACGCTATTGATTAATTTGACGACATCAACCCGTTTGGTGATGAATTCAGACCGGATGCATCAACACCAGAACCATCACCAACACCATCAACAACTTCATACCTTGATGTTGATGATGATTTTCCACAACCACCCCCACCACTGATGGAAGAAAAAAAATCCACACGTAAAGAGTGGAGGAAGCCGGAACCGGTTAAGCCTGAATATCAACACGAATCAATCCTGCTGCAAACAGTCAATCAGCTGATCACGAAATACGGAAATGATCGCAACTATAAAGTAGGAAAATCGAAATTAGGTTTGAAAGGTAAAACCATTGTGGAACTAAAAAAAATAAGAGATGGGATCAATGAAAAAAGAGGGGTACCAAAAACAGTTTTTGAGAAACAGTTACAGGTGGGGAAGTATAGACTGAAGTCCACTCCCCCACAAGAAAAAAAGAAACTACTCCAACCCCTTTAGAAAAAGCTGTTATGAGCCGAAGACCCGCTTTTGAACTTTCTGACGATGAAGATGACTTTTCAAAACAGGATTGGGAAACCGAAGGAAGTGGCATCGCTGATGAAGCTGAAGAATTGATCAACCAACTTAATTTGAGCTTAGGATCAATAAAAGCAGGAAATAGCTCAATAAAACTAAAAAATCAGGTATCATATCTTCTTGATTCACCTGTTGAACTCGGCACAATTAAAAAAAAGGAAAAGAAAAAAATTATTTCTGATTATATAAAACAATAATGGGCTTTGACATACTGCTTGACTCGAGCCTTGCAAAACTAGAAAGAGGTGGAGAACGAAATGTTTCACACGATTTTACAGTGAAGTTTCATCCTCCGATCGAATTGGGTGAAGGAAAATATAAAGCTGCGCTAAACAGACTTATCACAATGAGTTACTCGTGGAATAATATCGATTCTAGTTATGATAACAACAAAATTCGCTGGAAGAAAAAAACAGAACAAGCGTGGAAGACCTTAACTTTACCGAATGGAATGTATGATTACAAAAGAATCAACACATTTCTTCAGCAACACACCGGTAAAGTTGACCCAACAAAAAAAGATAGCGAATACATTTTCACAATACATTTCGAGTTTTCAACTTATAGAATTTTAATTATAGTGCACAGAGATTATGAGCTTGACTTGCCTCAAGGAAATTTCAATGAATTGCTTGGTTACAACAAAAGAATCTTGACTGGTCCTAGTTTTGGAGATAAAGTTCCAAATATCACAAGAGGTGTTGATTGGGTGTATTTGCACTGCGATCTTATCACACGCCAAACAAACAATATTCCAAGCGATGTGTTATACAGTTTCTCAACATCAGATCTTCATGTTAGCTATCCATTTCGAAAAGAGCCGCGTCGACTTGAGTGGCAACCTGTTAATAAAAGTTTTATAAATGAAATAAGGGTTTGGGTGACAGACGGAAGAAACAATATCCTGAATCTCAACGGGACAGACATTGCAATTAGCTTAATGATTGAAAAAGAGTAAGAATTTTTTTTGTTGGTAAAATATACAGTCATGAATTATCCGAGTGAGTGGGCAAGATACTTTGATGAAAACACCGGAAGTTATCGATATAAACACAAAGGGTCAGGTGTGATCCGTGACACCTTCATGACCATCGGTAAAGTATTCAAAAAAAATAAGAAAACTGCTGAAAAAGAGGGTCAAAAACAAAAACCTTTGTCTCAGGGGGCAAAAAAGAAACTTGAAAATATTTTGCAAAACAAACTACCAATAAAATCAGATTCTATTGAAAAAGGTTCGGAAAAAATATGGAAAATACTGCAAGAGCGAAAAAAACGAAAACCTTTGTCACAAGATGCTCAAACGAAATTAAATCGAATTTTGGCAAACAAAATTTAATTTAAAAAATTTTTTTTTCTATAAATATAATAAGCGCTAACATGTTCAGAGCTCAACCATACCTCGAGAATACTTCACACGTTCAAATTAATTTAAACACCCCGATCACACTCCCTGCGAACAACCAATTTCAAACAAAGAGAGGATACAAATTCACTGTGACAGACCGGAACAATTTTTATGACTGGTACAACGCTTATTTCCGAGTTGATTTTAAATTTGAAGCTAAAGCAGACGGAGCCAACATTGCCGCTGACACCCAATCAGCTCCAATCAACGGTTCTTTCTCATTGATAAAAAGTTTAAAAATAAGTTCAGCGGGAAAAAAACTGTACGAGGCGGATAATATCCACAAAGGTATTTTCATCAAAAATCTGCTTGATTTTTCAGACGATTATTCAAGAAGCGTGGCAAAAAACCAATTTTGGTATCTTGATGAAGATGCCACCACAGTAACTGATGGCAATGCAACGAACAAAGGAGGAATTCGATCAAGGGCGCTTCTATCACATCAAGGTTTGATGGTTAAGACGATTATCCCTTTGAACAGATACTCCTTCTTCGAAGGTCTTTCCGACAGGCTACTGCCGCCGTTACAACTTGAGTTTGAAATTGAACTGCAAAACGATGAAGAAATGATTTGGCAAAAAAATGGAACAGCTCGAAGAATTGTTGTCCGTAAATTCGAATTGTGGGCCCCCCAATTACATTTCACTGGTCAAGGACAAACCCTGGCCAATGAAAATTTCTTGAAACCAACCCAGTGGAAATACCTAAATGAAAATTTGCATAGCAGCAGCTCTCGAAGGGAAGCGAATGGTACGTGGTTGATTACACCTGGGGTAAAAGACCCCAAGCATGTATTTGTATTTATTCAACAAACAAGGAAACAAAATGCTTACACACAGAACCCTTACATTTTTGACACATTTGATATCGATGGTGATGACTCAGCAAGATTGGACACTTGCCGCCTTAAGTACGGCACAACATTTTACCCTGAGCTTGATTACGACAATGATTTTAAAATAAGAATTTTGAATGATTTGGTCAATTTCAGACACAGAAAGAACGACTACAACACCGGTGTTCACCTGCAGCTTGACCGTTTTGAGAAGTTATACCCAGTTATCTATTTTGATCTACGAAACACCAAAGAAAGTGTGACAGACGATCCGAAACAGCTCGAATTCCATTACAGACTGAACGAAGCCGCTAACGCTCAGGATTATATTATCTTCGCATTGGTTTTGAATGAAAAAGAATTCGTGCTAAAGCAAATTGGTAATGAGCTTGTCGCCGACGTTTAGACAAATGAAAAGTTCAAAAAAAATTTTTAAATACAATATACACACGATGAGCACAACTTATCATCCATTTAAAATCGCGCTGACTGATGGCCAGAAAAAAAAAACTTCATAAAGCTTATGTAACAAAGATACCTGTTGGTCTGAAAGTAAAACCAGACCAAATTGGGCGTGGTGACGAACTTTTTCTCACTGAAACTCAAATCAAGCGATTGAAAAAAAGATCAGCGGCAGGGAAAGGAATGGTAATAAAATTTAGCCAAACTTAGCTTAATAATACTGCGCAACGTGGTGGAAATTTGTTTTCTGCTATGCTTGGTTTGGCAAAACCAGCCCTTGGGGCATTAGCAAGTGCCGGTTTGAGTTTTGGCGCTGAAAAGGTGCTGAAAAAGATATTCGGAAAGGGTTTTGGTCCGAAGGAAATTGAGCTTTATAAACTTGTCCAGCGAATGACTCCTTCTCAAAAAAAGACGGCAGAACAATATCTTGTTGGCCAAGGTTTGGTGAAAGGAGGCGGCGCACAATACGGCGGTTTCCTTGGTATGTTGGCGTCTATCGGAGTACCTTTGGCCCTTGATTTGGTCAGAAAAATAATTGGAAAAGGTATGCAAACGCAACCACCACCGCCACCACCACGAACAAGACGATCACCAGGAATACCAAAAGGTAAAGGGATGCAAATTCAACCTCTACCTTTTTATGGAACTTGGGAGGATTATTATCGTTTGAAAAAAACCTGAAATTTGAAGATAAACCTCTTTCCAACATTGACCTGAGAAAATGGTGCAACTTTTTACGAATACCCATCAAAGGCATTTTTAGCAGAAACGAAAAAAAACCCTTTTTTCGTTCTCCATGCATTATCAACTTGGATGATTTTGGAAGTTTGGGAACTCACTGGGTATGTTGTTGGCCAAAAGGAAAAGGTCTTTACGAGTATTTCGATTCATTTGGGCTTCCACCACCTTTGGAATGGGAAAAAGAAATGTCAATGCATGGGATGACACATTTTTTCAGAAATGACAACCAAATTCAATGGGAACAAAGTGTGAGATGTGGTTATTACTGTCTTCTATTTTTAAACGAAAGAAATAAAGGAACAAGTTTTGCCGATATTTTGGAAATGTTCTCCAACGATTTACTTCAAAATGAAGAAATTGTAAAAAATTATTTTTCTTAAATATATACAATGGAAGTTTACTGTGTGAAAGAAAAGCGGCACACACCCAATGTAAAGGGGACCGAAAAAGTTATAATCACAAAGAACAATCCAAAACTCTTGAAAGTAAAGTGCGCAAGTTGTGGAAAAATGAAATCAAGTTTTTTGCCGGGAAACTGAGTGAGCCCTCCCGCGCGGAGGGCAGTGGTATATTTGGCGATGTTGCTATGGCAGTTGGTGATCTTGCAATTACAAAAGGAATCCCATATCTTGCAAAAAAAAGTGTTGAAGCTGGACGATATTACACTTCTGAAGCAATGAGAGACCCAAAACTGCAAAAGAAAGCAATAAATTACACTCTTGACAAAGCCCGCCCAGTTATTCAAAAAGTTGGAAGTGAAATGTTAAATCAACTTTCAACTAAAGTTCGACCAAACCAACGTTACAAAACTGACAGGCCTGATTTGGATGGAGCTGGGTTTGATATACATGCAGCAATTGGAAAATTTCCGAAACCGAAAAAAGGTTGGACATTACCGGGTCATAATTTCACAGGGCCATACAATCCTCTTGAAAAGCAGGTTAAATTCAATCCAGAAACGGGTGAAATTCTGGAAATATATCAACAACCCACAGGTGCTACAGATGCGATTGCAATGCAACATGATGTTGATTATGATGTTTGTTCCAACCGTGAAAAAAAGTATGGTGAAAATCTCAAAAAATGCAAAAACAGGGCGGATAAAAAAATGGTGAAGTCTCTTGACGCAGTTCCTTACAAACAAAGGCAGCGGGGTCATGCGGTTGCAAGAAATGCAATTAATGCTAAACAAAAGTTAGGGTTGGGTTTGAAAAAACAAAAAGGGACTGGTGTTTTGGACAAACCGTTGGATGCAATAAAATTTGCTGAAACTTTGACAAAAAAAAATGATTCCTTCCACAGAACATGTATTTGATCGGTATTGGTCAGGTGATATTGCGAAAAATGCTTTCACAGGACCAACTGGTGTCACAAGCAAGAAATTTTGGACTCATCCGAAAAAGGGTACTGTCATGCGTTTGGTAAAAAATCCAAAAACAGGCAAATATGAAAATGTTTATGAAGAACCTTGATTGGCTTTCAACCACCATTTATCAAACTCCTGTTTTGCGATCCAAATTCTTTCTAAGTCTTTTGGAAGGTGGTGACAATAAATAGATTTCAAGATTTCTTTTTTGTTGGGCCAGCACTCAGAAGGCACCCTTTCAAAATAATTGTACAGAAAACAGGTGTAGTTCACTGATTTGCTGGTTACATCCTTAAATTGAGCAATAACGTTACCAAGAAAATCTACCTCTTTGGAAGAAAACATTTGGTGAATGTTACATTTCCGTAAAACATTTTTTTAAATAATCATTATTCTTTGGAAGAGCAGTGGAACTTGTTCTCCAATTTTCTTCTTCTTCTTCAAAATATTCGTAATCATCACATTCAATCACTCTACCACATTTTTGGCATGCATGACAGAACTCATTCACCACATAAATTAATTGCTCCTCGCATGAAGGACAACGATCAATTTTTTTTTATAACAGGCTTATTTCATTTTTTTGCAACATTTCTTTAATCATTTTCGACGAAATTTTCTCACCTTGCAAACAACCAAACGGGTCGTCCATTTTTTATTGTGTATAGTATAGAATGAGCTCGCGTATTTTCAGTAAGTTGTCAAAAATTTATTACAGCCCGCAAGGGTATTGGAAAGGGTTTGCAGCAATTAAGAAATTAGCCCAGGCAGCGAAAGTTTCGGAAGATGTGGCTCAAAACTGGTTGATGAAGCAAGCTCTTTGGCAAGTTTATTTACCAGCCCCACGTTATATTCCAAGACCGAAATTTGATGTTCCTGTTCCAAACAAAGTTCATCAAGCCGATCTTCTGTATCTCCCACACGATCGCCCACCACGCTCCCGTAAAACTTTTAAATATGCTCTCACAGTGGTAGATGTGGCCTCTCGATACAAAGAGGCCGAACCGTTGACCACAAAAGAGGCCAAAGAAGTCGCAGCTGCTCTGGAACGAATTTATAGTCGTGGTCCTTTGAAGTGGCCGAAACTGCTTCAAGTCGATCCTGGTCGTGAGTTTATGGGTGCTGTGAATCAACTGCTTTCGAAACATAATGTTGAGGTTAGACGTGGTCGTGTGGATATTCACCGTGATCAAGCTATAGTTGAAAGATTCAACCGCACCCTGGCTGAACGGCTGTTTAGCCACCAATATGGAGTTGAAATGCGCCTTCCGGAAGACAAAAGATCGACTGAATGGGTGGCTCGACTGCCCGCTGTTATTTCAGTTTTGAATAAGGAAGTCACTCGACTGACTGGTCAAAAACTTGTTGATGCCATCAAAAAGAAAACTGTTCCATCCAAACCCTCGACACCTTATTTGAGACCCGTTGGTGTGAACGAAAAAAAGCTCCCCTCCGGTTTAAGTGTTCGCTATCTCTATCAACCCGGTGAACTTGAAGGTGGTCGACGAAGAGCTACCGACCCAATCTGGTCTTTGTATGTTTACGAGATTGAAAAATGATGATAAAACCAGACGCTCCGGTTATCTATTATTTATTTGACGGACCAAAACGCTGGTTTGTCCGCGAAGAGCTTTTGGTTGTCCCTCCAGATACACAACTACCACCAGAAACCTAACAATGAAACTCGATCGGTTCTGTGTGAATACCGTCTTCCAATACCCAGCGTTTGTCATAGTAAGCGCTCAACCCCAGCTTCTGCTGTTCGTAAGTGACAATCTGCCCGTTCCGCATCCTGAAACCTCTATTAGTTGCTATGTCCTTGCTGCCTTCCAAGGCTTTCTCAAAACGCTGCGCCGTGATCTCGTTTTGTTTCTTTGACACCCCTTTCGTGCTGAACTTCTTTTTACCCTCAGAGTCTTCGATAAAATAACATTTTGAACAGAGGGCAATCATTTTGCTGCCTTTACACTCGAGTTTAAAGAGCCCAGGGGTTCGACTGCTCCACTTATCCCAAGCTAACCACTCTTTCTTTTTTTCCTCAAATTCTTTTTGCAGCTCTGGTTTGACGATGTCTTCCAACTTTTCTGCGCTTATTGCCATATAATTGCTGTCTGTGTCCATCTGAATCAATTCGAAATCTTTTCTGTCAAAATATCTGTCAAGAAAATCATAATAGAATTCAAGCATTCGAAGTTTTGCCAATTGATATACAGCAATTCCAACCTGAAATGGTCTTTTTATTTTAATCTTTGGTTTTTTACTTTCCAGCTCATACGCTTCCCCAATTTCTTCAAGATCACTGAAAATGCGCTTCGTAAGGCTCTGTCGACTACCTTCTCTTTTTTGGTGTAAATAACGTTTGTTTGCCTTTCCAAGGCTTCGATGAGCTTTCCATACCCACTATTTCCTAACAGTTTGAATACCTCAGCCAGCAGCCCCTTGCTTTTTTCTTTATCTCCAGTTCTACGAGCTTCAGTCACTTGCTCCACAAACCAAGTGAATATTTTTGTTGGTTGGTAATCAATAGTCCGATAAACATTTGTGATCACTGCTCCATGTTCAAGATACCATCTAAGAAGAGGTGCGTATAATAATATGTTCTTTGCAGACAATGCCCCCACTAACTTCTTTCCGTCTCCGCGGTTCCTTTTTGTGCGTTTAAGATAGTCAAGCATATGTTGCGGCACAGCTTCAACAGGAACCTTTTTGTTGTAGAAGAACGGACACATTTCCTCAAACTTTGGGTATAAGTGCTTTGGGATCTCTATATCAACTTCTGCAAATCCAAACCATTTTTCTTCTTTGAGCCTTTGTGTCGATACGGGAGCGGCGCATTCGTTATTGTAATGCACGACCCTTCCTTTTCCACAAGGCATGTCTCTAAGCATGGTTGACAAATACAAAGCGTTGGCGTCGTAACCCACTATATTTTTGCAAAAACGAGGTTCCGCTATTCGATGAGACCTTATTTTCGTAACTCCAATGTCATGATATCTTGTGAAAACAAGGCTCGGTCCTCCGACAACAGCTTCTTTAAACATCTCATACGCTTCTTCGCACGGGCTGTAAAGATCCGCACCCCTCTCAACACATCCACGGAGTAAGTAATGTAAACTAACACCTGGGATACTTACAGCATCTTTCAAAATATCGATTCCTTTATCAGTGTAGAAAGCACGCATCTTTTCCAGCGCCTCGAGGCCAGGAGCTACATCGAGATTATTGTAGTAACACAGCCAGTCTGCGAAGGTACACATACCCTTTTCTTCGAACAGACGCTGGCACCCTTCCCATTCATCTCGTGTTAAAACATAACCACCCTTCAGCTTCGAATTCCAATCCTCATATTTCGGTAATCCTCGAAAATCAAGTTTTTCAGGTTTGTCAAACCATTCATACGGAAACCACGATTTCACAGTTTCGCATTCATAAGCTTTTATCCATTTATCATAACTTGTACCCGGTCCTAAGTAGTTCATGATGTCGAGAAAGCGAAAGTTTTCAGTCAAAATAAACATAATTTTGTTTCCATTTTTTGCAACTTTTACTTTATCTGTTGTATCAGCTAAAAGCTCCGCGAAATGTTCTCTGATAAGATTCAAATCATATCTCCCGGAGTTAAACCCAAGAACTGGCACCTGATCACACCATCTTTCTATTTTGAAACGCTGTGCTTTTGTAAGCATATTTATGTCGTCAGGAATGAAGGCTGCTCTTACTTGATCACTAATGTTTTTCTCACGCCTCTCAAGTTCTTCCATAAACTTGCGAAAAAGCTCCGCAGGGTCTCTTTCACAGATATGAGTTGGTTCTCTTTCTAAAGTGTCACCTAGACTAACAGAAACTGGAACGTGTGTGTTTTCGATAGTTAACCTGCCTGTAGGTTCCTTCCTCTGATTTTTATCTCCCCATGCTTCGAAATCATATATTATCGCGTGCGGATAACTTTGTGTTTGAGTCTGTGGCAACTTTATATTTCTTTTTCCTACTTCACAAGACCATGCCTCGATTACACGGTAGCCAGCAGCTCGAAGCTTTCGTGTACGTTCAACAGTTGCTTTAAATCTATCTTCTCTTGTTTGGTTCTTATGAGTAATAATTCTATTTCGATCATGAGGAAAACATTTTCGACATCCATGCCAATGACATCCATGATATTGAAAAACAGTTTTTGTTTCGTGGTTGTAACCGTCAACAGGAGCGTGCTCAACATATCTTTCACCGCCATGCCCGCAAGCAGCGTGGTGAATGTGAATTTTACGAAGTGCTGCTTCTTGTTCAAGCCAACAAAGAGATTCCGGAGAAGATGAATGTTTTGGATAAAAAGCCTGCTCAAAAACTGTTTGTGGTAATTCAACTTTTTCAGCCGGACATTCAATCACCGTTTTTCCTTCCGCACATTTTTTGACATGCCGTTGAAGACTGCAAGCTTGAGTAAATCTTGAACGACAATGAACACATTCATAAACTTTTGAAATCTTCGTAATATCTTTTATAATGAAAGCATGCCCTTCGTAAATTCTAATTGTCAAAATATTTGTTAATTTGGCTGGTGGTGTCCTGCTAAGATGCCATACAACTTCACTATTCTGCAAACGTTCAGGCTCATATACACGAATACCCAACCAATCTTTGAAAATTTGTTTTTTATTAAGATGTTTTTCAACCTCATCAAGTTCATCTAAAGATGTTTTACGGCAATCTTGTGGAGCAGCTTTGAGGTTGAAGAAACCCTTTGCAAGTTCCCGTGCTGCCGTTGTACTTCGATCTGGTCTTGAACCTCGGTGTACCGCAATACAACGCCAAAGACATAAATTGTCTTTGTAAGTGTCTAAAGCTATCATATTACGACTATGTGAAAGGTTACGTAGCCAATCTGGTAATGGTCCTGTACCTAAAAGCGGTTTACGATCAAGCACCACCTTTACATCAACATTAAAGTAAGCTTCAAACACCCATTTTGTGTTCGGTCTTTCGATGTTGTCAGAGTCCAGACGTACCTTCTCCCACTCACTCAGCCATTTTTCCGCATCAGAAAAATTATTAAACCATGGTGAGCATTTGTTAATGTAATAAACAATAATCGTTCCATCTTCAATGTTGCGTAGCTGATTTGAAAAAATATGTCTTGCGTAAAAAGATGTGTTTACTTTCTCTCTTATTTTTTCCATAAAAACGGGTGTAAAATCTTTTTCAAGATCTCGAATAAAACGCCATCTAATGAAACGGCGCCCTCTTACTTCTTCTTCTTGGCGCCCTCTTACTTTTTCTTCTCTCTCATATTCAGCAATATCATATAAATCGAGAATTTCATTTTGATAGTTTGTAACATTTCGGATTTTTTCTCGAGGAATTGGATCAAACTTCTTTAAAATTGGTTGATATTTTTATGGAATTGAAGGTTTTTTTTCCACTTTTTCAGAAATAGGTTCATCCAATATGTTATTAATAGTTTTTCGAACAGCAGGAGCGTCCTCTGCAAGTAATTGCTCTAAAGCTTGTAACGTTTCTGGACCAAGTTCTTTCAATAGCTCTTCAAGGTTTATGTTTTGTGCAGTCATTTCAACTCGGGTATAACATTGATTTGTAAACCTTTAATTTAAAAAAATTTTGCTGGGCGGTTTGTTTCGGTTAAGTAGTAATAGGAGTAGTTAACAAATACTTCCTGATTGTCAGAGGTTTATTTCCGAATTTTAAAGCTCCCACTATAACAATAACAAGCAAGCAAAGGGAGCTTGTTATTGTTATAGTGGGAGCTTTAAAATTCGGAAATAAACCTCTGACAATCAGGTGGTATTTGTTAACTACTCCTATTACTACTCTCTTTTTCTTCACAGTCTTCAATTTGATACGCCAGATGTCGAAAAACGGCATGCTCATCCCTTGTTCTAGTTACTATGTCGTTAACGCGGTTAACGGATGTTTTCCAGTGAAAACTGCATCCCCGAATCAAAGTTCGGGTAAGCTGGGCGCCGATACTTTTCTCAAAACCATTGTATTCTGCTTGGTCGAAGTCTACCATTATTTGACGCAGATTGGCCCCATTTTTGAAGGCTGGATACATTTTTGTCACGTGATTAAACACTTCAGAAAAAGCGGTTGCGTAGGGATCGCCATCATGTTTGCTACATAGTACTCTGGCCACTGCGTTGAATTCCGGTGTTAGTTCATTGTAAGCCACCATGTTTAAGAGATATGGAAAGTGGTGATTTTCTGTGTAGGTGATGTCAACGAATAAGTCCTTTGCGTCCTTTAAAAGCTCTGCCTGATAAGGAGCCAGGAAAAAAACAAAATTCCGAGATGGTGACAATAGATATTCTCTTCCCTCCATTAAGGGTATTTCCCCATCTTGTCATTTACTATGGAAGTGAATTCTTCATCACCTGGGTCTTCAATGTTCTCCTGTGTTTTTCGAAAGTTTTCAAATTCCAGTATTTGAATGATTGGTTCAATTTCAGGATGGCGTTTACTTGTATTTACAACAGCAAGCTGCCTTTCGCGTCTCACTCTGTTGGCATTGGATGCCGCAGGAGATTTTTCTGCGGGAATGAAACCCAGTCCGTGGCCTTTTTGAATTTCCTTCGTTGTCAACGTGCAATCTTTTCTCACCGCTCTGTGAATCTCACTCTTGACTGATTGCGATATGACATGTGGTGCTGGCTTGTTACGATTGTGAGTCTCGCCAGGTAAACTACCGATCCACCTTCTACCGTCATCTTGGTCTTGTCATGCATATATCATCTGTGCGGGACAATTTCCAGATAACACTAGTGGATAACTGTCACCGTGGTCTTTGCACTTATTCAGCCGTTGTCTGTTGCTCACTGTATACGAACATCCGTCAAAAGCATTTACTTTTGATTTTTGTCCTTCAGTAAAAACCTCGATGCACTGAATGGACGTGTTTCTCCTATATAGAGCGAGGATTATTCAGAAACTTCTCTCCTTCCTCTGAGAATATGTTCTGTATGCTCTTGCGAACTGCAACCCTCTAGCAATTTTGAACTGAATGTTCACTAAATTGAGATGAAGGATCTGCCGGAATTTTCGTGTTATAGAAACACTTTGGTGTACCTGAGAACTTTTACAAGGGGCTGTCGGTCTCCCTTGGGATTTTCCTGGTTTATTTCATTCATGCGAGCGTGCAGTTTTGAGTGGCTGGTTCGCAGCTCGACGTTCGAGAAACCGATCGCTCACTAGAAAACGAGATCGCTGGCGGTGTAAGGAATCGGAGGAATCACATGATTGCATATTGTGGGTGTACTACTAAAACTGCAATCTTGTAGTTACTACCGCGTCGTAAAATTTCCAAGGGAGAAATTTTGTCACGTGTTAGCAGTTTTGTCACTTGAGTTTCAGAGCCAAGAGGTAGTAAGAGAAGACTTGGTAATACTTCTAAGTGAAAACAGCGGCCTGGTGTTCGTACAAATTGCCCTTTCCCATAAACTTCTTTTCCAATGACTTTTCCCACAACACACGACTCTACTACACTGACATAACCAGTGACAATAGAAATCAAAAAGCCAAGGTGGCTGAATCTATATAGATTATAGTTAAAAGTTCGCACTCAACCTAAGAATAGAATAGTAATCCTCCATTCATAACGTGTGTTACTTCGTGGCCTTGTGTAAAGCCATACTATGCAAAGCTATAATTTGCTCGGTTGAAAGATTAGGATAGAAGTTAGAGAACGTACAAGTAAAATGTTCCACTAGTGCTTCCACGCTTGGAACAGCATCCCAACTATAACCACAAACGAAAAGAGACTTTCCAAAAGGAACTCCATCCATCGTTAAATCTAACTACACTGAGAATTACGCAAAGCTACAGCACACGAGTAGTCACTTCAACCACGGAGCAGAAAGTCACACCGCAACTCTAAACAATCGGGTTATTGTGTGTTTGTGTGAAATCAACACCAAGAGAATCATTTTCTAAATAATCTCAAATTTATCACACATCTGTAACTTCTCACCACTGTAAGAGGATAATAAAAGAGTCTTCACTGATGCTTCCAGTCAATTGGCTATTTCACATTATCAAAATTAACCAATTGGAAGGCCAATACAACCATTAATAAAAAGAAAACCTTTTTCTCCATTCGCTTAAATAGAAAGCAGTTTACCACGCCAGAAGAAAGTTCAAATCGTCGTAATACTTTTCTATCAAGTTTCTTTTCCTTATGCGTAGCGCCCCTTGTTTTGGTATTAATCACACTTTTCACACAAAAAGGAAAACGTGATATTTCCGACTTATTAATTGTGTAACCGAGGGAACAAAAGACCCTAATATATTGGGAAATTTTAGGTTTATAATTGTCTGAAATTCTTTGGCCATACCGTCAGGTTCAGCTGGTTTTAACTGAAAATAGCACAGGCGGCCCAAACTCACGTTACGAGGTGTATTAAATGTAATTTACCTTCTTACCTTCGGTGAGGCGGAACGTGACCTTTGAGCGAGCCGGTATCGCGTTACAGGCGACCGTTAAAAGAGACGTTGTATGAGAATTAAAATACTAAGGTCTGCGAACGCTAAATAACGATAAATTTGAACTTTTGTTCAATACAATGAATAAAAAATACCTTTAATATATTCCTTTGTGTTTTGCCATGTATTCATCGTTTTAGTGGATTTTAGGCTTCATTGCGTAACCACTGTAACTCCCTTCATAAGACGAAGTCAAGGCTGGTCATTGCGATCTGGCAGTGATCCTGGACGAGTCGCACCAAAAACCGTTTTATTTCGCGGAAATTCGAATCCGCTGCAATTTTTTCAGCCCCAGCCCAAGAAGGAAACCTCTTCTTCCTTTCTGAGCTATCGGCTCGAAAAAAGCTTCATTCTTTCCCTTCCAAATCGAACCATTTGTGTCGTACTTTGGGGCCCATCTGGCTTTCCTCTCAAGCCTATGACCGCCTTTGCGCCTACCAGCTAATTTGCATTTGAAATTAGAGACCTCACTAGCGTGACAAATGACACTTACGCGACCCGTTCACGGGCAAAAATGGCCAAAAAATAAAGGGTCCGAAATTTAGCCATTACATGACGGCGAAAATTCGTCCTATGTCATATATAGAACCAATATCTAGCCGTGACTTAACGGCGAAAAACGGACACCTTATAATATATGGATCTGATATTTAGCCGTTACTGATCGGCAAAAGTCGGACCTGTTATCGTAGCCGTTACTTAATGGCGAAAATCGGACACCTCATTATATTTTAATCCGATATTTAGCCGTCACTTGAATCGGGCCTCATATCATATTCAGATCCGATATCTAGCCGTTGCTTAACGGCAAAAATCGGGCCTGATATCATATTCAGAGCCAATATCTAGCCGTTACTTAATGGCGAAAGTCGGATCCCTTTTTCGTATATAGACCTAATATTTAGCCGTTAATTAACGGCGAAAATCGAACCCCTTATTATATATAAACCCAATATTTAGCCCTTAATTAACGGCGAAAATTGGACCCTTATTACATATAAACCCAATATTTAGCCGTTAATTAACGGCGAAAATTGAACCCTTATTATATATAAACCCAATATTTAGCCGTTAATCAACGGCGAAAATCGGACCCCTTATTGTATATAAACCCAATATTTAGCCGTTAATTACAGTTTAAAGAACGAAATTTTGCATTATATAAACACCTCTCAGCCCGGCTAGCTGGGATCCCGGCATCGCGATGCCGGGATCTCGGCTAGCCGGGCTGAAACTTAACCATGTAATCGCAATTGCCGGGCCAACTCTTCCTCGTCCCTAAATTTCGCTTCAGAGCAAAATGGCTCACCAGAAGATCGATATTTCTTTTTCTATATAACACATAGGTAAAAAAGGTAGGTAGGTAAAACTTTATTTATACACGGAATCGATTCATGTTACATGCTCTTCCATCGAGCCGTGTCTAAATTAATCAATTAACTAATCTTTATTAACTATTATTGCCCCCGCAGGGTTTTGGCCCAGAGGCCAAAACCCGAGGAGGCACCCTAGAAGTCCCCGGGTGTATACATACAAGGACAAAGAATATTTGTTGTTGAAAAAGTAAGAAATGTGTTTGTATTGGGCGAAGCGTTCTCGATTTGACGAAACCAGGCGCGCACGGTCGTCTCGGATAATATTTTAGCAAGCGCGCACGGTGGTGTCGGGTATTTGAAACCACGAGGTCGCGTTTCGTCACCTTCGATCTTCGCCATCTTCTAGCAGCATCTTGCAGCTTAGTTTGAAGATCTTGCATCTACGAGTTTGCGTTTCGCCATCTTTAAGAAGCATTTTAAGGTGAGTATTTTGCACTTCAGTGATTTCTTTGAATTCAATCAACAGTACTAAATAAATTTGGTTTGTCAGACACAAATCAGCAACGGGGTCGACAGACTCGATCCAACAGATCGCAAGTAAGCTTATGTCAGAGCAGAATGATGAATCTCAACTCAACGTTTGAAACACTGAAAACTCAGAGTTGCATCGATATTGTCGGAAAGAGATATAAAGTTTTGTTATATCAATTTCGAGAGTATGTCACTCTCAAAGATAAACAAGTCGGTGGTTACAATTCGAAGAGGGAACTTTATGAATTCTGTCTTTGTTAACCCTGGTATTTATTCATGTGCTGTTGATCCTTTTCTGGAAATCTCTACGCATTTGTTTCTTCCATATTTATCAAATCTACGTATTAGGAATGAGTTTACAGACCTGTTATTCAATGTCTGTTCACATTATATGTCTTCGAAAGAAGACAGTTCA
The DNA here is from genome assembly GCA_964017195.1 of Siderastrea radians. Classification (NCBI taxonomy): domain Eukaryota; kingdom Metazoa; phylum Cnidaria; class Anthozoa; order Scleractinia; family Rhizangiidae; genus Siderastrea; species Siderastrea radians. The sequence goes on along the minus strand of CAXHKT010000224.1, from coordinate 103,215 downwards.
TTATTGAGGGAAATTCGCGAGCCTGTTTGGTCATACATCATAGGCCTTTGTAGTTCATTTGCGGCTAGGGATTGTAATGCCTGTTTTAGCCAGATATTTGAGAAAAGGACATTTGGTTATCTCAATGATGAGGAAGAGAACCTTTTCATGACACTGAGAACATTTGATTCATTTTGTAGCTCATGCTCGAGTTTTGTGACTTTGAATAGCAGTATTCTTTTGACAGTAGTTACAGCATATGGATTAAACCAGTTGGGTTTAGATAACGATATGTGGCCTCTTTTTGTTACTGAAATGCATACAAATCCAGGAAGGTTATTTTGCACCAATTGTAGTAGTCAAACTACTGAGCCTGTTTTGAGGAATGTATTAAACTCGCGTTTCCTTTTTATTGAATTTCCTCCTGCATTAATGAAAGACATAAGTGTGTTTGAGGAGATTGAAATCAGTGGAGCTCATTATAAACTTAGAGGTGTAGTGCGATGTCACAACAACCACTTTACTTGTGCTGTTAACAATCATAACACATGTAAATGGACTTATTTTGATGATCTTTCAGTAAATTTGCAAGAGTTTTCAAACTTTCAATCATTACGAGAAGTTTACAGAGAAGGGTGGTTTTTCACAGTTTATGAGCTGTGGGAAATGCCAATCCAATGTGAAGGAATTGATTGCACGGACCATGTACTGACAACATGTGCAAATGGCAGTTTCAATAATGAGGCTAAAATCAGTGAATCTGCATATTTGTCTGCTGCAAACGTTGTGCACAGTGACAAAAAACAAAGAACTAAACGACAACATTCTAATGTGTTAAATGACGATATAGACAGCGAAAGTGAGAGCAGTTGTGAATCTAAAATTGGTCATTCTAAGTCTTTGTCAGGTGCACAAGCTGTGCACAGTAATAAAAAACGAAGAATGCAAAGACAACATTCTAATGTGCCAGATGCCAGTATATACAGTGAAAGTGGCATCAGTTGTAATTCTCGAATCAATAAATCAACATCTTTGTCACCTGCAACAAAAACTATTGGGCACGGTACCAAAAAGCAGAAAGCAAAAAGAAAACATTCTAATGTGATTCCTTCAAGAAAAAGAAATCTTTCAGCCAATGAGGAACTTGAGAACCTGACAGAGATTAGTAGAAATAACACTGAAAAGTCATATTTTACAACAGAGAATAAAATGCCAGAAGGTTTAAAGTTTGATGCATTTTTACCGCCTTTTCAAAGCCCACCAGCTAACTTCCCACACATTGACATACCAGAGTGTTCTAAGTCTGATTCATCTGTTCCAAATTCACAAAACCCACCAATTAAATGTTGCAGTTTCCAGACAAATGAGGAAGACAATGTTGTTTTACAACAAACCCCTGACATTGTTGGTGATAAACACATCCAGATTTCAAACAATGGGATTGATTTTGACAATGAAACAACATGTGGTGGACAACTCCATCAGCAAAAATCATCTCAGGAAAATATGAAGAAGTTTCATAAATCACTAAAATTTCAGATTTATCAATGCTGTGTGTGTCATGAAGCTTGGCCTTTGAAAACAAAGCCAAAAAATACTGTCGGTTACACTTGTTCTCGTTGTCTGCGTGACAAGAATGTTCCTAAGAAATTTGCGATTGAGAACTCTATGATACCTTCCCCTGTTCCAAAAGAGTTACAAGGCTTAACTCAGTTTGAAGAGATGCTTATTGCAAGAGCATTTCCTGTGATGCATGTATATACAAAACCAAGAGGTGGCCAAAGAGCATACAAAGGGCATGTTATTACCTTGCCACAGGATGTACAACAGCTTGCAGATATACTGCCCAGGTGCCCTAAAGATTTGCCTGTCATTATTTTTACCATCAATGGAAAGGATAATAGTTCTTCAGATTTTGTAGTAAGGCGCAAAAAAGTGGAAGAAGCACTTAATTGGTTAACTGGTGAAAAGGAAAATGGAGAACCTAATAACTCACTGTATAAAAATATAAGAATAGATAAGCAAATCCTTGCTAATATGCCAGAACATGGAATTCTTTCCGATGTTACCAGAGATGAATGTGGAGACAGTGCAGTTGAAAATGATGATGTTGGCATTGACACTGGGCCTGTTAATTTTGAAGATGATGAGAAAGTTTATAACACACAAACTGAAATGAGTAGCTTTGTTCCAACAAACATTGACACCAAAAGAGAAGAAGAAAAAATCAGTGAAGAATTTCTTAATGCCCCCCAGCCATACAATTGGAATATTGGTGATGAGCCATTAAGTGAATTTGATTGTCAGTTCTTAGCATCGATGGCTTTTCCAACTTTATTTCCAGATGGAAAAGGTGACCCCACTAATAGTGCATTACTGTCTGACACTTCAAACAACACCACCCAATCTTTTGCAGCAAAACTGAAGCATCTAATTAAGTTCTCAGAAAAAATAGATGGAAAGTGGGTTTATAGATTTGCATCACATCCTAGATTTGCTTACTGGGCTTATAACATTTTGTACCGAAGAAGGATTCTTGCACAAGGGAATTTTTTTCTTAAGCAGAACCCATCAGAAGCCAATCTTACAATCAGTAACTTAAAAGAAATGTTGCACTCTCATTCCTATGACTCACTCATGTCAAAACTTATGCATTATGCTAAAAATGTGTCTGGAACTAATGCTTACTGGAATCGTGCAAAAGATGATTTAAAAGCAATCATTACTCAAGTTGGAGCTCCAACAATTTTCTGGACTTTATCTTGTGCTGAGTTCCATTGGCCTGAATTTCATAACCTCTTTAGCAGCAATGGTGAAAACTCAGATTCTGAACATAGAGCAAATGTTATTAACAATCCACATTTACTTGACTGGTTTTTTACTGAACGCACAGAACAATTTGTGAATTATTGGCTGAAAAAAACACTTGGTGCAATATGGTATTGGTTTAGGTATGAATATGCTGTACAACGCGGTTCAATTCATTGTCATGGAGTGGCAAAACTGAAGTCTGATCCAAATTTGTGTGACCTATCTCAGATAGCTCTCCAAGGATATCTTGCTGCACAGTCTCTTACCAAAGATCAGTTGTCAGATGAAATGTTACTCCAAAAACAGCAGGAAGTTAAAGAGGGACGTGAGGCAGAAAAAGCAATTTGTGACTATGTTGATTTTCTTATGTCAACTCAAAATCCATGCAATGCTGACGATTGGTTCAAACCTCAAGTTCATCCTTGTAAAGCGCAGTTTGACCAAATTAAAACAAATAAAAGGGATAAAGATTACGAAGACCTGTTAAATTCAGTACAAAGACATACACAATGTTCCACAGCATATTGTCTGCGTAAAAAAGGCAATGATAATGAACTTTCTTGTAGGTTTAATTTTCCTAAGCAATGCTGTGATCAAACACACTTAGAATATGAAAAGTTGAAATCCAAAGATGGTGTAGAACACTACAAAGTGAAGGTTGTAACAAAGCGAAATGATGACCGTCTTAATAATCACCAGCGACTTCAGCTGCAAGGATGGCGAACAAATTGTGATATTCAAGTGATCATAGACTACCATTCTTGCTTGGAATACATTGCAAAATATGCATCTAAAGCTGAGAAAATATCATTTGTTGCGAGAGAGGCTTTTACGTCAGTACTTTGTGAATCTTCTAATCAAAATGACAGTAAAAGTGCTTTGAGAAAGTTAATGATGAGAGCTGTTGGGCAAAGAGATATGAGTATTCAAGAAGTGATGCATCACATACTTTCAATCAAACTTGTAAGTTCTTCTTTTCAAGTAATAACCACGTCCCTTGATGGCTCTCGGAAAGTAAAATTGACAGCAGATGGCAGTTTAAACACTGAGCCTTCTTTGCTTGACTTGTATGCAAGCAGGGCCATATTTGAAACAGATTTCCCAGGAATTTCCAAATGCAATTTTATAGACTTTGCCTCCAATTACTCTCAAACTAAAACAGGAATAAAAAAGAGAGCTTCTCCTGTTGTGATCAAGGCTTATCCAAACTATTCTTCAAGTCCCAAAGGGCCTTCTTATGGTTTGTTCTGTAGATACCAATTACTAAGATATAAACCTTGGCAGCATTCAGTTGATAATGCATGGGGTGACAAAGAAGGATCTGATTCTGTTTACATTGATAATTGGCATTCTTTCTTACAGACACCAAACGCAAAACAATTTGTTCCAAATTGGCTCCAGCAAATAAATTCAATTTCAGAATATGTGAGTCAAATCATTGACAAAGATGACTTCACAGAAACTGATACTGGTGAAAGAGAAGAGTGGATGATTCTAGCTGATCTGAAATTCAATGGAAATAATGAAACGGAACAACCCTGTGATAGTCAAACTGACATCAACATTGCTGAAGATCGGTCATTTTATACAGCAGAGCAAATTGGTGATATGCCTCACTGGATTGATCAGCAAAAAAAAGCTGTTTTACAGGGGGAAAATGTAACACCAGTGCCAATTGAAATTGACAAAATGAATTACAATCAAAGAGTTGCTTTCAACATCATTAAAGACCACTTTTTGGACAGTAACAATAATCAACTTTTCATGATAATTACTGGTTTAGGTGGTTCTGGCAAAAGTTTTGTAATACAAGCAGTAACAAATCTTGTAAATGACCAATGTAAAGTATGTGCTTACTTTGGAATAGCTGCATTTAATATAAAGGGATGTACTCTTCATTCACTTCTGCAGCTACCAATAAAAGGTAAAAAGAATGGGCCTTTGAAATCATCTGCTTTAGCAAGGTTGCAGGCTGATTTAAAAGGAGTAAAATCTCTCATTATAGATGAATTTTCTGTTATCGGCCAGAAAATGTTTGGTTGGATTAACAAGCGTTGTAAGGAAGCAACCGGCCGCACTACTGTTCCATTTGGTGGAATTTCCGTAATATTAGTTGGGGACATTGGCCAGTTACCTTCTATAAGTGATAAAGTTAAATATATCACACTAAACCAGCAAATGAAATTGCTTTAGAAGGGTATTGCATGTACCAAAAGTTTCAAACAGTTGTTAAGCTTGAAGAGAATGAACGAGCAAAAGGTACAGACATTGCACAACAACAGTTTAGAGATCTTCAAACAAGGGCGCGAGATGGAAATTCAAGTATTGAAGACTGGAATTTGCTTTTGTCAAGAACACCTCAAAATGTTAACAACATCACACATTTTGAAACCTCTGCTGTAAAATTGTCATTTGGAAATGTAAAAGTTGCAACAGATAACTTCACAAGACTAAAACAACTTGGAGAACCCATTATACAGATCAATGCATATCACCCCAACCCTAAAGCAAAGCATCTTAGTGCAGAAGATATGGGTGGCTTAGAACCAACTATATATTTAGCCAGAGTTAAGCTAGAGTTATGTTAACAAGGAATTTTTGGACTAGCGCAGGACTTTGCAATGGAACAATGGGAACTGTAAAGCACATAATTTTTGTACAAAATCAAAGGCCACCTATGCTACCAATTGCTGTCATTGTACAGTTTGATAAGGACGATTACATAGGTCCAAGCTTTTGTGAAAATATGCCAAATTGTGTGCCAATTTTCCCAGTAACATCTCATATAAATGATACAAATGGAACAAATCTCGAAAGACAGCAGCTGCCATTAAAACTTGCTTGGTCCATTACCATTCATAAGTCACAAGGACTCACCCTTAAAAAATCGTGGGTAGACTTAGGACCTTCTGAAAAAGTTGCAGGACTAGCTTATGTTGCCTTGTCAAGAGTACGTAAACTTACTGATCTTGTAATTGAACCAATGAGCTTAGAAAGACTCCAGTCCATTAAGAAAACATCAAATTAGAAGTTCAGATTGTTAGAAGAAGCTAGGCTGAACATTTTGGCAGAAAAGACTTTGCATGATTACAAAAACAAATCGCAATGAAAGTTCATCATTACATCTTTTGAAATGTGTACTATACAAAAAAAGTAAATATTACCTACAAAACTTCTACACTTTAAGTTGTAAAATATACACATTACATGTATGTTAAGATGTTTTTTTTTCAGTGTAATTAATTAAGGTAACTTACTTTGTACAAATCATTCAACCCTTATTTAACAGATGAATAATTCTGCCAGCCCAAGTCCCACAAAGAGGGATAATTCTGCCAGCCAGAGTCCCACAAAGAGGGCTAAGTATGGCACACCCAAATCCCCAACTTCAAGACCTCTGTCAAGCTCGACAACAAGTAGGTTTTTTCTCTGTTATGCAATGTATTAATACTGCTAATTTATTCTTACTGTTAGTGTCTACTATTGCTAATGCCCATCTCTACTAAACATTATTAACCATAAACCAATAGTACAACATCGATATGACCAATGTAAACAACAACAGTGGCATCCCCCATTTTTCCTAGGGAAAACAAATAAAACTCCTTAAAAAAGGGGTTAATATTTAAGTCAACTGTACCATGGTAAATTATTTAGAATATAATAATACTGCAAGCTATAAAATATTGCACATTAAATTTTTGTGCTGAATTTTGTTATATATTCACAAAATATTTTTCTTCATCAGATTTCACTGGATATATCCAAGCAGTCCAGGAAATGCAGGAAAGTAAAAGCACCAAAAACTTGTACTTTGACATTCAACTCCAAACTGGAAAAGATGAAACGCAATCTGTTAGAGTCATGGTACAAAGAGGGGAGTCGTCTAAGCGCCAATTGTTTCTAAATAAGCTACAAACCCAGCAACCAATAAAACTGTCCAACCTCCAAGTTACACCAAGCAACATGGTATTTCTAAACAAGGGGACAGCTATACAAGATGCTCCGTCACACTCTCTTCAATTCCCATTCCAACCACTGGCATCAACGACATCAACATCTGTGGATACAATTCTCAAAACCCACAACAATGGACATTTTACTGTTTCTGGGTGCATTAAGTGGCTTGGGGAACCACTGAAACCGGAAAACGCAACTAAAATGGTAAGAGAGGCTGAATTAACAGACCCTTCTGGAACTATAAACTTATCAGTCTGGGACAGCCACATGCAGCAGATTGAAGACGGGCAATTCTACACTGTGACCAACTGCAAACTGAAGCACTATTTTGGTAAACGGCTTGCAACCACAGTAACCACAACAGTTACTAAAGCAAAAGAGCAGGACATCTCCCATGTCGAACGATCACAGGACAAACAAAACTGGCTGTGCTGTCCAGAGGTCATGAACGTCTATCCAACTGTATATCCAGTGTGCAACAACAAGGATTGTCGCAAAAAAATTAGTGAAAATCCTGGCTCAAAGATTGTTCATTGTCTACATTGCAACAGAGCAATGTTGCTTAAGAACTGTTATATTGAAATCAACATAAATTTCCATCTTGAGAAACAGGAGAAGACCTTTTCCGTGACAGCATTTCCCAAGATCATTGGGAATTTCCTACAAGAAGACGTCTTGCAATATAAAGACAATATTACTGATCTCACTGAGAAATTGTTGTTGCTGGAAAACGTTGATTTTCAGCTTTCCCCAAATAACAAACTTGTTATTGGTATGAAAACCCATACCACATCTTCAATCACAGTAAAAGTGAACAGCTAACTGTGGTAAAAATAGTGTTGTCAGACAATAGTGTTTTTTCTTGACATACAAAACGTTCCAGTTAGGCAAATATTGATTATATAGTTGAAATATATATTTATATTGAGTAGTGTATGAAAAAATAGATTGTAGATAATAAGTCAATATTTTCTAACAAGACATTCTTGCAAGTTTTGTTATTGGACCTGTTTTCTTAAAAATTACAAATTCATTATGATTCATGTACAATAGATTCCTGTTACACAGCATATTAATTGCATAGTTGTAATACATTGATGCCGTTTATGAATATTTAGATTGCAGATATTTATATTTTGTGCCAATACATTGTGGCAAATTTGATTATTGTTGTTGTAATGATTATTGGTAATGTTTTTCCCCAAAAATTTCACAATTTTATTAACATACAAAACGTTCCAGTTACACAAATATTTATTGCATAGTTGTAATGGCTTTATATTGACTGGTTTATGGCTAAATAGATTGCAGATCATTATATTGTCTACAAATACATTGTTGCAAGTTTGGTTATTGTTGTAATAATTTCTGTTGACCTGTTTTTTTCAAAAGTATCACAAATTTAATACCATACAATATGTTGCTGTTACACAAAATCTCGCTTCAGTACCATATGGTTATAATATATTACACTCTAAAATTTAAAGATAAATACGTTGACAACTTACATGGATGTTAACTTCAATAAAATGGTTGAAACGTTAACTTTTCAGCAGTAGTATAAACAGTCTTTGTATTCAATACACATCCAATAAACAGGGTATCAAAAACGGGGGCAGCTATAGTGAACACTATTTCTAGTTTAATGACATAGAGACGATTTAAAAGAGCCGAGAGTGGGCTGTGTCTTAGCGCTCAAAGGCAAGCTGTTCCAGAGAACAGAACCACGATATTGGAAGCTTCGTTTTCCTGCTTCAGTGCTCGGTCTAGGGACAAAGAGGTTATATTTTGAATTTCGTAGGTTATGTGAGTGAACACTGGATGTAGTTTTAAAGATGCTTGTTAAACGAATCGGAGAAAGATTGTGGAGGGCCTTAAACAGATTAATCGCTAGTTGCTTTGAACGCCTTCGCTCCAGACAGTCCCAACCGAGGTCACCGAGTAAAATTGAAGATCTAACATTTAAGTCTGAGAAGGTGATTAAACGTGCAGCCCCATTTTGGAGTTTTTGGAGCCTCTCAGACTGGCACACACCTATGCTGCCCCATACGGAGCTACAATAATCAAAGTACGGTTGGACGGTCACATAAAGGCTTATCAGACCATAAAGCTACGTAAAACTGAAAATAATACACCGAAGTGATGGATTAACGAAGGTAAAAACACTCGATTCATGCTCTTTGATGTAGCCATCTTTTCACATGACAGCTTCTAAATTTAGCCGCAGGCGGGCTTGCCCGCCTCATGTAATACCGGGCTGAGCAGTCATCTCGGTAGACCGAGCCAGCCCTGCTTACCGAGCCAGCCAGGTTATGTAATCGGCTCGTTAATCGGCGGTGAAACTGAGAATTCATCGTGGACGCAAAAGCCACCGACTCGTTTCGTGATCGAAAGCTTTCAGCTAATTACTCCTGCGGTTTGTTGCGGTTACGTCTCGAATCTTATTGGTCGCAGAACAACAAACATTCCAGAAATAATTTTAGGCGTTCATGGTTTAATGGATTTCACTGTAATGACTGTATTTTAAGAAAGAAATACAAAAGCGATTTACATTTTCTACTTAATGCAAAATTGTGTTTCTGACGACCGCATTGTGTTGAGTACAATCTTTCAAGTGTCCGAGTTGTTGCACATTTCAAAATGGTGGATAGCAAAATTTCGCTTAATTTACGAATGTTAGTTGGAAAAGTAAAGGAGATCCCAAGAAAGTGAAACGGCAGAGACTGAAAACTGTCCTTTAGCGTTGCTTTGGTGGTTTACTGGTGAGTTTGTTTACGTAACGCGGGCATTTTTTGGCAGGTTTGTTGGAGGTACCGTCAAACCTTCTTCTGGGACACCGTGAGTGCACTTGTACAAAAAATGACAAAATATTTAGAAATGTAGCTAGTTGACTGTTTCTACACTCAGCGGACTTAGGAGGTGTTAATCAAATAAGATTCGTGTAGAAATGCATCAAAACGCGCAATTAGCCGACTCGGCAAGGACGTAAGTATTGACAATTTTGTACGTGTTGTTGATGAAAAATACCGCAACTAATTTAACATTAATTTCTTTCAAAGGAAATAATATTTGACTAAATAAAACCCAATTTTATATGTACAATACTTGGGCCTACCGATGAACAAAGGATGAGCGAAATCGAGTTTTGAGCTGTGACCGCTATATCGATGGTCCTTACAGACATTCACTCTTAAGTGTTGTCGCCTAGCTTTCTACCAAAGGTATTAGAAAGATAACTTCTATGGAAGTCAGTAAACAAATCACTAAACGGCAATGAGTATAACTGTTATTCTTGCTCATGTATATGGGAAAGTCCTAGCTTTCTTAATAAAGGCCGATGTTGAACCTGTTCACAGACCTCTTTTCCTCGAAAACATTCTTAATATCCCTAGTTTAACCCTTGGACGTACAAGGGTAGGGGTGGAGGTGATGCCACCTCCTCCCCCCCCCCCCGTCGATAAGGTTTTTTTCGAACTTTTCCAAGACAACTTATCATCTGCACTTGCTGTTTTCAGTAGCTGTGTGCATACCCCTTGGACACATTTTGACAGAAGTTTGGTGTAAGTAGGTTAGGTTAGGTTGGTAAGTAGCAGGTCGTAAGGCGGGTTTTCAAGATAAACTACGTGTTTGTCACCGCTTTTTGCTCGAAAAAGTACAACTTACTGACCAAAAGAAGCAAACGTTTCTTATTGTGTGATATTTTACATGTCTAGCATCAAAACATTGCAATTTCTGCTGTTTTTTGATAAATTCTAATTTTGGGTAAAATCCAAGATAGCGGCCATTTTGGATGACTTCACAGGCCCCAGTAGCGTCGCTTCGCATAATATATACCTCATCTTGCAAGGCACTTCACTGGCTTTCTACTAAAGGTTAAATTTTTTCTAAATATTGTAACACAACAAAAACCCAAGGGGGGTTCCGTCAACGCTGTTCCGGTACAAGTTAAGACCCGAACAGATTCGCCAAGCATCGCAAACAAATTCGAAGATGTTCAACGTAAAAGTGGTCGAGTATATGGAAGCGTTTTTACCGGTCTGTGGATGTTTCTTCGAGTCCTGCTTTCTTATCTCTACAGAGAACTTCGACACAACGGCGGTGTGGTTGACAGTGTTATTTGCTATGTTGTGATACACCAACGAAACGCAACTCAAGCTACGGCATTTCTCGACCGCTGCCAACAGTATTTTACAAGATGAAGTCTTTCAGTTTCTCTACTTAAAGAAAGATCCTACCGAAGCACACAGCCAACCAAAATGGGCCCCATTCTACACAGAGTTTTACTATGTAGTCCTTCAACGTCTTCTGCGAAATCCAGCTGATGTCTACTTCAAGATGGACGATGATATCGTTTACCTCCATCCAAATGTTTTTGGCAGCATGCTAAAGAACAAGAACACGAGCGATTGCTTTATACACTTCGGCAACATCGTGACCAACTGGACATGCAATTGGCTTCACCAAGAGATTGGTGTTTTTGACAAGGAAGTAAACCCGAAGGGATTAAAAGTTGAGTAACGGTGACCCTTTTGGAGCGTGCGGTTGGAAAAAACCGGAATGTTCTGAAATGGTATTACGCGCGTTTGTGCATCACTACCACAAGAAACAGTTGAGTAAATATCTGTCTCCTGGGAGGAGTCTAACTACGAAAGGACACCGCTTCAGTATTAATTTTTTCCTTCTCGATGTAGACATCGTGGATATCAAGCAAATGATGGAGCTTGGAGCAATCCGTGATGATGAACTTTGGTGGACATCAACATATTCAGGCAAAGCTTCACAACCTAATTGCATTGTCGGCGAAGCTTTGATGGTTCACTTCTCTTACTTTACTACAGTGAATCAAATGCTGGAGTTGGGTTTATTAAAAGAGTTTGAAAACATTGCTCTTATGGAACTTGGTGAGACTTTGCCTAGGACTTTTGCCCAGGACACTGTGGAATGCAACGGATTTTTTTTAGATCTTTGTTTGCCGAACGCGCCCGCCTGCGAAAATAAAATTAACCCTGTTCGAAACAAGTTCTGTTGCTAAGCATCGTCTCTCAAAGCCTCAAGCTGTGCTGTAACAATCAGAAGTGCAGATAGTTTATTTAGTAACTGGTTAGAATTCTTTTGCGCTATAGTTTACTTAAGACACCGAATTAAAAACATTGTCCAAGTTTTCTCACCTTCCTATGAGGTCGTGATAACTATTCAAATTTTGCTTTGCGGTCTTCCGTTACTTTAGATAAGAATGTTCATGGAATTAAAACAAACATATGCATCCATATAATGTAATTTTATATCGAGCCATTTTATTGGTTAATTAATCGTAACACGTGTCACGTCAGTTGTTTGGATGGAGCAGGGTTTGGCAGATCACCTTGGAGTCTCCAATCAGATGCAAGTAGGCGGGCTCACCGTTATTATTTAGATTACTGGCGCTGTTAATTTCGGCCTCCTTACCATTCAGCGTCAACGCCATCTCCTTAAGTAACTTTCAAGCTTTAAAGGCAAGTATACTCATCAGATTATTATTTTTTGCTTCTCTGTTGTGAGCCTGGGATTTAGGTTTTTGTTTGCCGTTACTTTATGGGTAAAGCACGTGTCTTAATTCTGGGCCATTCTTTTATCCGTCGCCTTCACGCGTTTATAACGCGTTCACACGATAACGAGTATACTACCAAGTTAGGCACTTCAACACCAGATTTTATTTGCAAATGGCACGGTGTTGGGGGTCGAACGGTTGCCAAAGTTTTGAAATATGACTTAAGTGTCGTGAAGGAATTTGGCCCCGATATCATCATTTTGCAGCTAGGGACAAATGATCTGGTCAATTCCTCTCCACTTACAGTGGGTTCCTCCCTCGAACACTTAGTCACCGTATTGCACGACGTCTACAAGGTGGACCTAATTTGTGTCTGCCAAACCCTCCGCCGTTCCTCTTTAGAAGTTTTATTTAACAAGAATGTTGGGTTATTGACTAGATACCTAAAAACGGTACTTGAGCCCATCCCATATGCATTCTTTTGGTCTCACAGGGGATTTTGGAAAACAAAGAGTGCATTCTTGTCCCAAGATGGTGTTCATTTGAATGGTAGGGGGCAACATAAATTTTATCGTAGTTTACGAGGGGCAGTGCTCAGATGCTTGCGTTTACTTGATGACATTTAAAGTCTTATTCTAGAATACTGGTCGCCAGTTCCGTGGTTCATTTTCATGGCTTTTTTGCTGTGTTGCGTCCGCAGCTGTTTTTGTTTTGCAGTCCGACTTTATCTCCTGACATGTACAATTTGGGCTATGCCCTTATCTTGTCGGCTGTCTTTTTGTTCCTTTTATCTTAATGGGGCATACTACTTATCGTAATTTTAATGGCAGTTTTGTTATTTTTTACATTCCTGCCGCGATTTCGGCCCCCTTGATTGACGCATAGAGTATTGTCTGCCATGACAGCAGGACGTTTCCATTCAAGTGTACAACCCCTTTCCGGCCGCTTTTCGCGTGCCCAATTGCACTTGGTTACTGTCCTTGCTCTGTTTTGTATTTGATCCGGAACTTGGCTTTGACTTGCTTAGCAAATGTTATGTATATATATATATATTTTTTTTTTCTCTTCTATACCTGTCTTAAATCGTGCCGCGCATTGGCATTTTAGTTCTGCCCTCTCGTTTCCCTCAGGGACCTGCATGAACTCTCCTTTGTCGAGTTGTGCATTCTAATTTAACTTAACTACACCTTCTGAAAGCTATGTCTTCTCGTAAGCGCCCGGCGTCCGGCAGCACCTCACGCGGTCGTCCCAAACGTGCTCGAACGATGCCCTCGGCTTCGCCAGCAACGACTGTTCCCCCTGAGTCAGCTACAGAGCCTAGTACAAACATCGATCTGGGAGCTTTAACTGCAACACTCACGGCTGCTGTGACCAGCGCAGTGCAAGCCGCCATGCAATCGCCACATCTGCCCGCAGGCAAATCACATGCCAGTGAAAGCACGAGTACCACCATGGATCCCGTGTCAGTAGAAGAGGCGGTGTCCGAACAGTTGGCTGTAATAACATCTCCTACGGCAGGTACGAAGGAGCCCTGCTCCTCTGGGGCTTCTTCTAACTTAGATAGCTCAGGAAAACTAGTTTTTTCCAGTCTTGCCCTTGAGCTGGGAGGAGGCGTTTCGGATAAGATCAAGGCCAAAGTTTGCGCTGATGAGTACGTGGATCTCGGTATCCTACTTTCAGTCACCCCTAGTCCTGATCGTTACTCCATATCAATCAATACTTCTACTCCCAGCCAGGGTGCACAGCTTACTCTCGAGCCTTGTAAGCCTCCAAAAAAGATCACTAATATTAATCAATGGATCTCTGCGTTCAATACTTTCGTTGCAATTTATGTAGTTAGGTTTCCTCTCGAGGCACCTAAGCTTATGAAATATTGCGAAATCGTTAGAGATATTGCCGCTAAATTCGGCGATTGGGTATTTTACGACGAGCAATTTCGCCTTCTACGGCAAACTGCTCCTAATAAGTATCCTTGGGATGCAGTGCATTGGGAGCTATGGCTAAAGGTGACTTTTCGTGGCCGACAAACGCCCTCAAATGGCGACAGGCCTCAAGGAAATCGACCCCGATCCCATCAGTCGCCATTTCCAAAAGGAACATGTTGGACATTTCAGGCGGGTCGCTTCTGTGGGGGTGGGTGTAAATTCGACCATAAATGCTATAAATGCGGGGCAAAACACCCCGCCACGCGCTGTAATGCCGAGGGTCAAAAACGCGCTATTGCACAATCTCCCTTACCAGCTTCCCCACAAAATTCCACAGCCCCCAACAACGCCCGTCAGGGCCGATCGACTTGAGGCACTTTTAAATGGCTACCCTTTTCAGTTAAAAGATTATATACTTCGCGGTTTTAATTTGGGTTTTCATGTCCACTTCGAAGGTAAGAGGCGCGTTTTTGAACCTCCTAATCTAAAGAGTGCTATTGCGCGACCGGACATCGTTCGCGAAAAACTCAACAAAGAAATTACTGCTGGACGAATAGCCGGTCCTTTTCAGACTCCTCCTTTCCCTGACATGTTCTGCTCACCTTTAGGCATAGTACCAAAGAAGAATTCTGGGGAATTCCGATTAATTCATCATTTGTCCTTTCCTCAGGGTTCTTCGATAAATGACTTTATTCCTAGCGAATTTTCTTCGGTTTCTTATGCAACCATTAACGACGCTATCTCTGCCCTAAGGCGCGCGGGGAGGGGTTGCTTTATGGCTAAAACTGATATCAAATCAGCCTTTCCGGATCGTCCCAGTACACCCAGACGATCACCCTTTGCTGGGTATGAAATGGGAAAATTTTTACTATTACGATCGTTGCTTGGTAATGGGCTGTTCTTCATCCTGTGCAATTTTTGAAAGTTTTAGCACTGCACTCGAATGGATTGCTATATATCGTCTGGGGGCCTCCAACGTATTACATATACTCGACGATTTTTTGTTTATCGCTGACACTAAAGAGAAGTGTCAGTTAGATCTGACTAACTTTCTGGGTATATGTCAATTCCTTGGCGTCCCCATCGCCGAGGAAAAAACAGTCGGTCCCGAAACCTCGCTACAGTTTGCAGGCATTACGCTTGACTCTGTGTTGCAAGAGGCTAGGCTCCCAGAAGATAAGCTTCGAAAATGTCACGCACTCTTAACCTCGTTTTACTCACGTCGGAAGGTGACTCTTAAGGAGCTCCAATCACTAATCGGCCTTCTGAATTTTACTTGCTCAGTCATCCTACCAGGCCGAGCTTTCCTCCGTCGCCTTATTGATCTTACGATAGGTCTAAAGCACCCACATCACCGCATACGTTTAAGCAAAGACGCTAAGGCCGATTTAAAGGTTTGGATGCGATTTCTGGCCGGTTTCAATGGCCGAGCTTTCTTTTTAGACGACCTGTGGGTCACGTCAACTACGCTTGAGCTCTTCACTGACGCAGCCGGTTCGAAGGGCTACGGCGCAGTTTTCGGCAGGAAATGGTTTTATGGTTCATGGCCTGAGTCATGGAGCTCCTTAAATATCACTTTCCTCGAGTTTTTTCCCATAGTCCTCGCATTACATATTTGGGGGTCAACAATGGCCAATAAATGTGTTTGTTTTGTGACAGACAATTCAGCGCTGGTTGATGTTATTAACCGGCAGACTTCAAAACATAAGCTCATTATGTTACTCGTCCGGGATTTAGTACTTACTTCGCTCAAGTACAACATTCTATTTCGGGCTCGTCACATCGCGGGTATTCATAATTCTTGTGCTGATTTATTATCCCGCTTGCAGGTCAATCACTTCAAACAAATTTTTCCAGAGGCGGACGAAATGCCAACTCCAATACCAGAAAACCTTCAGCCGAAGAGCTGGTCGCTTCCCTGAACGACCTTCTTTCCTCAGCCCTGTCCGCAGGGTCACAAAAGTTGTATTCACGAGCTTGGACAGTTTTCCGTGACTTTTACGAACACTTCGTTTGCCCTCACTCTATTAAGCTGCCCCTTTCTACAGCTACGATTGCACTTTTTATCTCTTATCTTCGCGCCCGGAAATTAGCCGCTTCTACTATAACATCTTACTTATCAGCCATCAGCTATGTACACAAGATGAAAGGCCTACGTGACCCCACTAAGGCATTTTTGATTCAAAAACTTTTGATAGCGGTCAGTAAACAAAGGTCACCCGACACTAGACTTCCCATTACAAAACCCGTTCTTTTTCAACTTGTGCGTTCACTGCAGCACACCAACTCTTCGGCAGTTCAGCGTACTCTTTTTACTGCTATGTTTCTAACAGCCTTTTATGGATTTTTCCGCATAGGCGAACTAGCTAGCAAGAGCCCTGAGTCCGGCGACTCAGTTGTCCAATTCAAAAGCCTCTCATTTTTATCGATGGACGGTTGCATACGATCTCTTAAGATAACAATCTGTCACTTTAAACACAACACCAGCAACCGGCCGGTGGACATTATTATTGCACGCGATTCTGCTTCGCCCTTCTGCCCAGTGCAGGCGATGCTCGATTATTGCAAAGTGAGGCGTTTTTCGCCAGGTCCGCTTTTCTACCTACACAACCGCCCCATCACCGTTAACCAATTCAATGCTCAACTTCGCTCTTGCCTATCTTTTTGTTCTCTCGATTCAAGCCGATACAAAAGCCACAGCTTTCGGATCGGAGCCGCCTGTCACGCGGCTGACCTAGGTTTCTCCGATTCCCAGATCAGGGCTCTTGGTCGCTGGAAATCCGACGCGTTTAAGCTTTATATCCGAAATGAAACACTTGCCGCCAATTAATTGTAGGTTATCTTTTCTTTTTTCTAATGTAATTACCCCGCTAAGTGTATTATCTAATCGCATGGACATACCAGTCAGTCATGAGCTGTGGCAATGTTCATGCCTATAGTCATACCTTTACTCTAGCGTAGTATATGTATTTCACACGCCAGTCAGGCATGAGCTGTGGCAATGTTATTGATTTTAGTAATACCTTTACCGGCTAATTCTAGTGTAGTGCCAATTAACACGTCGGTCAGTCAGGAGCTGCGGCTTGTTAATTATGGTTAGCTCATTTTCCCTTTGTGATGATGTTACATCCTTCTTTTGAGTCTGGGTTTTGGTCGAGGGTAGAGGGTAGAGGGTACAAAGTCGAGGGTAGAGGGTAACATGTCGAGGGTATAGGGTTACGTATCCAGGTTTTTTTTGAAGACAAATAGTAATAATAATAATAATAATAATAATAATAATAATAACAATAATAATAATAATAATAATAATAATAATTTTGGATAAGCGACCCGGGTCCTGAATTACTTTATATCCTCGCGCGAGTGTTGACGTACTTTTATTTCCGGTTCACTGTACACGCACGTCCACGTGTACGCCAGATGCGTGACGAGACGTGACTAGCCAAAAATAGGTTTAGTGACTTAAGTTGAATGAATGGACAGCCAAACGAAATATTAGCTTTAAATACACGCGTATAAGAGGCAAACATACAACAAGCATTCCAATATCTCGTTTCGATCACTCTTTGTGCTTTCAATGGAAGTATACATATTAGGGTCTTCGGATAATTTTATTTGGCGTTCGCGCTTGCCCGCGCGGTTAATAACCGGAGATAGCAGACAAATCTGCCAGAGTGAGATCATATAACAGCAATTCTGTGAATTCAACGAAATAAAACCAATAACAAAGTAAAATAAAACCAAGTAACTAAATGGAAACATTACATGAACAAAACAAAACAGAAACAGAAAAGAAGTTTCTGAACTGTCTAATCTAAGCCGCGGGACAAGTAACAAATGACAAGTTCTTCTTTTTTTTTTCTTTTGATGTATACCGTGTACGATGAGTATCATCACTTAATTTTTCTTTCGTTTCGATAAATCTTGAAAAGTTCGGTAAATTTTGAAAACCCGTTAAGTCTTGAAAAAGTCGATAAATCTTGAAAAACGCGAAAAAACTTGAAAAAGTCGATAAATCTTGAAAAACGCGAAAAAAAACTTGAAAAACGCGAAAAAAGTTGAAAAACGTGAAAAAACTTGAAAAACGCGAAAAAAAAGTTGAAAAACGCGAAAAATCTTGAAAAAACTAGAAAATCTTGAAAAACGTGAAAAAACTTGAAAAACGTGAAAAAAGTTGAAAAACACAAAAAATCTTGAAAAGCGTAAAAAAAAATTGATAAACGCGAAAAATCTCGAAAAAAACAAAAAATCTTGAAAACCGTAGAGAAAAACTTGAAAAAGAGAAAAATCTTGACTGAACAGTTATAAAATGGGGTCGGGAGGCCTGCGCGACTCCTACTTCACGCTTTCGTACGCTTCGCCTTTTGCATATCTCGGTCTTTCGACCAATTTTGCTTTTTGTATTTTTGTAGTGGGTTTAGTTGGGAGGATTTTTAAATGGTTACTGAATTGAGCCATTTCAACTTAAACGTCGCATTTTTAAACTTTTTTCTCGAGGTCATATCGATCTTTTTCTGATAACTGTATGATGGCGCCTCAGTTAATTTTGTTAAGCGACTGAATTTAAATTTTAATGCGACTTAATGTAGTTTCTATGCCGCTTTCGGCATATTAGGTACGTTGAATCTGGCTCCTTTACCCCTTGATAGAGTTTTTCAGCCTCTCGTGTTTGTATTTGTGACAATAAAGGATCTGAAATATTATAGGCAACGTGATGAGTTTCCCGGCTGATGTTTGTACCCGGGGGGGTTATTGACCTATATTTGGGTATAGGTGAGCCACTGAGGGTTTGAAACCCTGACCCTGCTTAGGACAAAAAAATCCTGAAATACATACCCTGATTTAGGACAACAACCTCAATTTTATTACCCTGTTTAGGTCATGCAATACCCTGTTTATAATTAGGACAGACTCGCGCGAAATTATATACCCTGTTTAGGACAGAGAGGCCAAAAACCATACCCTGTCCAGTGGCACATCCCCGTATAGGCCATATAAGGGGGTACCCCCCCGGGTGTTTGTAACGCCAGCTCCAGCTTATTTGTATAATTCTGTTGCAGGATGTTGTGTTTCGCATCACATAGTGTGATCTATAGACCCTTTTCGTCATGAAACTGAAGTTGTAGCTTCTTTCTAGCTATGCAACATGCAATAGATGGCTGAACTCTGCTTCAGTGAAATGTTTCTGAGTAAGCTCCTCTTGAAACTGAGAGTTTCGTGTCTGGGAGCTCCTAGACACGAAACTCTGTTGACGAAAAGGGTCTATATCTCACACTCTGTGATGCAAAACAGAACATCCTGCAACAGAATTATGCAAATAAGCCGGGCCTGGCGTTACAAACATCAGCAGACCCTTTATTGCCGAGAGGCTGAAAAATACTCGATCAAGTTCCTAAACGAGCCAGATTCAACGTACCTAATATGCCGAAAGCGGCACAGAAGCCACATTTAGTACAGTCGCTCAACAAATGATCAGAGGTCAAATTTAACTGAGAATAACAAACAGTGCGCTTGGGCCACAAGAATCCACCGGTTATCTGAAAATTGATCAGATATGACCTCGAGATTAAAGTCTTAAAAAATGCGACGCCTAAGTTGCAACGGCTCAATTCAGTCACCATATAAAAATCCTCCAAACTAAGCCCACTACAAAAACACAAGAAGCAAAATTGGTCAAAAGACCGAGATAAGGCGCGGCGAACAAAGGCGTGAAGTAGGAGTCGCGTAGGCCTTCCAACCCCATTTTATAACTTTGCCTGTTATCAACAATAACCTCTTGTTCGAGGTCAGAAAGCTTTTTCACGTTTTTCAAGATTTTTTGAGGTTTTTCAAGATTTTTCGCGTTTTTCAAGTTTTATCGCGTTTTTCAAGATTTTTCGCGTTTTTCAAGTTTTTTTACACGTTTTTCAAGATTTCTGGTGTTTTTAAAAAGATTTTTCGCGTTTTCAAGTTTTTTCCCGTTTTTCAAGATTTTTCACGTTTTCAAGATTTATCGACGTTTTCAAGATTCATCGAGTTTTTCAAAATTCATCGACATTTTCAAGAATTATCGAAACAAAAGAAAAATTAAAGTGATGATACTGATCGTACACCGTAGATGTACCTTATCTATAATCGTCAAATGGTCAGGATATTTCCGTTCGCAGATCTACTGTCTCGTTCCTGGTTTTATATCAGTGTCTGCGAGAGAACACGTGTTCTGTGCTACTCGTACCTTTTTTTGCAATTTTTAGTGGATTTAACGACTTATTCGCGTGTATTTAAAGCTAATATTTCGTTTGGCTGTCCATTCATTCAACTTAAGTCACTAAACCAATTTTTGGCTAGTCACGTCTCGTCACGCATCTGGCGTACACGTGGACGTGCGTGTACAGTGAACCGGAAATAAAAGTACGTCAACACTCGCGTGAGGATATAAAGTAATTCAGGACCCGAGTCGCTTATCCAAAATTATTATTATTATTATTATTATTATTATTATTATTATTACTATTATTATTATTACTATTTGTCTTTTAAAAAAACCTGGATACGTAACCCTCTACCCTCGACATGTTACCCTCTACCCTCGACTTTGTACCCTCTACCCTCTACCCTCGACCAAAACCCAGACTCCCTTCTTTTTTATCTCATGGGTTTTTGCCAATAGCGGGGAAAACCACAAACTTAATTAATAAACAATCGCTTGCCCTGTCATCGGAGGTCAGACTTGGGCTGCTCCGAGACTTTTCATATTTCTTGTCGCGAAATACCGGAATAACGTTTGATTGCTATGGGGATCAGAATGTCTTCGCGCCCTCGGTTAACCCATTTTTGTTTTCTTCTTTGCTGGCTGGGCTCTGCTCTCGTCTTGGTGGGGCGGCCACATTGTGTGGCTTGTGGCGGTTTTTTCGTGCCCCACCTTTGCTGAAGATATCATCAAATACTTGTAATTTTTGATAAGGATATTTTAGACAAATAAACGTCACGCTAGTGGCCATATTTACGCCAGAACGGTGTATTTGTTTTTGGATTTTCTTAATTACGCTTCAGCAAACGAGCGCGACGAGAGCAGTCCCCTACCCCAACCGAGGAGTAAAATGGAACGAGATAAAATTAACTTTTTTAATGGTATTCGCTAACGGTTTCTGTGAAGACCAACTCCCGGTTTTTCTAAAGTGTTAACTTCAGTTGGATACCAATGGAAAGATCAGCGGGTAAATTTGTTAGAATCCAAGAGTTTGAGCGTCATTCTAGTCTAAATATGAAGAGAAATGTCACTGCGTTTCGCAATTCTTACAGTCGTTTTTATGCAACACCGTTTATGCATGATAAATGTTCAATTTGGCTGTACTTTTGCAATAGTTTTCATTTAAGAACATCCCTAAAAAATATTGAAATTATAAATACCTTGCTGATTTTTTGTCAAATAACCAAATACATGGTAATATGAAAGTTCTGACCAGGGTGGCGATCTGTTTGCATTTATTTCAATCAAATTAAAAGTCATGAAAAGTGATAAAAATTATTAGATAAGTTATTAATATGAGTAGTTATGTCTTGATATTAAGCCTTTTAACAGTGATATGAATGTTTAAGGGCGATGTAAAGTTTGCCTGTATTTAGGGAAATTGGAATAAGGCAAAGCTGTAGCTGTGTTTTTTAAATTTGTACGTTATTGGTTTGAGGGCCACGCGGTTGTTATTGTTGTGCACTATTTTGTTTTACCCATTTTACCTTAAGTTGTGTTGCATTGAACTGGATTGGATTTTTGGTAATGGACTTCAATAGTTGTTTGGGCAGCATCATTTCTCTTTTCGCATGCAAGTCGCTTAATTAACTTGAGTCTGCTGCGTTTTCTCGATTATTAGAGTGAATTCGTATAACCCATTTCTTATACTGCTAATGAGAATCACTAAATGCTAATGAAAGAACAATAGAAACTGAGCACGCACAAATAAAACCATTGATTCAAATTCCTAATTGTGAACATTTCAAACTAACAAGCCTTAAAATTAGCTATTCTTTTCTTCTACTGTTTGCATACCAGCGTGAGAAAGTACCGGAACGAGTGTTTCTGTGCCACAGGCGTCAGAAAGTCAGCCTTTTAATTTAACGCAGGGCTGCATATGGGTTTCGCGAGAGAAGTGTTGAACTGAAATTTAGTTCACTACTGCATGTTCAAAATGTTCAAAAGTCGTGTGATACAGGTACATGTAAAGCGAGCTGCCTTGTGGAGTTTGTAGCATCCTTTTTGAAATGACAACTTGAAACCTAGTGTGCCAAATAATTTTTTCTTCTTTTTTCTTTTTTAATGAATTAATAATGTTCTTTTAAAAAAATGCTTGTTTTCTTCGTGAATCGCTCGTGCGTCTCCAAACCGGTGATTAGAATGTTATGCCCCTCATTAGCATATAAGAAACGGGTTATACGAATTCACTCTATTATGCCGCTTTCACCGAACATTCACGCTTGAATTTTAAGGGGAATTTTTGTAATGAAACCCAGCGAAACCAGAGGTATAATTTCATTAACATCAATAACAAAGCTAAATAAATACACTCAAAGCCAGAGTTGGTAATTGTAAAAGGGTCTTCTCGATAGGAATTACAATCCACACCACAGAATTAATTTTAAGGTCTTAGCATCACTAGTTCATGTTATAAATCGGCTTTCCAACCTCCACTTCTTGCAGAAATCCCTTTCAAGATATTTTAAGATGATCTCAGGAGATTTGTTAAGATGGACAAGTTGTCCAACAGCTACCTTGAGCTCTGGAGAAGAACAGAAACTTAAGATAAGACCGACGTTAAAGAGGCATGAAGTTGATGGATATAAGACTTAACTGTTCTACTAAAAATAAATAAAAACAATGGGGTCCTGCACACGCTTCTTAGGGCCCATTCCTTCTCGACCATTCATGCAAAGTAGGAGGGGAGGGGTGGTATAAGTCGTAAGTCGCAAAGTGCGTAAGTCCTTAGTGCTAAAGTGAGTGATACGCAAGTCGTAGGTAAAAACTTGTCAACTCGTCAGTCGCAGGTAGTAAATCGTGAGTCGTCAATTGAATACTAGTATGTAGTCTTTAATCTACATACTACATAAGTAGTGACTGGAATTACCACTTACGACTTTTCAGTTGCGACTTAGCATGGCCACCCTCGACCGCGGTAGAACTTTTCGCATGCCAGTCGTTTAATTAACTTGAGTCTGCCGCGCCAAAATCACCCGTTATCTCCATTATTATACCGCTTTCACTGAACATTCACGCTTGAATTGGCAAGAACGTCATGCTAGCCCACATCTAAGGCACTAATAACATCACAATCCTATATGAATATATACACCAACTGATTAACGCACCTACCTCCAGTAACACACACTTTCCTTCACTTGAATTCACTTTCCTTCATTTGTACTCACTTCCCTTCACTTGTACTCACTTACCTTCACATTAGGGCCTTATATGTGGGCTAGCATGATGTTCTTGGCCTATATGTGGGCTACCATGACGTTATGGCCCTTGAATTGTCCGCCGCAATGGCTCATTTATATGCGTAAACGTCCGACCATTTGCTCTTATGGCGGAAACAGTAATTAGAATTGCTAATGAAAATGGAAGCAAGGATAACAAAAGAATGCGTGATTATGTGAAAACTAAACATAGAGTTTTAAATTAATGTGTTTGACCTGTTGATTTAACGTAGGCTTGTCGCAGTAGATATGCAAAGATTCTTTGATCTTGGGTTGAAAGCTGTTAGTGGCGTAATCTATAATATTGCAAACAACTGGCCGAGCACAAATTGTGGCAACTTTTAAGTGTCGTATACGTGAGAGGCGCTATCCGCAGCTAAATGCTCACCAACGCGTGTGGAAAAATGACGGGTGGCTTCACCGACGTAACAAGCGTTACAGCCTGCACATGAAATTTGGAAACCACACACGAACGGAGACTGTTAGGGATAGGGTCTTTCACGCTAAACAAGCCACCGTCCTTAAAACAACACAATATTAATTTGGTGTCAAGCTTGTTGCAGTAGCGTTTTATAAGGTGGCAAATGCGCTTCTGAGTGACGCTGGAGTAATGGCCTATGTAAGGTAACTTGAAATAAAAAGTTGAGACCTTGTTAGTAATACGACGCGCAGAACAACCGGCCTCGCCTTCGACCCTGGTAATATGTTGATTTACAACCCTCTCAATTAGAAGGGTGGGAGAAAAGGTTCATCTTGAGAATTTGCATGAGGTCCATAACATCTTCATGAAAACCAACCCAGGTGCTGTTAATTTTGTGTGAAAGACACTATTCCTAACCCTTTGACTCCTGACTTTGTTAGTTATTTACAACCATTATCGACATGCACACATAAAATAGCCTCTTACAACTTTCCTTTTGCGAGCATAGTGTTTATAACCATGTATATTTACAAAGTAAACATGCAAGGGTTTCCACAAACCATTTATTACACTCCACTGAAAAGTGGGGTTTTACTGAGCAGTTTGTGATTGTTTGTATCGTCTTCCAGCTCAAACTCTACCTGCTGTAGCTGTCAAAGAGCGCATTCGCTCTTTGTACAGATAAGGAAGCAGGACTCGAAGGAACATCCACCGACCGGTAAAAACGCACGCATATACTCGACCACTTTTACGTTGAACATCTTCGAATTTGTTTACGATGCTTGGCGAATCTGTTCGGGTCTTAACTTGTACCGGAACAGCGTTGACGGAACCTCCCCCTCCCCCCCTTGGGTTTTTGTTGTGTTACAATATTTAGAAAAAATTTAACCTTTAGTAGAAAGCCAGTGAAGTGCCTTCCAACATGAGGTATATATTATACGAAGCGACGCTACTGGGGCCTGTGAAGTCATCCAAAATGGCCGCTATCTTGGATTTTAGCCAAAATTAGAAATTATCAAAAAACAGCAGAAATTGCAAATTTTTGATGCTAAACATGTAAATTATCACACAACAAGAAACGTTTGCTTCTTTTGGTCAGTAATTTGTACTTTTTCGAGAAAAAAGCGGTGACAAACACGTATTTATCTTCAAAACCCGCCTTACGACCTGCTACTTACCAACCTAACCTAACCTACTTACACCAAACTTCTGTCAAAATGTGTCTAAGGGGTATGCACACAGCTACTGAAAACAGCAAGAGCAGATGATAAGTTGTCTTGGAAAAATTCGAAAAAACCTTATCGGGGGGTGGGGGGGGGGGGGGGGGCAGGTGGCTTCACCTCCACCCCTACCCTTGTACGTCCAAGGGTTGAACTAGGGATATTAACAATTTTTTCGCGGAAAAGAGGTCTGTGAACAGGTTCAACATCGGCCTTTATTAAGACAGCTAGGACTTACCCATATACATGAGCAAGAATAACAGTTATACTCATTGCCGTTTAGTGATTTGTTTACTAACTTCCATAGAAGTTATCTTTCTATTACCTTTGGTACAAAGCTAGGCGACAACACTTAATTCATCCATCAAGGACAGATTGGAAAAATGCTCCATATTTTTCACTAATCGTTTATAGGCTAAGATTTTGCAGTTAAATTCGTGAGCGACAAATAAAGACTGCGTACACCCCGTCCTAATGAATAAGACTTTCATAGGAAAAAGCGACAAAAATGAGTGACAAAAGTGATCAATATGGCCTTAATGCGACCAGGGCACGCCTAGAGGACAATAAAATAAAGGTAAATATTGCAAGCACAATTTATTTTATGGCCCTTGTAAACAACCGCAATACCATAAAAATTCTAACTGTTTAAGGAGGCTCGCAACAGTTTTTTGGGCCTTGGAGTGTATCTTTTAAAGTCAAAATTTCGCATAGAAGGTAAACTTCGATTTCCTTGATACTACACCACCTTTTCAATATATGACCAAAGTTTATTTTTTCACTGGTTTCCTAGCAACAGCTGTCACAATAGCAACGGTAATGGATAACCCCTCATTTTAAACAATGTCGAATATCTCGAAAACTAGTCAGACACTTTGTGACGAAACTTGAACTATTTGAACTACTCAACCTACACAACCTGTATGCGAAATTAGGGAAAAATCTGTAAGAGCGTTTTCATGTAAATCATGATTCATTTTTTACGGGCTGATTTTGGTCATTCCTGCAATTTTCTCTAATATTTCAAGAAAGATAAAACTTAACACTTTCTCTTTTCAGTTGAAGGATCTTTTATGATATCAAAACATTCTTAATGTACATTGAGCTTTCTAGGTGGCTGCGATTTTAAGATATTTATATTTAAAAACTGCTAGAATGCAGCACAAATCAGCCAAAAAGTTCGTTATTTGCATAAATAGAAATATTTCTAAACTGCCCTTACAGATTTTTCTCTTAAATTGATTGCCGTTAGAATAATAATTCTTTTTGATGTTCCAGTGAGTTTTAGGCTGAATAAACATTTCTGTTATTAGATAAGAAGGCTGAATCTCGGTCAAGTTTCAGTCGTTATTAACTTTCAACGAGCAACAGTTTTATTTTGTTTTTCCTGGTCTATTTCACGGTTATTCACGTGCAATTAATATTTATACACGCTGCGCTTGTGTCCTCTCGTGCGCTTATAATTCCTTCTCATAATAAAAAAATATATATGTATTCGTCTTCTGAGCTTGTTTCTCTTCATTTTTCGGCCCCAGTGTAATTAAATCCGTAATTTAAAATGTTAAAACGTCAGTCAGTATTTAAAGAATAATGGAAAAGAGTCTCCAGGAAGAAGCTCAGAAGAAGAAAATTTTTTATTATTATGAAAAGGAATAATTATAAATGCACGAGAGGACACAAGCGCAGCGTGTATAAATATTCATTGCACGTGAATAACCGTGAAATAGACCAGGAAAAACAAAATAAAACTGTTGCTCGTTGAAAGTTAATAACGACTGAAACTTGACCGAGATTCAGCCTTCTTATCTAATAACAGAAATGTTTATTCAGCCTAAAACTCACTGGAACATCAAAAAGAATTATTATTCTAACGGCAATCAGTTTAAGAGAGAAAACTGTAAGGGCAATTTAGAAATATTTCTATTTATGCAAATTAAGAACTTTTTGGCTGATTTGTGCTGAATTTTAGCAGTTTTTAAATATAAATATCTTAAAATCGCAGCCACCTATGAAGCTCAGTGTACATTAAGAATGTTTTGATATCATAAACGGATCCTTCAACTGAGAAGAGAAAGTGTTAAGTTTTATCTTTCTTGAAATATTAGAGAAAATTGCAGGAATGACCAAAATCAGCCCGTAAAAAATGAATCATTGTTTACATGAAAACGCTCTTAGAGATTTTTCCCTAATTTCGCATACAAGTTGTTTAGGTTGAGTAATTCAAATAGTTCAAGTTTCGTCATAAAGTGTCTGACTAGTTTTCGAGATATTCGACACTATTTGAAATGAGGGGTTGTCCATTACCGTTGCTATGGTGACAGCTGTTGCTAGGAAACCAGCGAGAAATTAAACTTTGATCATATGTTGAAAAAGTGGTGTAGTATTAAGGAAATCGAAGTTTACCTTCTATGCGAAATTTTGACTTCAAAAGATACACTCCAAGGCCAAAAAAACTGTTGCGAGCCTCCTTAATTCAGCGGAATTGGCTCCTTCTGACAAGTAAAGTAAGCAGGACAAACGATGAGGGGGCAAAGTGGAGCTACTATCCAATCTCTAAACGGAAATGACTCACACACTCAGCTTTGGCTGCCTGTGACCTAACGCAAATTGAAACTTAAAATTCTAGATGACAGAACATGTCTTATTTGATAGCAAAAACATTCATATTTTTCACTGACGTTCCACGCTTAGATGCAACCAGTGCTATTATTAGAACCTCGAATTTAATTGAGAAACTGGCGCGCATTCAAAAGAAAGAAAATCATGCCAACCCACACAGCTATTGAACTCTATTACTAAATATCAAATCCGCTTCAATCCAACCTAGCTTAATTTAAGGGGGTAAAACTAAATAGTGCACAATAATAGGAACCGTGTGGCTCTCAAACACATAACCTAACAATTCTAAAAAGACAGTTACAGCTTTGCCTAGTATCAATTTCCCTAAATACTAGGTCCTAGGAACATTTTCATGGGCCTTTAACATTCATATAACTGTTAAAAAGGCTTATTATAAAGGAATAAATACTCATCCCGGTAAGTTATTTAACAATTTTTTATCACTGTTCATAAAAAAACTGATGATTTTGAAATTGGTTGAAATAATGCAAACAGATAAGCACCCTTGTCAGAATTTTTATGTGATCAAGTATTTGGATGTCCCTAAATGTAAACTATTGCAAAAATACAGTCAAAATTTGAATATCTATCACGCATGTACGATGTCGCATAAAAGCGTCCATAAAAGGGCGAAATGTATTTCGTATTTAGACTAGAATGATGCTCAAACCCTCAGATTCTGCTACTTTTACCCGCTGATCTTTCTGCTGGTAACCAATTAAACTTAAAAGTTCAGAAATTTGTTCTCTTCAGTTCATAGATATCACTGAAAAAGTTGATTTCATTTCATTGATGTCTTAATCTAAACAAGTGGAAAACCGCAAGGCAAAAGTTGAATAAATATCACGACTCTTCGCTAGGAAGGTGAGAAGAAACTGAGACGACAGCAGTGCTAACAAACTTTGACATGTTTCTGAATTCGATGTTTTAAGTGTATTGTGGTGTCAAAAAATTTTACTACTTACTAAATAAACTATCTGCACTTCTTATTGTTACAGCACCGCTTGAGGCTTTAGGAAACCACATGCTGAGACGATGCCTAGCAACACAATTTATTTCAAAAAGGACTAATTTTCTCTTCACAGGCGGGTGCGTTCGGCGAAGATATACAAACATAAAAATCTCAGACAAAATCCGCAGCATTCCACAATGTTCTAAGCAAAGTCTCACCAAGTTCCATAAGAGTAATGTTCTCAAACTCTTTTAATAAACCCAACTCCAGCATTTGCTTCACTGTAGTAGAGTAACAGAAGTGAACCATCAAAGCTTCGCCGACAATGCAATTAGGTTGTGAAGTTTTGCCTGAATATGTTGATGACCACCAAAGTTCATCATCACGGATTGTTCCAAGCTCCATCATTTGCTTGATATCCGCGATATCTACATCAAGAAGAAAAAAATTAATACTGAAGCGGTGTCCTTTCTCAGTTAGACTCCTCTCAGAAACCAAATGTTTACTCAACTGTTTCCTGTGGTAGTAATACACAAACGCGCGTAATACCATTTCAGTACATTCCGGTTTTTTCAACCCGCACGCTCCAAAAGGGTTGTACTCAATATTTAATCCCCTCGGGTTCACTTCCTTGTCAAAAACACCAATTTCTTGGTGAAACCAGTTGCATGTCCAGTTGGTCACGATGTTGCCGAAGTGTAAATAGCAATAGGTCTTGTTCTTGTTCTTTAGCGTGCTGCCAAAACGTTTGGATGGAGGTAAACGATATCATCGTCGATCTTCAAATAGACATCAGCTGGAATCCGCAGAAGACGTTGAAAGCCTACATAGTAGAACTATGTGTAGAATGGGGCCAATTTCAGTTTTTCCCACGCCTAGATGCACCCAGCGCTACAATTAACCTCAACGTTAATTAACGGCGACTGGCACGCAAAAAAAGGAAATCATGCTCGCCCACGGAACGATTGAACGTTATTACTCAAAACTGCAATCCAGTTTGATGCAACGTAACTTTATTTAAAGGGGTAGAACTGAATGATGCAAAACAATAACAACCAGCTTTGCAGCTTTGCCTACTACTAATTTCCCTAAATACAGGCAACATTTGCATCGTCCTTTAAAATTCATATCACTGTTTAAAAGGCTTAATAGACAGGGATAACTACTCCTGCTAATAACTTATCTAATCATTCTTATCACTTCTCGTGAAAAGTTATGATTTTGAATTTGGTTGACATAAATGCAAAGAGATGAGCACCCTTGTCATAAATCTCATGTTACCATGTATTTGGTTATTTAACCAAACAAAATTCAGCTAGGTATTTATGATTTCAATTCTTTTAGAGGAAAAAATTAATAGAAGGGGATAACTACTCGTGCTCATCAGTTATTTAATAGAAAGGGCTAACTACTCGTCCTAATAAGTTATCTAATCATTCTTATCACTTCTCGTGAAAACATGATTTGAATTTGAATTTGGTTGAAATAAATGCAAAGAGAGAGCACCCTTGTCAGAAATTTCAGTCATGTTACCATGTATTTGGTTATTTAACCAAAATATTCAGGGAATTTTTCAGAGATGTCCTTACATGAAAACTATTGCAAAAATACAGCCTAAATAGCCCTTTTCACGGTTAACTTTACTCATTTGCATTACAATGTATTTAAACGTGGATGTGAGGCAATTTCGGGCAGAAATTCCAAAATTGCCCGAAATTGCCTCACATCCACGTTCAAACACATTGTAATGCAAATGAAAAAGTTAACTGTGAAAAGGGCTATTGAACACTTATCATGCATATACGGTGTCGCACAAAGACGTTTGTAAAAATTGCGAAATGCAGTGACATTTGTTATCCGTATTTAGACTAGAATGACCCTCAAACGCTCAGATTCTGAACATTTTACCCGCTGATCTTTCCATTGGTATTCAAGTGAAGTTGAAAGTTTAGAAAAACCGGGAGTCGGTCTTCACAAAAACCGTTCATGGATATCATGGAAAAAGCTAATTTCATTTCATGGACATTCTTATCTAACGTAACGGAAAACCGCAAAGCAAAATTTGAATAGCTATCACAACTTCGCTAGGAAGGTAATAAGAAATAGAGACGATAGTGCTGACAAACTTCGGCAATGTTTCCGAATTCGGTGTCTTACGTGAATTGAAGCGCCAAAAATTCTAACCTGTTACTAAATCAACTACCTGCACTTGTGATTGTTACAGCGAAGCTTGAGGCTTTGAAAACCTACATACTGAGACGATGCCTAGCAACACAATTTGTTTCGAACAAGACTCATTTTGTTTTCGCAGGCGGGCGCATTCGGTGATGATATACAAACACAAAGATCTTAAAAAAAATCAGTTGCATTCCACAGTGTTTTAGGCAAAGTCTCACCAAGTTCCATAAGAACAATGTTCTCAAACTCTTTTAAAAAACCCAACTCTAGCATTTGCTTCACTGTAGTAAAGTAAGAGAAGTGAACCATCAAAGCTTCGCCGACAATGCAATTAGGTTGTCGAGCTTTGCCTGAATATGTTGATGACCACCAAAGTTCATCATCACGGATTGCTCCAAGCTCCATCATTTGCTTGATATCCACGATGTCTACATCAAGAAGGAAAAAATTAATACTGAAGCGGTGTCCTTTCGTAGTTAGACTCCTCCCAGGAACCAGATATTTACTCAACTGTTTCTTGTGGTAGTGATACACAAACGCGCGTAATACCATCTCAGTACATTCCGGTTTTTTCCACCCACACGCTCCAAAGGGGTTGTACTCAATTTTTAATCCCTTCGGGTTCACTTCCTTGTCAAAAACACCAATCTCTTGGTGAAACCAGTTGCATCTCCAGTTGGTCACGATGTTGCCGAAGTGTATAAAGCAATCGCTCGTGTTCTTGTTCTTTAGCATGCTGCCAAAAACATTTGGATGGAGGTAAACGATATCATCGTCCATCTTGAAGTAGACATCAGCTGGATTTCGCAGAAGACGTTGAAGGACTACATAGTAAAACTCTGTGTAGAATAGGGCCAGTTTTGGTTGGTTGTGTACTTCGGTAGGATCTTTTTTTAAATAGAGGAACTGAAAGACCTCATCTTGTAAAATACTGTTGGCAACGGTCGAGAAATGCTGTAGCTTGGCTTGCGTTTCGTTGGTGTAACCTAACATAGCAAATAACACTCTGTCAACCACACCGCCGTTTTGTCGAAGCTCTCTGTAGAGGTAAGGCAGCAAGACTCGAAGAAACATCCACCGACCGGTAAAAACGCACGCATAAACTCGACCACGTTTACGTTCAACGTCCTCAAGTTTGGTTTCAATGCTTGGCGAATCTGTTTGGGTTGGAGCTTGTGCCGGAACAGCGTTTCGGGCGCACGACAAATCAAACTTATAGAGCACTGTAAAACATAACACTGTTAGGGAAACTAGGACGATAAATTGAAGACTCCTTTGCGCTTTCATGGTGACGGCAGTTCAACTAGCGTGTTAATCAAGTGTGTCTCCCGAAGTTGTGCGTGCCTCACTTGACATATAAGAAGCCAAGATATCCCGGATCTCCGATCCAGGCTTATTCTGCCAGGTGAAGCAATAGGCTTCTTTCGATATATTAAAATTCAGCTTGGTAGCGAGGCCTAGAGGACACAAACAAAAGAAATTTTACAAGCATGTTTATTCATTTCTTTTGTTTGTGTCCTCTAGGCCTCGCTACCAAGCTGAATTTTAATATATCGAAAGAAGCCTATTAGTGAAGCAATTAATGGGAAATACATAGGGGCTGGTGTAAATGCTGCCCCCTCCCCCCATTGTAATTTTTCCAAATTGTTTGAAGAGCATTTTTATCAGCAGCTGGCGTTCTCAGTAGCCCCATCCTTGTTCCTTAGACATAGTTTCACAAAAGCGAAAAATAATGCGTGTTCTTCATCTTTCTTGTTAAAATATGTGAAATGCACACAAGTAGTAACAGACTGTTTCATTATACCATTAAAAAGGTCATAGTCCACTCTTTTTAGATGAATTCATCTTTTGAATAAAGTTAAAGATGACAGCCATCTTGAAGTTGAATTCAACTGAAAATCGTTGAAAGAGGTTGATATGTTTAATTATTTTCAGCCACCTGCCACTGTGATCTATTGCCCGGAAAACGTATTTTATTTGCATTGTATTTGTACTGCAACACAAAAGACTTATGAGAAATATTATTTTGTCAACCGAGAACGAGCAGAGCTTTTACAGATGCTAAGTCTTTAAGGTTGTAGACAAAACATTTGACTTTTATTTCACAATTCTCGTTCTTTTTTGCCAAAATCAGCCCTTGAATGTCGGAAGCCAGCTGAAACCTAAATGAGCTGGATATCGTAGAGGAATGTTGATTTCACTGTTTTTAGGGACGTCCTAGTGTGAGCTAATGGAAAGATAGAAGCCAAACTTTGATTACCTATCGTGAGGTCAGGAATGCACACTGTTTTGTTTTGTTTGAAGTTTTGTTTTGATTCTTTATACGACAATACTCTTCGCAGCGTGTGTATGCTACCTCGCTGAATTTATTTCGCGATTGCAATATTTTTAAGGAAATAGAGGTTCATTTACTGGCCATAATTCTACCACTATTAAAACAAACCATGTATATCAACAAAGAAAATAACTTAGCCAATAGCTCCTTAGACTGTGAACCCTCGGTTGCTCTTTTTAATCTCGCCAATCTTCCTCTGCTTTCAAAATCCAAGATGGCGGCCATAGCGTTCGCTCGCCCAAAAATTACACCTGCATTGCTGGCTAGGAAGCCGACTTCTAGAAAACATTTCTCCAATGTAATATCTTTGGAAGATAAGTGGCAAGTTTTCGATATCGCTCTAGGGTATATTTAAACTATTTTAAAATATTTTTTACTACTTTAACTTTTTAAGTGCGTAGGTTCCGCATCGAAATTGAGCTCAATGTGAATAGACCGGGTTTGCGGCTGTTATGAAATCGGTTTTTAGTTATAAGTCTAACCCAGGTTGACAAGTAACCAACCATTGAAGGAAATACGGATGCATTGACGATGAGAATGCAACGACAATGCAGTGACACTGAGAAAAGCGTTCCAGTAGGGAATAATTCTCACAAAAATATGTATTTATTTAGTTTGAAAATCTTGTGTTTGAAAACAGTAGTTTATGCCAAAGTGGGCGCCACTTTTGTTCCGTCCTGTTTGCATCAAGTTTAAGAACAGAAGCTGGTGAGAGAAGAACAAGAAAAGACTTCTACGACCAAGTTACCTACAACTCACTGTATACTGAGGGATCTCTATTCTCATGGCATTCAAATAAACCTAGATCTTAGAAATTAATTCACTTGTATATTGTATTTTTGCGCTTATTTCTTGTCGTTTCTTATTGTAGCATCTGATATGTATTTTTATCTGGTGAATAAAGAGTTATTATTATTATTATTATTATTATTATTATTATTATTATTATTAAATGTTACATTGAAGGTTTAAACCTGTCACATGACATTATCACTCGGAGGTGGCGCGGCCTAGTGGTAGGGCACTGGACTTTGTATTGACTGAGTTAGGTTGGTTAGGACAGTAAAATAATATATAGATTTAGCCAAGCCTAAAAGCGTAGCTGCACATTTTTTTTTGTTTAGGCTGTTTTTTTGTTGTTTTTGTAAAAATACTCTCATTCAAGTCGTTAAATAAAAAAACAAAAGAAAACAAGGGAAAAAAAACAGAAAAGAAACCATTTACGTCCCCGCTGAGTATCGAACCTGGCTCGCCAAGGTCGCAGGCCGGCGTCGGAGGCCGGTATTATTCCACTAGGCCGCGAAGGTTGACACTACCCACGTAAGTTAGTTTTACTACTTATTTCTTTTCCCGTGCCAAGTTGCCTATCGACATGAAAATGCTGGTGTTTTTCCTGGGAAAATGTGTTCGGACCGCCGCAAAAACCATGGTTGTGGACAGAAAAAAACAGAAGGCCCTAGCTCTGCTATATTGAGCGTCAGGACCGCTGCGAAATGCTTCGAAATGCTGCGATCTCAAGCGTTGTGCCGACCGAGTTCGCAGCAGAATCAACAACAAAGATGATGTCTTTGAAGGCAAATTGTTAACTTGAACTTTTAGCCTTCCACCAAAAAGACGACTTAGTATTCTTTTGAACTTTTTCTTTCCATTAATAGAATTGTTTTTGACTTTTGTTATCTTTGCTAAGACGCGGGTCACCATGCGATTTCGCGCCAAAAATGTGGGAGACAGCAGAGGGCTATCTCAACTGTATGCCACTTCATGTTGGTGACCCTGTGGTGCCGACGGACGGACGGTCACGTGACTATTACGTCATTACCAAAATTTCTTGGCTTGATAGGTTACCAAATTTGCTTAGCAATGGTGCTCCGCTTGCGCGCTACGCGCGCAAGCTCAATTATGAATTGATTATTACTGTTATTAATATAATAATTGTTATTCAACACCATCAACATGATAGGTATGTGTGGATGATGTCACAAATAAGAATGAAATATCACAACACTCTAATGTTGTGCAAGACAAGTTGCCCAGATGGTTTTAAAACAAGGAGGGTTCCCGATCCCCCACAGCATTTTTGAAGATCTCATTCCAAACCTTGCTGTGTATTATCCGCTCAGAAAGGCGGGGGTCTCATGAAGGGACCACCTTCACTCATTGTCGTCGGGCTAATTAGAAACAAAGTAACCTTATGCATTTGTTTTGCATGGCCACACAGGCCCTCAGCCACCCAGGCTGATTACAGCATAACGATCCTTTTATTTGTTATGCATGGCCACACAGGCCCTCAGCCACCCAAGCTGATCACAGCATAACTGTCCTTTTATTTGTTATGCATGGCCACACAGGCCCCCAGCCACCCAGGCTGATTACAGCATAACTGTCCATTCATTTGTTATGCATGGCCACACAGGCCCTCAGCCCATCCAGGCTGATTACAACACAACGATCCTTTTATTTTTTATACATGGCCACACAGGCCCTCAGCCACCTAGGCTGACTACAGCATAACTGCCCTTCTAACTGCCATGCATGGCCACACAGGCCCCCAGCCGCCCAGGCTGGTTACGGCATAGGCATTAGGAATATCACAGTGACATGGTCTTAAAAGAGATACTGCATAATCATTTACAAATGACTGGCTCAGAAATGGTTCAGTGATGTCCTCGAGACTGAGCCCACTCTACAAGTCTGAGAAAGGTTTCCTCCCAATATGCTGGTGCCAAAGCCTCTCTCTACTGACACCGAGTTGCTAATTCACGAAGTCTTTCCATCTCCACTGGTCTAGCCCTTGTAGTTGGAGTGTCCAAAGGTCTGAATCTGTAATCGTTTATTAGGACATCTTCATGAAATGCAAAATCAGGATCTATACCTTCTCCACCTGCTGATTTTGCTCGTGACAATGCCACAAATAGAGCTCCTGGACTCTTCGCTTCAAAGTCATGCTTTCCAGGGTGGATCACAACATACCTGAATGCTTCACCAACACCCACATTTATCCCATGGCACTTGTGGATCGTTTTTCCCCATGCCAGTCTCAGCGGAACTTGAATACGCTTGCATTGACATGTACTCTCAGTGGACCGACTTACAGGCACAATTGGCACAAGTGTTGGATCTTCATCATATACGGTGGACCCTTATATCCTGGAAACCGTACAAACACAACATCTGGTAGTGATGCAGGATCTTCACTAGGTCTGCAGTCATCTTTGTAGACAATGTCCACGACTGTGCCTACTGCTCCGTTGTACAAACCCCAATCAATCTTCAAGTTTACTACCAGCACGACTTTGCTTTCACGGCAACGATATAGTAAGGGTAACAATCCCCCTGCCTTATTACTGTCAGCCTTCTGTGCATGCCTGCCATTGTCAACTGCCTTGATCTTTGCTACTGGGTGGTTTGGCAGTCTGTTACACTGAAGGAGCTTAGTCTTATTGCGCTCCCATTCCAGACGATGTGTAGGAAACACATACAGACCTTGCTCATCAATCCTCCCAAGAAGGTCTGGGCCATGGGACATACGGAGATTGTGCCACTGGAACTGCTGTAGCCAACGGATTTGCCGTGCTGTCTTACTGTAAGTTCTCAATGACCTCAACACATCTCTCAGCTGTTGTTCAGATTCATTCTGCCGCGCAATCTGAGTAAGCTCCACAGCACTATCCAAACTTGTCCATACCAAGCGACCATGGGTAGACGGTGCACTGCGACAATCTGGAATGTACACAGGAGTGTCACACACAGGAAGTAGCTGCACATCATCTCCCATAAACACTACTACAGGAATCCCTCCCCACAACTCGTCTGCATTGCCTCCTCTGTTGATTGCATAACGTGCATGCTGTTCCATCCAGCCCACTGTGGTGCGTCCAAACACTGATCGCTCATCACCGACCAGAACTTTCAGATTTTCGTACCTTTAATGAATTTTCTCTAGTACAGGACCTGAAGGCACAGTCAACTCATTGCAAGACCTTCCACCGGTTGGTATTCCTAAAAAGCTGTGAGCCGTTCTGCCTTGAACGAGGTAGGCAGAATTCCCGGTCGGGGCTATAACCTGTATTGCATCGTTGGCTGCAAACAATTGCCGCACTAACCTCTGAAGGCACTTGATAACGTACGACTTTCCAGTTCCAGCAGTTCCAGAGACAATCTTGGTAATCTTGCGGGTTTTCAACAAAGTTGTAGAGGGTGTGCAACACCAGACTCTCACTATGGCTCTCTGATTCTCATTCAGGGACAACAGAGACACCTGTGGTAATTCAAGCTCTACAGTTTCCGTTTCCTGTTCGTCATCTTCTTTGATGTTTTCTTGAAGCCACTTCTTGGGGTCTTTGCCCTCAGGAAGAATACTGCAGGTATTGCTCCAGTCATAGTCATCTCCACCATCCTCATCAAAATCAATCCTTCTTTACTCCTTCATATCTTTGGTTCTGCCCTGCATAGACGCCCACCCAGTCTGGTTGTTCTTCTGCTTCTACAGCATCATCATCCTCATTCTCTTCAAATACCGGTTCTTGTGGATGCTCTGCATAACGCTGTGCCTTAGAAACTTGGGCTTTCACAAATGTTGGGCATTCACTAGTAGCAACAAAGGCCTTAAACCGATCAATCCAAGATTCAGCATCTCCCTTTACTTCTTGGATGTCAAAACAGTTTGGCCAGTGCAACAGAAGCATTGTTCTACAGTAGTCCTCATTCAATGGCCATGTCGCATGCGTAGCACCACCACTTATCACAGGAACCTTACCATTCTTGGATGAAAAATGGTACCAAGAACAATGCTCATCTCGCGGTCGTGCGAGGTACTTATCCAGTGGGGTGCTGCGAGTTGCAGTGTCCCCATCCCGTTCAAGTCGCCTTGACCCTGACATTGACAAGTATGTAAATGGACGGCTACATCTCCAAAGTGCTAGTCCACCCAGCTCAAACGATGCCTCAGGTCCACTGATATCTCGTCTTCCCACAGTCTTTATCAGCATCTTAACACACATTGACTTGCCGGTCACTTGGTCTGCATCAGCTGCATCTACGGCATTGACCATGTCTTTAAAGAGATCAGCAGTTGCACCAGTGGGTTCGCTATCCTTGCAAGCATAGCCACACACATAGTCAATTTAATTGCCAACTGAATTCCCAGAAAAGATGGAATTCCTAGGAATTCTTAAGAATTCTTAGGAATTCCAAGCGATTCCAAGACATGCAAATTAGGAAAAAACTAAAAGCTTGGAATTTCTGGGAATATATGGCAATGTGCTAAAACTGCACTTCGAATTATTAGGAATTCCTAGGAATTCCCAATAGTACCAAAACTGATAATGAAAGGGCTTGGGAATATCTGAGAATATATGGGAATGGCTAAATTAAGTGGCT
The DNA here is from genome assembly GCA_964017195.1 of Siderastrea radians. NCBI lineage: Eukaryota > Metazoa > Cnidaria > Anthozoa > Scleractinia > Rhizangiidae > Siderastrea > Siderastrea radians. The sequence continues at coordinate 64,459 of CAXHKT010000224.1, read as the reverse complement.
AATAGGCTAATAAAAATGCTTGGGAATTTCTGAGAATAAATAGGAATGACTAAATTAAATGTGAGAAATATTGGCAATTTACTTGGAATATCAAACTTAAGTCCCTGACTTAAATACTTGACACGCCGGGCCAGCAGAGGGCACGAAGCTGCACGCTCGGAAAAACTTTGGCGTCTTTTATCCGATAGAGCTCAAACTTTGCACAATGATAGAACTTTTTATTCCAAACAATCGTATTGTTTTTGTTTTTTTATTTTAACGGTTTTTGGCGGGAAAATGACGTCACGGTGCTAAAGGCAAATTTTCAATTGTCTCTTATGGCACAAAAAGTATATGATTCTGAAAGAACTCATTGAGATAATGTGAAATGCGAAGAAATTATTGAAAAAGCTCGATCCGTCTTGAAGATATAAAGTTCGGAAGTTTGAATTTTCCGCCATTTTGTTACTATTTTTAGAACATTTATAAAATTCAGATCTTTATATCTTCAAGACGGATTGAGGTTTTTCAATAATTTCTTCGCATTTCACATTATCTCAATGAGTTCTTTCAGAATCATATACTTTTTGTGCCATAAGAGACAATTGAAAATTTGCCTTTAGCACCGTGACGTCATTTTCCCGCCAAAAACCGTTAAAATAAAAAAACAAAAACGATACGATTGTTTGGAATAAAAAGTTCTATCATTGTGCAAAGTTTGAGCTCTATCGGATAAAAGACGCAAAAGTTTTTCCGAGTATGCAGCTTCGTGCCCTCTCCTGGCCCGGCGTGTGACAGACTTCAAGTTGAGGATATTTCAGTAAAATGTCTTTGGAACTTCCAGTAAGTTATAAAGAAGGACATTTAATGCTACACACAGTCAAACAAGTCTTAATTTGTTTCCTAAATATTTCGAGTATTCCTGTACCCTTGAGGACAGGTCAGACAAACCTTTCCCTTGTGTAAATTATGTGTTAGTTCGCTTGTTGAATAGAAGAAAGACACAAGAACATTGAATAAAAGATGAATACATACATGTACCATAGCAGCAAAAGCATTTAAATATGCTACTATTTTCTGTTTACAAAAAAAGCATATCCTTAAAAATTGTCCATGAAATAGGTAACTATAAAGCATCTTAAAAAAATTGTTCATGACAGTTTCAACCACACTCCATTGAAGTAAGGCAGTGTACTAGGCATGGATTTGCAGAGTTCCCTTTGAGAAAGAACACTTTTTCCACAATGTCCTCTTCCTTTGCCAGTTGAAATTCCCCTCTGAAAATTAAAATAAAAGTACACGAGAAGTTACGAAATGATGCCTTCAAATAAATACTATTATCATACCACCGTACGACCTCACTCATGCAATTTTATTGAAAACATACTCAGGAGTTGATGTGTGTAGGGGCAGATAGGTTGGTGCGAGCTGGTCCAGGAGAGCTGTACGTCCAGCTCCGCACACATCGTCACCTGATTACTATAGTGTGTGCACAAGTCATCATTCACTTAGTATTTACCAAGACCTCTCCGTAACTTTCGAATCAAATTCAGCCTTAAAATGGCAGCATGAAAAAATACTTTTTGACTAACTTAGGTCAGGCTGGATGGCAAAATATTTGGATCTCTGTCATGGCGCATGGAACTACTCTGCCCGTATTCCATGCGCTAGGGCCAAATACTTTCCCATCCAACCCTCCTACTCAGTCAATAAGTATATATTATTATTAGGAGACAATTACACAACAACAACTTTTAAGAGCATATCACACAATTGACGACAGGACTTGTGATTATTTCACTCTAATGACTTCCCTTTCTTGTGGATTTCATGTTAGTAAGGGACCATTCATTTTTTATGGGGTAGGGGGCTGATGGGATTTGATGGGTAGTACCTGTTAAATATAATGACCCCCCTCTACATTGGAAATTTTTTTTCCTTCCCCCCCCCGCCCCCCTTGTAGTCCTAAATATTTGAGATGACCGTAAAGTAAATCAAAAACTTATGGAGCTTAAATTAAACATTCAATTTTAACACTCAAGTCCTGCAGGAGTAAATGTCTTTATTGACAAGCTTCAAAGGTAATTTTCTGGTAGGGGTTCCAGGGGTATCTTCCCCTGGAAAATTTTGAAAATCTAGAGATGCTCTAATGCAATTTGCTGCATTCTCACGTACATAAACAGACAATTCATGCTGGTTGAAAGCATTGTTTTGGACACTGTTATCAGTTGTTCAGTTGTTTAAGAATCAGACCATTAGAGGCCAGAAAAGAGTTGACATTCCCCTGGCTGTATTTTGTAATGAAACAGTTGGTGGGGTAGAGTTGCTGTTGGGTGTATAATAAAGCAGGGGGGGGGGGGGGTCCGGGAGCATTCTCCTCCGGGAAAATTTGAATTTTCAGAACCTCAGAAACGCTATTTTTGGCCTTCTGACACTGATGTTGTCCTTCTCCCCTTTTTTTCTTATTACGCTTGAATAGAGTAATAACAAAATGATCTCACTGCACAAAAATTATTACCTAGCGCTGTACGAGGGCTCAAGAGAGAGTCTTGATAACGTTCTGCTGGGGTACAGTAGTACTAACGCTCTTCCTTCTTTATGGAAGAGTGAAGTTTTTTAAAACGTTGGCAATATAGCCGTAATCACAGGAAAAAATATGAAGATTCCAATTTGGTTCAACATTGGTAATTATCAGAAAATAATATCCCAACAATGAGAAATCATTGGTAAATTAACAAAAGTTGGTATCTGTTTAGAGGTAGTTGGTAGATTATTGGTAAATTTAAGGAACATAATCCAATATTGGGAATTGATTGGTTCACTATTGGTAAACCTTGCCATCATATATACCAAGAAATACCAACATTGGACTTTAACTGGCATACTATTGGTAACTGTTGTCATACCCAATACCAAGAAATACCAATATTGGACTTTAATTGGCAAACTATTGGTAAATTTGTTACACCAAATACCTAGAAATACCAACATTGGTCTTAGATTGGCAAATTGTTGGCAAATGTTGTTACACCAAATGCCAAAAAAATACCATATTGGACTTAAATTGGCAAACTATTGGTAAATGTTGTTGCACCAAATACCAAGAAATACCAACATTGGACTAAAATTGGCAAACAATCGGTAAATGTTGTTACACCAAATGCCAAGAAATACCAACATTGGACTAAGACTGGCAAAACAATCGGTAAATGTTGTTACACCAAATGCGAAGAAATACCAATATTGGCCTTAAATTGACAAACTATTGGTAAATGTTGTTACACCAAATGCCAAGAAATACCAATATTGGACTTAAACTGGCAAAATATTGGCAACTGAACTTATCGGGGAAGGAGACGGCAAAGTGTTGTCGCAAAAATTGTCCACAGAATAAACCTCCATTTCCTCGAAATCTCCATCTGAGTGCAAATCGAGCTCCGAATCCTCGCCAACATTACACAGTGGCTTTTTAGCGATATCACTAGTACTAACACGATCGCTGGGTCGCATGTGCCTCCATGCTGTCATTCGCCATGTTGCCTTCCCTTGACATTTTTCACAAGGGCAATGAACATGCGGGTCACCGTACTTTAAAATATATATTGATGGCTTCCGAAGAATCTCGACAAAAGCATGCCGAACCAACAACATCGGCTACAACATCGTCCACGTTCTGTAGCTGTGTGTCTTGTGTTCGAATGGCGAATCGAAAGGCGAATCCAAAGTACCTGTGGTCAGCGGCAAGGTGTCGGGCCCGCAAGAGATGTTGGGAAAAGGGCGCCAAAATCGAGCGCGGATTGCCAGGTCAGGGCGGGAAAACCTCCCGCCCTGGTGTAGCGTGTACAGGAGCAAAGAGTTGGAAGACATACTTGAAGTTGGGAAGATTGCATTTTATTTTGTGTGTTTGTCCTCCGAATTGCTACCTTTTTTCCTTTGTGCCAGAATGTCAAATTCAAAGGCAGTAGATGGTAAGTAATAATCTATATTTTAAACAAAGTTTTGCCGCAATGGCGAAGGAGCTAGCCCTTCCTGGCAACACAACGCTGATAATGATAACGTGAGTTGAACCTACACAGGCATCAAACTTGAAAAAAAAAGTTTCAGCTTGCGCTTATCTACAATTTAAGTCGTTTAGGGGGTATATTTGAACAATCTTCAGTCATGTATATATACGTAGCATGCAAAGGCAATGGATAAAATTTGAAGCGGGAAAACACAGTTAAAATTTGAAAGAGAAAGTAGGCTTATTGTGTAAGCATCAGTGGTCAGTCTCTTGCAGAAGTATATATGGTCTTCAATTTCTCAAGATCCTTTTCACAATATCTTAACAGTTTTTCAGTCAGAATAACCTGACATACAGGGAAACAAACTATGAGATATTAGCAGAGAACACCATTTATAGGTATAATTTGGGTATTCACAGAAAAAAGACAAAAACAACACTGTACTTAATTTAGTAAGCTTACTCCGGATCGGAGCCTGGATTGAGATTTTGAGATCAGACCTGGAACACTGCATGTATTAAAAGTCATTTATTGTTAATACACAGCCTGCACAGTGATGACTAGTCACCGTAGAACACTCTGTTTAAGCGTAGCAGTTAAGATTATTTATTTCTTCTTCATTCGTTATTTTTGAAACTGAAAATCTACATGAAACAGATTGGACTCCTGCAGATGTTCGTAAGTGACTTAACGAGCAGGATGGATATAACGAAGAAGAGGCAATGTTTGAAGGTTTGTAGACAAATATATTTCTTTTTTACTTACTGTTTATTTTTTTCCTAGTCTTACTCAAATAAACAATAATTTAAATAAACTCCGTTAAGACAAGTTGTGCTCATTTCAGTTACAATAGATAAAGAAATTTGCAGTTTGCTTTGAAGCCTTCAAATAAGCCATTGCCGGTGATGCAAAACCACTTTTTATAACGTCAGACCGGGCAATGCTATTTCAAGATGTTTTTACATAATTGTTTTTAAATACAATTCATCTTCTGCAGCTGCAGAGATTTCTGGTCTAGGTCTGAAAATGATAGACAGAGTTTGTCTCAAAGAGATGGGCATACAATCTCTGGGGAAACAACTTTCAATCCTTAGCCGTGTTAAGGATTTGATAGATAAGTGCAAATCAATCTAAATGCATTCTTATGACATATTTAACTTGAATATTTTGGAATGCTTGAATAGTCATAGACATTTTATATATTTTAAACAACTGCCTTGTATAATGATGGATGGGTGCCTGGGATATCAAGGGGCCCTCACTCTGGTCCGCCGGCATGAAAGCATATCAGGATTGCCTTTTTTCCAGCAACAGTGAATCCATGGAACAAACTACCTACCAATATTATAGAATAGACTACAAAGACTCTTATTTTTCTCAGAGATAGTGGAGCGGACGTGGAATTCACCTCCTGCGAGGAGATGTGAGGTAAAATCTTTTTTCCTCTCATGGGATTAAGCAAGCCCTGACTGACTAGTTTTCTTCTTGTATTCATGTTGTAATTTGCTTAAAAGTGCTTTTCTCAAAGATATGTACTATCCATGTAACAGTTGTCATTATTAACAACAGAAAAAAGAAAATAAATCACTGCAATTTAACCCTTTAAGCCCTGATATAAAAATGCATATTCTCCTTACTGTTATCCATACATTTCTTCTGAAACTAGTTATGAAAATTTGTCTAATATAACAAAACATCTTATCCTCGTGATCACTTTCTTTATTCTCATCACTTGAATGTTTGAACAAGTGATGATTTAAATGCAAAGATAAACTTCATTTTTGAGACTGTTAGGGCTTAAAGGGTTAACACACAAGATAGGTTCTCAAGACTTCAATAAGGCATGAATCTTCTAATGGATGAAGTTTGATACCAGGCTTTCTCAGTCAACATCAAATTTCTCCACCCCGGGCAGCTGTTAACGATAAAAATCCCGACCATTTCTGCCTCAAATCCCCACCCTTCGCCTGCACCCCCTCCCCATGGGATTTACATTGATAGGTGCATAAACTGTAGGTGGCAACATCTTTTGATAATTTGATTCAATAGCTGTTCCGAATTCAGTCACAGCTGAGACCAGCAACCTCCATTAAACCCTTCGCTGGCCAGTGGCAATGCGAAAAGCAAAATAACATTAAAAGACAAACAAGACATGACCCCTCAACAAAGAAGGCTGTACAATGAAAAGTAAGTAATTAAGACAAACCACAGCATTGACTAAGAGTGCACTGCATAATTAGTTGAATTACAGTAACATAATTATGATGAAGAGGTTTATTAAGAAGCAAGAAAAATAGAAATACTGTACAAATTTATGTATTTATCCCCAGTGCACGTTTTTGTAGAAGGGGGCTTAATTAACAAAGGGAGGGGGATTATTAAATATTTCGAAGTCACACTATCGTGCTTATACAAAGGAAATGTATGTAGATCTAGATATAAATGATCCAGTTTAACAAAAAAACATAGAGGCTTAAATACTTGCATAGCAGGTGGACTTGTTAATGATGACTTATTTTTTTAGAGTCAAGCTCATCAGATCAGAATGCTCAAAGAGGTGGCCATGCAGGGAACACCAAAGTTTATTTCAAGGGCAATGAGAAAAACAGCCTTATTCTTTCAGAGTTGGTTCTGCTCATAGAACCACAGGCAGCCATAGAAGAGATTGGATTTGACAAAAGAAGGTTACCTGTCTCCCCACTATTGTGGATTAAACAGTTTTTGCATTTTTTGTATTCTTGAAGGTTGACCTATTTGAGAGCTTGAGATTATGATAATCTCTTTACTTATCAAGTTACCTCTCATTTTAAAGGTGCAATTAGAAGTCATATACTACAATGGGCTTTTGAGAAGAATCGAAGAATTTCTGATGGTTACAACTTTGAGGTGAGCTACCGTATTTACCCGTGTATAAGTCGACCTTTCAGAACCTAAAAATCGGTCTAAAAAATCGCCCTCGACTTATACATGGGTCAAAAATTGAGAGCCAAGCACCTTGGCAGTTCAATTACTTCTTCACAATTAGCATAACAATTGTCTTTATTTGTTAACAAACATCTAATAAATGACAGTACAGGTTACGATGTCATTTCGTTTGGCGACTTGTGTCTTAAAATGTTAGGAGATGAAGTTGAAATGCATACTCCTCAGAATAAGATGTCTGAAGCACAAGTGATAATTCAGTCAACCATATTTTAACTACCAGTAAATGATGCAGTTTAAGTGATGTCATTAGTTTCTTTTCATCAGGTCCATTTGCCTCCGGCAAAGCGACCTCGCAAAGGTGGTAACTCAAGCTCAGTTGGTGTGTTTACAAAAAAAAGTTAATAGTATTACTATGAAATATATGCTGGCATGACTGTTTCAGCTTTATGTTTAGTCTTCTTTGTACAAATGTTAAGTCATCTAGGCATCACAGCTCAGTTGTAAGTGTACATACATTCATCAAAACCATAAACCGGCCATGAATTCAAACGTTGATACCTTTTTGTTGTAGAAATTTGTCAAAGGGAGAAGAGGGGAAGCATGACAACAAGACATGCACAGTTGCCATGGAACACTTGTAACCATCATATCAAATTTTACAAAATTGTTAGCCCTTTTTTTGCAGTTGCCTTTTTACCTTTTTTTAGCATTTCACTTTAATCATTGTACTTAATACCTGAAAAGCCCTTTTGGGAGTTAATAAGTTTTTTTTTTAAAGGGAGAAGAGGGGAAGCATGACAACAAGACATGTACAGTTGCTATGGAACACTTGTAACCATCAAATCATACCAGGCTGACCCTAACTTCCATGGTTTTGCTTTTTGGTCATGTTAATGTTCTGTTGACGATTTCTTTTATCCTGCTGAAGTTAGGGCTCACTCCCCTTAGAGAAAATATAGTTTTTATGTTGCATTTAAGCTGTCTTGTCATAATTTTCTTAATTATACTTCTACTGTAGATTGCTGTACAGATGCTGAAAAACCTGAACAAAATGGGGATGATTCATCATCTTCCTCAGATGGACTTTCACCTAACAGCTCCCTATTACTGTTAACAATGTTTCTAGATGCCCCACGGTTCAGGAACCTGTCACTGAAAAAAGATCTTTGCCCTGCAGCCAAGGCATTAAATGTAAAAGTACGGGGCCTGGGAAAGTATGAATTAGCCAACAAACTGGATAAAGCCCTTATAGAAAAGGGCTTTGTAACAGTCAGTGACAGGGCAAATGGAAACTGTCTCAAAAGGGAGGAAATTAAAGTTTTGAAGACCCTTGGAGAGCACAATGTGATAGATGTAACTGTAGCAAATGAGAGCTCTAGTGTAGGCACACCAATCTCGGCATCTTCGCTTGATTCAGATTCTGCCGATTCGGATATGGATTGAGGCCTCCCGAGCATTCCATTATTTCCCTTAACAACTGATTATGAACATGCAATGTTAAAGCTATGATAAATAAAACTTTGTTGAGATGAAAAAATTTGGAGGCTGCTTCACTGCTTTAATATTCTAGTATCCTTCCATAACAACCATTTCAGTAAATCAATAATTATTCCAATGTTGGGTATAAAGGCTAGTCATAACCCAATTTGGCAAACTATTTGCCATTACACCAATACTGGTATTTTTTGCTAGAATATACCAGTGATAGTACAATATGACCTACAATAAGAAACACCTTGGTAAATTACATTTCTGATATCCCAGTGTTGGCTTTTCTGAGGATAGGATACCGGTGAAATCACAACAAAAACCCAATTTGGTATTGCTAGTTTTCACTATACCAATGTTGGTACTTCCATATAGGATACCAATAAAATCACAACAAAAACCCAGTTTGGTAAATTGTGTGCCACTATACCAATGTTGGTATTTCTGTAGAGGATACCAATGAAATCACAACAATTAACCAATTTGGTATTACTAAGTTTCACTACACCAATGTTGGTATTCCTCAATAGGATACCGATAAAACCACAACAAAAATCCAATTTGGTAAACCAAATTCAATATTCCAACATTGGATTTTCAAAAAATAGAATACCAACATGGAAAATGTAACCCAATTACCAAGGTTGGGAATCTATTTTGATTACCAATGATTTACCAATGATTTCACAATAAAACTCCCATGAAGAACCAACTTGGAATCTTCATATTTTTCCTGTGAATAACGTAATAACGTAATAAGTACCGCCCAGACGATGATGAATACACCAAGATGTTTAGAACGGTGGAAGAATAGCCGTAATAACGTAATAAGTACCAGCTAGACAAAGATGAATACACCAAGATGTTTAGAACAGTGGAAAAATAGCCGTATAACGTTGTAACGTAATATGGACCGGCCAGACGATAATGAATACACCAACATGTTTGCAACGGTGGAAGAATAGCCGTAATAACGTAATAACGTAATATTTAACAATTATTCTACGAGGGCGCGCTGGATATCGAATGATAGATAACCAACGAGGCGCGTAGCGCCGAGTTGGTTATAATCATTTGATATCCAGCAAGCCCGAGTAGAATAATTGTTTTATTAAAAACTTAACCACTATTAAAAAAAAAAGTCAAGAAAGAATGGAAAAATGAGAAAAGAAATTTAAACGGAACAAGAATCGCTCACATGACTGAACGAAAAAGGCGCCAAAACCTTGCGAAGTGTTGCAGCGTTTCATTGCAAAGCTGAATGAATCAATGAAAACTGCTCGAAAGTGAACAAAGTAGCACAAGTTTTGGAAAGAAATCTTCTAATTATTGGCTTTGAAATATGGTACATGTTTGATTTTTCCTGAAACATTGTTGTTATCATCGTTCAAAGCGGATTGAAGCTGTACAATTTCACCATATTAGCTGCTGGAGTTGAAACTGAACAAGTTTGTAATCTGTTCGCACAACGGAGCCATCATGTGCGTGTTTCATCGAACTGAAGACAGATTTCTCTGAAGACAGATTTCTCTGTACACAATTATTTTGAGGTCAGCAGCCACTGATAGCACAAAATTGTACCGGAACGTCAGGTTGTCAGGCGATCCAATTATTTCTGCACCTTTCATATAAATAATTTTTTCGTAATTACCTGAGCAGATTCCTAACGCTGTTTGGAAGCTAAGAGAACGCAGATTCTACTGTACACAATTTATAGGTGGATAGACCGATATTTTTCTGCGACTTTTCCCGACAGATTTCTAAGCATAATACATCATTTTAATGCTGAGGGAATACAGAGTCTACTGTACACATGATTTTAAGGCGAAAAGACACTGAATAGCCCAACTTCCATGTGTGTGTACGCACGCAACCAATAAAATAGAAAGTTTTCAAGTATTAATTCTGACAAGTAGATAAGTCTTATAGTCATATTTTCCCGGGATTCTACTTTGAAATAGCCTCCCGCTAAGTCGTTTTAAGGGGTCACTAGTGTCAACAGTATTAACGGTATTTTACAAGATGAGGTCTCCCAGTTCTTCTATTTAAAGAAAGATCTTACCGAAGTACAAGACCAACTGAAATTGGCCCCATTCTACATAGAGTTTTACTTTGTAATCCCTCAACGTCCTTCTGCGAAATCCAGCTAATGTGTACTTCAAGATGGACGCTGATATCGTTTACCTCGATCCAAACGTTTTTGGCAGTATGCTAAAGAACAAGAACACGAGCGATTGCTTTATACACTTTGGCAACATCGTGACCAACTGGAGATGCAACTGGTTTCACCAAGAGATTGGTGTTTTTGACAAGGCAGTGAACCCGAATGGATTAAAAATTGAGTGCAACCGTTTTAGAGAATGCGGGAAAAAACGGCCCTTGCATCAGGAACCTGGCCAGTCCGGGGCAGGCCGGGGCCAAAGCCTGGCCTGAAAGCCGAGGTGAGCCGGTCACAAGCCAGGCTTTGGCCGGGCTGGCCAAGGGATAAAAAAACCGGAGAAGCCGTGGTCAGGCGGCCAGCCCGGCCTGGCCTGGCCGTGGCAGACCGGGGTCAAAGCCGGGCTTGAAAACCTTGTTGAACGAGGTCACAGGCCAGACTGGCCGGGCATTAAAGACCAAGGCCAGCCTGGCCTGTGACAAAAGTAAGACAACTGTGGCTTCCAAGATCAGCTGAATTTTAAATTAGTCAGCACTCAGACAAATACAAGTAACCAGGAAATTAATAATTATTATTGGCAGGTTAGTAAGTTGCCAGGCACACCACCCAGACATTACTATTAATAAAATTGAACGCCATTTCAAAAACACTATCAGAATAACATTTAATACCATGATTTATTATGCATTGTTGCATGTCAAACACTGAAAGTTTTTCATTCAGTTGCATTATTTACAACAATTTTATAACAACATCTTCTTATTAATGGTTATATACAATGTATAATACAATAATGATATAATAAATAGAATTTCATTCGGAAAGGAATAGTGCCCAAGAATCAAAAAATAATAAACTCAAAAAAATTGTTTTGACTTATTTTTTCTGATAACCATGTATTTGCTCTTTTCATTCTTCTAAAACAAGAAGTTAAGTTTTAATTTCTAGGCAGCTATGAAAAGTGTCTTTGAATTTATTGAATGTTTGTCCCCATGTGACTAAACATATAAGAGGCAAACATGGAGAGCATTAGAATTTAGACACAAACACCCCATGCATATAAATTCCATTCAGTTAAAAAACAAGGTTTTACATTGTCTAGCAAACCAATGCAATCAGTAATTGGTTCAACTGACTAAAACATCCAGGAAATTGCAACATTGGTAGATTACAATCTATATTAGTTGCTGCACAAAGAACTGCTGACACCATAAACTTATATGTATATGTGTTATGGAAATACAGAGCCATAAGCTTTTAATTAAGCTTATATTCATTTGAATGTCCAGAGCAATCAAATGTCAACTACATGTATTTAGATTGCATTGAAAGACTTGGTCACTATTATAAATGTCTTAAATCTACATTTGAACATTGTGTTCTGTAATTACCGGTGTGAGTAAAATAAATGCAAAACAAAATGGTATCAACAGAATCTAGTGCCATGTTTAAGCAACTTAGCTTATTAAGAACGAGCAATGGTGACTTGAGATTGCTCTGCTGTTTGAGTGTCAGTCTCCCTCAGCTGAAGTCACTGAACAATGTGTTGAATACAGTCAATATCTACAACAAAACATAAACGAATGGTCAAAACCAGCTTATCTGAATGATGCTGCATTTAAAACATGCTTAAAGAGCAATGTTCTTTTAAATTATACTTCTCTAACAGTCCACAAGCTGTAAGCTCAAGTTTCATTTACCCCAGACATTTTATAATTTAGGAAATCCTTTGAGCATTTAAACAAGGACTCAAATCCTCTGTCATTCTTAGTTACTTTGAAAAAAAATGTGCACCAGTCTGGTAGAAAAAAGTATCCAGATTTAAGCTCGAACTTTAATAAAGGACGTCTGTCTGCCTGCTTCAGATCCTCAAACATTTGCAAACAATAAAAAAAGCTCAGCTTAACTCAGAAGCACATGGTCGATCTTTACTTAAAACAATCATTAACCACTCAAAAATGAGCAACATCATTTTGCCAGGGGATCATTTAGTTTGTACTGTACAGAACATGTAATAAATTGGATGCGTTATTATTTATGACCAATGACGTAACATGTCTGTCATTTGCGGAAGTCGAGAAATAAACAATTGGAGTAGTTTTACAGGATTTCGGCAGTACTGGTGTTCCATCGTTTTTGCTGATGTTACCTGCAACTATGGCATCGTGCTCATTTTCGTCCATGTAGATGGCACAGATGCGGTGAGAGTTCCGGCTCTTCTTTTACCGCGGCAACTAAATTGCGTTTCTCTGACCGATGCCAAAAAGATGTATCGTAACACCTTAAAACGATAAATGTGGTCGCGGGCGAAAAAACTGACATTGAGATGAAGTTAAGGTTAGTGAAGTTATCGATGTTACTGATTGAACACGCGGAGTAAATAATCTCACACTGATTAGTAACAATGAACTTTCATCGAAGGATTATTCGAAAAGGATGATTCTCACAAACACTCGACGATCTGTCTGCAGCATCGGTATCCTTATACCAACGGGAATTGGGGTTAGCATCGATTCAGAGGACAATTTTCCACTTTTCGTTGCATCTTCTGTGGCGCTGCAATAAAATAACCTGTGCTGTTCCAAATGAAATGGGTGCCCACAAGTCGAAGACAACAAAGGCGACCGGGGAATAGACTTTGCTCGTTCAGCAATATCTCACTATTCCACACCCTTGACCCATTGGAAGTCGTAATCTCACCAGCTTGCCTGTGTATAGTGCGTAATCTTGGGAAGCGCGCATCTCCTAGGGCATCGGAGAAAGCAGTAATACTCTAAGGGGCATACTTTTTCTTCCCTCGCGCTCCGCGTCCCTCGCTCACGCTACACGCTCGTGGTAAGTTTTGCTTCACATTTATTCTGTGACCTCCTACAATTTCGGTCAAGAGGCTAGGTTTTCGGGCAGAGTTGGTGAGAAATGTCCGTACACAGAAGCCTAACTTCCCCATCTACTTTTGTAGCTGTTTCCAGTCGAATTCACCAGTAAGGAAGAAAGCCCCTTATGTGAATCTTTTGCAAGTCCTTGGATGTTCTTGCATGGTTTCAGGGTCAATTTTAGACTGTTGTCTTGAACCTGAATCCATGTCAGTAAGAACATGTGGTATAAGGGCAGACTTTTTAATCTTGGAGGGGGGAAAGATAAAATGCATGATTGACGACAACAAAATTCAATTTTCGCTAAAATTTTGATCCTTGTTTAACTTCTTGCTTCTCATTCTTGTAGCTCGGGCATAGGATTATTTCTATTTACCGTACGTGTCTCTCATGTTTCACGCCCCAACCCTCACCCCTTCCCACTTCTCCGCATCAGGTGGCGGAACTTACACCAGGAGCCCATAACGCTACTTACCGCCATGTTACGCCTATGCTGATACCACTAACGCGTAACACCTAGTTTTAAGAAACTGTTACTCATTTCGTGATAACAAGAAAAGCCCCAGGGGCATTAACCCCACCGTTGTTCTCTCTGCCCTTGGGGTCCAAAATATATTACGGCCACGTAAGATACAAGCCGAAGTGGTGTAAATTTTAAAAGTTGGTGATTTATCGTATTTTTTACGTGTTCGCAATGACAATATAAATCTAGACATGACCTGCCTAATCACCTGTTTTAGCGTGCGTGATGAAGAGCGTGATGAAATATTTTGATCATAGCGTGACTCAGCCTGTCCTCGTACCTCAGTTGGTAGAGCAACGGTGTTCTAATCAGGAAGTCGTGGGTTCAAATGCCGCCGGGGTCAAAGATTTTTCTTTTATCTCGGTTCTCATTTCTAATTTCTTTTTTTAAGACCTGTGGCCGGGGGAAAATTATGGAGGGCAGTATTGCTCACTTCTTGGCACTCATACATACACTTTACATCATAATATTCCTAAGTTCATAGCGATCGCGAGTTCATACCAGGTTTCAAACTAAAGCTCGCTAGTACATTCGTCCTTGCTTTCGTCGAAGAAAAGTTAAGTCCATTGAATTCCTTGTACTTCTCTACACAATTTTCCTAAAAGATTTTGGCGAAGCAAAGCAAAACTGCCCAAAAAATGCTTGCATTTGACTGTTGAATTATTCAACTTGGCGAAAGCAAGGGACTTCCCCGAATCGGCTTTTGTGTTTCAGTGATGTAATGCTTACGCGCCAGGACAAGTTAGGGGAATTCATGCCAGATTCAAAGCTCGCTAGCACCTTCGTTCTTGCTTTCATCGAAACGGTTTTTATGCCATTAAATCGCCAGTAACTTTCTACACCAACTATCATGAAAATTCTGGCGAATAAACTCTAACCGAACGAAAATTACCGGCAAGTATTGTTTTGACCGAACGAAGGTCTGGGGCAAGTGACCACCAAAAAAAAAAACAAGAAAAGCCCCAGGGGCATTGGATCCGCCGTTTTTCCCTTCCCCTCAGGTTGCAAAACACATTACGGTCACTCAAGATACGAGCCTAAGTGGTTTAAGCTTTTGAAGTTGGTGATTTATCGTACCCTTGACGTGTTTGCTGCCATTCCCCCTTACGTCTTCTCCGCACCCTTCTCCCTGTGATAACATGAATTGAATCCCTGATAGTATGAACCCCTTTCGCATCCCTTATTCCTTGGTCATCCGCCTCTCCTAGCCTTTGCGAAGGAGAACGTGACGAAATAGTTTGACCATAGCGTGACTCAGTTACGTCACGTTTTTTTAAATAAACGAACTGACATGTCAGCGTAATTCTAAATAACACTGAGGGCACGGAAATTTAAATAGATTTGTTGATAAAGAAGCTTATTTTAAAATCTAAGGAAAACTGATAGCTATGGGAAAAAAATGTAAAAGTCTATTTTAGGCCGTCATTCGATGAGTGAATTGGCGCAAGCAAGTTACTTCCCCGAATCGGCTTCTGTGTTTCAATGACGTAATGTTTATGTGCTACGGCACGTAGCATGAATCATTGGCTTTCAAAGCTTGCTCTCGTCGAAGAGAAGTCAACTCCTTGAATTTCTTGTACTTTTCTACACAACTTTCCCTAAAGATTTTGGCGAAGCAAAGCAAAACTGCCAAAAAAATGCTTGCATTTCACTGTTGAATTGTTCAACTTGGCAAAAGCAAGGGACTTCCCCAAATCGGCTTCTGTGTTTCAGTGATGTAATGTTTACGTGCCAGGGCAAGTTAGGCGAATTCATGCCAGCTTCAAAGCTCGCTAGCACCCACGTTCTTGCTTTCATCGAAGGGTTTTTATGCCATTAAATCGCCAGTAACTTTCTACACCAACTTTCATGAAAATTCTGGCGAATAAACGCTAAACGAACGAAGATTACCGCCAAGTATTGTTTTGATCGAGCAGAGGTCTAGGGCAAGCGACCACCAAAAAAAAAAAAAAAAACGAAAAGCCCAGGGGCATTAGACCCCGCCGTTGTTCTCCCTCCCCTTGGAGTGTAAAACATATTAAGGTCACTCAAGATACAATTCCTAGCCAGTGTAGCGAAAAACACGGCGAGTATTTGTCTGGCCGAGCGAAAACCGGAAGTCTGGGGCAAGTGACCAAGAAAAACAAGAAAAGCCCCAGGGGCATTAACCCCGCCGTTGTTCTTTCTGCCCTTAGGGTCCGAAATATATTACGGCCGCGTAAGATACAAGCCGAAGTGGTGTAAATTTTAAAAGTTGGTGATTTATCGTATGTTTGACGTGTTTGCAATGATAATATAAATCAAGACATGACCTGCCTAAATCACCCTGTTTTAGCGTGCGTGACGAAGAGCATGATGAAATATTTTGATCATAAGGTGACTCAGCCTGGCCTCGTACCTCAGTAGGTAGAGCGACGGTGTTTTAATCAGGAGGTCGTGGGTTCAAATCCCGCCCGGGTCAAAGATTTTTCTTTTATCTTGGTTCTCATTTCTAATTTCTTCTTTTAAGGGCTGTGGCCTGGGGGAAATTATGAAGGGTAGTATTGCTCACTTCTTGGCACTCATACATACACTTTACATCATAATATTACTAAGTTCATAGCGATCGCGAGTTCATGCCAGCTTTCAAACTAAAGGGAGTAAAGCTTGCTAGTACATTCGTCCTTGCTCTCGTCGAAGAAAAGTTAAGTCCATTGAATTCCTTGTACTTTTCTACACAACTTTCCTTAAAGATTTTGGCGAAGCAAAGCAAAACTACCCAAAAAAATGCTTGCATTTGACTGTTGAATTGTTCAACTTGGCGAAAGCAAGGGACTTCCCCGAATCGGCTTCTGTGTTTCAGTGATGTAATGCTTACGTGCCAGGGCAACTCAGGCGAATTCATGCCAGCTTCAAAGCTCGCTAGCACCTTCGTTCTTGCATCCTCAGGTAAATTAAGGCATGGGCCCAGACTGAAAAATGCATTTTTTTAAACAAATATTAGTGTTGTTCGAAGTGGTTTCAATGAAATCGAACAAGATTCGGTCCACTGAACTTACTTAAAATTCCGACTACGCTGATAAAATATCACATGATTTAGTCGCGTGATTAACGTTTAAGGAAAGCTGATAAGAGATTAATGGTTGAAAAATGCAAAGGTAGTTTTAAAATGAAGGATACTTAAACTGTGAAACTGTGCTTGGCCTTTGACAAAATAGTTTTTTGTGTGGAAGTAGGTCCTAGCCAATATAAAAACATACTACAAAACCATCATTTTTTGCGAATTAAAATGTCAAATAAATTGAATTTCTGAAAAGGCCAAGCACAGATATATGGATTTCATCATGATACATAAGTATTTGGAAGTGAAAACTGGATATCGAACTTTAAAAGTGTTGCCGTTTAACAAAATACCTTCCCTTTGAGACTGTTGTCCGCCATCTTGAATCCGCCATATTGACCGAGCAGTTAACTGAAAATGTAAGCTGGGAACGATAATTTCCGTTGTCCTAGAGACGAGATGGCCAATAGGATCAATGATTTGGTATCAGGCCTGGCTCCATAATAGAAAAATGGCGGTATTCATCTGGCCGTGGTTTGAGTCAATTTTCCGATTTTTTCACCGGTTTTATCACGGAAAATTTAACTACAGACGCTGAAAAATCGGAAATGGTACTGCTGCTAATAGTAATGTGGTCCAAATAATGTACATTTTCGTGTTCATAGGTGAGAATAAACGGCTATCCTGAAATTGTTAAGAAATGCTTCTTGTATACATGTATTGATGTTGCGGGTTTGTGAAATAAATTTTGTGCTTATTGCTTACAGCTTATTATGAGCCTTCGTTGACCTTTATAAATGACATGCGCGACGTTTTGGCGGAAAATTCACTTTAGCTAATTAGTACGCAACGATCCGTTTCTGATGTATGTAGATGTTATGCTCTTCCTACAAAGATTGCAATTATCTAAAGGTTTTCTATATCAAAGTTTCATACTGGACTGATTTGCTCCAAGGTGAATTTCGACAAAAAAGTCGCGTTCCTTATATAATTATTTCAGCAAGAGCCGTTCGATTTGGCGCCACAAATGTCCTCTTTCTTTGGATGTGGATTTGCTCGAGTTGCAGTCAAACGCAGCTTCATAAAACCAACTGGCAAAGTGGAGTACGACCAAGACAACAGGTTGAAAAACTACCTAGCAGTCTTTCAAGGACACCTAGAGCGATATGAGGTAGACAAACATTCTTATATCAAGCGCTCCAAGAGCCTTGTACACAATTTTGGAAAACGGAAGCTCAAAACTAACAAGGATAAATACATAGAACATTTCAGCCCCAGTAACTGGGAGAAGCTGTCCGAATACGAAAAGAAGCAACACACTCGTACGAATTGCGAGGCTTGTGATGTTCATCACTTCCCTTTTCAATCTTTATTTCCCATGTGGAATTACAAAGAAAACTCTATTACGCAACAAGGCATTCGAAAGAACATTAAGAGTTGTGTCCTTAAACCATCATGCCGTGGAAATGTGAAGGTCACGAAAAAGGCTATAAAAACAGTCACTTCACAAATTTATGAAAAAATCAATGCCCCATTTAAAAAGATATTTAGGGTAACATTTGCGAAGGCACAAACCAATGTTCCTGAGTTAAGTCTTAAAGAGAAAAAATCACATGCTGAAATGAAAAAGGAAAGGAGAAAAAATCCACAGAGGACAAGCGTTGCATCCAGGAGAAATGGTCACAAAAGGACTGTGACACCATGCTTTCCACCAGACAGACCTACAGCCAGCGACAGGAACAGCGGTTGTCACTTTTCTTTGAAAGTCCAGAAGATGCAGAGCAAAGGGCCAATAAAAGGAAGCGACAGGAAGAGGAAGGCCAGCATAAGAAGAAAGGGCACTCCCCAAGGCCAGAGGATCTTGACTTTGACAAAGATGGACTCCTGGAAAAAGTTAATACAATGAGGGATGGAGAAAGGGTGAGTAAAACATAAACAGACACAAATTAATTTAAAAAATGGGTAAAAAAGGCAATGTCACACTTGGGCCTGACTAACAAACTAATAAAATATTACTGTATTATCTTTCAACCAGCTATCATTTATGTAACATGAACACAGTATGATGTGCACTATGTAGGTGCATTACAAAATGCTTAAAACTATAAAAAAAAATTTTACAGAAATAAAATAGTTCATCATTATATTAAGAAAGTTAGAATATTTATGAACAGTGAAGCAGTATTATTAGCAATAGGGTCCTATGTATGTTGGTAATCCCATACATGCAGGTGGAGCTGATCAGTTGCACTAACAGTCATTACCCTGAAGCCAAAATCAATAGATCTCAAATGAATATACACTCTGATAGGTCAGAGAGAAATTTATCTGACAAAAAATGATAGGTGTATACTTCTTTGTTCAGATCAATTACTCAGAACTTGCCCGTCAGTATGGTGTGATGGAAAAAACAAAACTGGGAAATATGGTTGTTAAGGAGTTCCTAGAAAGTAGAGGAGTGCAGCTATCAAGATTCCACCAATTCAGACAGGAAAAACCAGCAGCCAGACGGAAATTAATCTGAAAGCAGGGTGGAGAGATTTCAGCACCAGTTCCAAGAACAAACAATGAAATAAGGGAAACCTTAACGGTTAGTATAGTTTGCTCTAAACTAAATGTATGAATTTAAATACAGATTTCCTTTACGTTTACTCTCAGGGTCCATGAATCTCTACTGAATTGTAGATGATGCTTGCATTTGTATTTTCAAGACTTGTCATCATAATAGTCCACACAATGATGCAGAGCTCTTATAATAATTATGGCCAATTTCCCAGAGAGCTCAGCTGATTTAATGAATCAGAATATAACTGTACAGGTATTACTCTTCAATTTATTAAAGGTTCCCGTGTAAAATAACTCCATGGAATTCCATAGAACTCCATGGAATTCCATAGAATTCCATGGAGTTTCATGGAATTCCATGGAATTCTATGGAAGCTCCATGGAATTACATGGAGTTCCATGGAAGCTCCATGGAACTCCATGGAGCTCCATGGAAGCTCCATGGAATTCCATGGAGTTTCATGGAAGCTCCATGGAGTTCCATGGGGTTCCATGGAAACCACAAGGACTTTCGTGGAGTTCCAATTGGAAGCTCCATGGAAACCCATGGAGTCCATTGAAGTCTCATGGAATATTGGTGGAGTTCCATGGAAGCTTACTGAATTTCATTGTGTGACACATAATAGTTTGAAAAAAAAAGAGTGAGTTATCCCCACTAATAATTATTCAAAATGACAACAGTGTATCTTTCATGTGCGAGGACATATATTGACGGTACAGCTGCCTATCAGTGACTTCTGAGGACAGTCCAACTGGCAAGATCGGAGACCGAGTGACCTTTTTGGCAGTCGGAGGATTTTTTAAATTACTGTATCAATTAATTATATTTTGCACAGAACTACAAGCTGTCCAATTTGGGAAATAACTGACTGCTTGAATGGGATTCTGTCAGCTAGCAATATAAATTAATAAATAGTAAAATACATACCTAACCTTACCTCTACAGTCACTCCGAATAGCAAAATAATTGTATATTATATTTTAATCATGAGCATAACCATGTCATTCAACAATTAAATGTGATATCCGAGCGCCCAAAACAAAGTGCCTGCATTCAGTGGTCAGCAGTTGTCACTTGAGTCATGTGACCTCTGTATCATCAACACAGGCGCCATTTTGAAGTGACGGTTGCGACCGTTGCGTACAGAGCATCTGTGTATGGTTTGAGAATGAAAATGCGTCTTTCAGATTGAAACAGAATTGGATAATTGTAGCTTTAAGGTTAGTTTATGTGCCTAGAAATGTTTTGAGTCCTGCACGTGGATTTTTGGATCAAAATGAACCGATGAAATCGAGGTTGTGAGCAACTGCGGTGGGACCGTGGAGCAACAGCAGTTCGATTCAACAGTTCAAGTGGAAGTGTGGACTTTTTAAGAGTTACAATTTACCCTCAGTAATATGAACGAATGAGAGTTTCTCAACTAAACACAATCGAAATTTTAATCGCCTCAAAAGTAACAGAAAAGAGTCAATAGCCTACAGTGTACTCCAGTGATTTCATAACCTTTTGATCTGCAAACCATGTTTAAGCGGGGTAATGAGTTGTCTGTCACGAGGTACGCCGGAATCATTTTTTGCTTTTTTAATATTTTTTTTCAATATACAGCTAGGGAGTATAATTGAAAACTTGTCTGTAGTATTAACATGCAATTTGAAAATTAATGCAACATTCGTTAGTGAAAATATTTTTCTCTTTCCAATGTGTCTAGTGTCTCTAGTTCTACTGTGTAAATAAGCTTACGTGCAATTAGTGAGAATGTTTCAAAGGAATACCGTTTTAAGTAGCATTACGGAATTGTTCAGTTTGTCGCTTCACCAATGAACTGTGTTGTTTATGTTAGAAGCCAATTTTCATTTTACTTCAATTGTAATGTATATTACAATTATAGCACAAAGTTATAACATATTTAAGAATCCTTCTCTTACTAGCACTGTGTTACTGTAAATATTGAAAAGTTAATGATTTCTTTTAGCAATTAAATCTGTATTTTATTTAATAAAAACTGAATGGTAATCTGTCCGTTTCTACACATTTCTCCTTAGATGGACTCTGGGTCACCTTCAATGAAACTCGTCCTGGTACTCTTTTTCCATGGAATTCCATGGAACGCCATGGAAAGCTAGTTCCCTGGAAAATACTCCATGGAATTCCATGGAAATCCATGTCCTAATACTCCATGGAATTCCATGGAAATATTCCAACGAATTCCATGGAACTCCATGGAATTCCATGGAAATCCATGTCCTAATACTCCATGGAATTCCATGGAAAATATTCCATCGAATTCCATGGAACTCCATGGAATTCCATGGAGGTATTTTACACGGGTTTTAAGGAAGACATTTGAAAATTTGTACAGGTCAATTTTCAAAGTTTGCTTTTTCAGGTTCTCTAGTGTTGCATTACAATGTTACATGATTGTACAAAACACTCCCAGGCATGCATGATGCATTAATTCATGTTGTGTTCTATTTTTTTAGAGCAAAATTGAAAGTGGTGAGTTCATTCTCGGAGAAATGATTGTCCCCCAAACATTCAAAAAGGTGTTGCTGACAAAGGAAGCTACGCTCAAGACCGAAAGATTCACTGTATCTGGCCGTAAGATTCCTCTGCTAGAAATAAGAACACGCATGCTTAAAGAGCATGAATCACTGGGATTACTAAGAGTTCAAAATGATGACTACTATACTGCCATGACAAATGCTGAAGTCAGATCCAGACTTATGCAGCTTGGCGAGGATGCAATCCCAGGGGATGAAAGTGAATGCGAGGTTAAAGATAGATTAAAGGCAATGGAAAGAAAGCGGCACCTTATGATCTGGGGTGACAACTCAACCCTGCTCAACCATGGTCACCTTCTACTGACAGTTAATTCAGTATATGATGAGGCCCTATACTTCACCAATGAAGAAATGAAGGCTAAGGGCAAAGGAGACATTGATGTGCAGGCTGTAGTTGAAAGACCTCATGTCTATATTCTGGGGAGATGTAGTTCCTCTGAAGTTGATCAGCTAGCCTACATTAACACCAGAAAGGCCTGTTTGCAGACTCTGGATATTAAAATCACCACATCAAATGGAGTTGAGATCACTGACGTAATGCGCTTTTTTCATGGTGATGGTCCCCAGCAACAATTTGAGGCTGGTGAACAGAAAGGGGGAAATGCTGGATGTGTCAGTTGTAGTGGTGATGCAAGGAAGTACCAAGATCTTGCAGTTTCTCTTTCCAGACCTCACCTCACCCTCTCCGACCGGCTAAAGAAAGTTCTACAGGGGCCTGCTGGAAAAAATAAAAGGAATGCTGGTTTGAAACCATTTAAAGATCTTCGTTTAGAGGAGTTAAGAAATGAATGCAGAGCCCGGGGCCTTGAAACTGAAGGACAAAAGAAAGAGCTTCAGGAAATTCTCAAAGAAGAAATTGGTGGCATTCAACGGGTGACTGCCATGATGTTCTTCGACCAAGAGAAAACACTAGCAGACCTTGGTTTAGGTAGGCATTGCATACTGTCCACTACCAATATTATACACATCAGCAGATAGGTGTCTAGATTTATGTAATTTAAAAAAATGTACAATATGAGTTTTCCTTGGTTTATGATCTGGGTAAGAGGGTATATTGGGAAGTTTACAGCATACAATCATGTACAATGTTCATGCAACATGATTGACTGTGTAAATTTCTAATGACTATTCTGATTGTTATGTAGTACATGGTTCATGGTACAATAGAATTTTACTTTAAAATAATAACAATGATAATATGATATGTTGTAATTTACTTGGAGGATGATGTAAAAAAGATAAAAAATGTAAAATGTTGCAGTTTATGTTGGTCAATGTACAGCTACACCCAGCTAGTTCTCAGGCATGCCACTTAACCCTTTCACTCCCAAGAGTGCCTAAAATCAAAATTCAAGACAAATCCCAAATTTCATTTTGTAAATTTGTTACAAAAGTAAATAGTACCATGTGAAAGTACTGCTGAAGAGATTTCATTTGAATAGTCACACGATAACGATTTCATCCAAAGGCTCAAAAGTTAGAACCACCTAAGTGTCTCCATAACTGACTCTGGGAGTGAAAGGCAAAAGGGTTAAACTGAATGGAGCAAATATTTCAAATAAACATAACAAGCTTAAAATTACGTGTAGCAACCGGTGGGAGATGGACCAGTGGCTATATGTTCACAAGCATAAAAATGATGAAAATCTTTTTTCAAACAGAAAACTATGAAGTCTTACCTAAAGAGCCTCTTCATGATGTTAAAGAACATATTGCCAATGTTCTCATAGAGTTGCCTTCACACCTTGAAAAAGATGAAAAAAAATGCATTTCAGGACATCATGGAGTGCACAATTGGTGGAAAGGAAAAGCTACGTGGCTGTGATTATCGACTTGCAGCTGTCATAGTGGCTCAGTCCTTAAGAGGTAATGATCAAAACATTTAACTAACTAGAGCAGATCTAATAATAATGAACAATTTTTAAGTTATCTTTTTTTTTTTCTATTTGGTGACAGCCACCTTTGTCGCTATGTAGCAGATATGGTAAAGAATTAGAGGCTTTGTTTAAACATTTTGCTGTTTCCACAGATATTTGAGAATTTCACTTCTATGTATGTGTCTAGAACTTTTACAGCTATAAAAATGTATTACTGCCAGTACAGCAAGAATATGAAACAATGGGAATAGAATTAGTAATGATTACGCTTAGTATTAGTGCTAGTCAGACAATTGACTACAATGTACATGTACATGTAGTCAGGCAATTATTGCCTGACTACATGTACATCACTTACAGTGCAGGTTTTGTTTTAGTTAAAAATGCACTTGTACTAGGCTATCTGTAGCTATTGACTGCACTACTGACTGTATTATATTATTGTGTTTTATCTCATTTCAATAGGCAAAGTAAGACCCAAAATACAGACACTACTGGATTCCCTCACAGAGCTCAGTAAACTACTCTACTTGCCAGCCCAATCACGCTCTCCAAAGTTAGTGCTGCGTATTTACAACCAAGCATTCATCCATGCCATGATATGCAAAGACGTCATTGGGAAACCGAAGTCCCTTACAAGCAGAAAGTTCTATTGTAGATACTGGCATTCCCTTACAGCTCATGCTGGCAAGCAGAGTAGGATTATCTCAGCAAAGTCCACCAACACTGAAGAGGAAGAAAGGCACTTCAACACACTGCAAGGTGTCACCAGATTGACTAGCAGGAGACCTGGCGATATCATTACTCCAAGCCTGATCCGCCTTCAAGCTGAACAGAAACTTGCAGAAAGTAAGCAAGGCAATGCTGTTAAAGTGCAGGAATTCACAGATTTCAAAATACTACAGCACTTTACCACCATTCCCCAACACAACTGTACCTAATCGCTACATCATCAACAATGCCAAGGAGTACCAAACCCATTTACAAGCCATCAGTGACTTCATTGCCTGTGGCGAAGGTGTCTGGTGGCGTCAGATCTTGTCTGGAGTGGAATTTTTGGATGGCCCTAATGAGCCAAATACTAGACCTGAGGGACCAAAGCTTCGCCACTTCAGATCAAGTGATCTCAGAAAAGAAGAAGCACACCTTGAACAGTGCTGGGAGAGATGCCTGAATGATGACACTGTTGTAATCCCACACAGGATCATCAGATTGTATGACCAAAAAGGTGACTGCACCAGAATCATACACACAAATTTTTTGCACAGAGAGGATGATGAAAGTGATGCAGACAGTACACCGGATCAGGAAGGTACATGTGCAGATGATGCAACAGATCTGGAATGTCAGGAAGAATATCCTGACTTGGCAACTGAAGGTGAAAGTGGAGAAGAAATTGATGAGGGCGAAAGTGGAGAAGAGATAACAAGACTGGAAGAAGTAGTCACATCTGTTGTGGAAGATCTGTCCATTGACTACACTGATGATGAGGATGAGGATGAGGATAAGGATGATTATGAAGTTTCAGAGCTACAAAGTCTTGCAGCTCCACCTGCAGATACAATTACAAGGATGACCAGTGAGCAGCGTGAAAGCAACAATGACACTGAACATTTAGACGGGAGCCAGTTTCCTCAATCAAGATGTAAAGATCTGCTCAACACTAAAAAAAGCCAGGGAAACAGGAGCTTTCATTCTCTTACCAAATCCAACAGCCCACAAGCGAAAGAAATCAAAACCAAACTCTGCAAAAATATAGTGAAGATAGTTGGGGAGACAGACTGTCTGTACAAACTGGATTCTGCAAGGCAAAACCTGAAAGAACATCCCACAAGTGACTTTTACAAATAAAGCAATTATGAAAGCCTTCTTGCTCCTGCGCAAACTCAAATACTGGCTCGTCATACCTCTCTTAAAAAACAGCACAAGGAATGGGAAAAACAATACTACCTCAGCCATGACTGTTCTGAGCCAGGCTTACAAGAAGTAAGAAGAAACAAGGAGCAGTATTCAATTTACAAAAATGTGCTCTTGTGTGAAGAACTTTTGAAGTACTGGAAAATAAGTGTTCACTTATAAACAAGCATAGCATTATGTGAATCACCTCTCTAAAGAATATAAGCTCCAAATGTTTGAGTATCAGCAATATAAATTATACATCACAATTATTATATACATTAAGGCCAAGTAATGTGGGCAACAATTTCATCCAACTTCAGATACATGTATATATTTAAGTAAATGAAAAATCAAATCATAATAAAATTATTCTGTACATTTAAATATTGCAAGGTACAATAACATAAAAACTTAACATACATGTATATAGCAAACATTTTCAACATAATGATATACATGTAGAACTATTTCTTTCATGTGTCAAAGAAAACACGCATAACCTTATGACAGAGAGTACATGTACAAAGTTAGCTTTTCAGTAAATTAATTAGCAAGACAACATGAAGCCTCCACTTTACACAGTCATTGTGTTTTTGTGAATAAATCCATGAATCAAACAACTTTACTTCCACGTAGTAAAAACCAAATACTGTTCAGTTTCGAGCTGCAATACATTCTGTAGGGTTTTATTGTGTTTTTACTGATTCGGATGAACTTCTCTCAACCTAACTTCAAATAAACAAACACAGCTACTAAGGAGAAGTAACAAGGGGATCTTATTCAGTCACAACGGTCCAAAATGGGCAAATTTGGCATCTTAAGTTTCGGATACGGATCATTTACCTAAGGAAACGGCCCTTTTAATGAATTAAAACTAAACGGTAATCATTTGGATTTCTGTGGGACTAAGAATCCATCGCATCCATACGCGGTACGGCGTTCGTTGGCTTAAAACTAAAAGCAATAAGAAGCAATGCTTACCTTTATTCACTCTGGTCATATGGGTTTTTCCACTCGATGATCGCCAATAATAACAGGATATAAGAAGTGGAGAGTCCATCTTCCCGAAAAAAAAATACATAAACACGGCTTCTCGATAGATACCACTTGGCAAGCAACAGCCGCCTTCGCCCGCCATTTTGTTTCGTTTTGCTCGTTTTGCTCCAGTTCGCTCTTAGTTCCCAGACTCTTTTCTGTTGCAGAGGGCCTTTGCAACCCGGCCAAAAACAGAACTTGGCCCTTGCCTTAATTTTCCTGAGTTCATCAAAGGGGTCTTTATGCCATTAAATCGCCAGTAATTTTCTACACCAACTATCATGAAAATTCTGGCGAATAAACTCTAAACGAACAAAAATTACCGGCAAGTATTGTTTTGACCGAGGGAAGGTCTGGGGCAAGTGACCACCGAAAAAAAAACGGGTATTACTAGACCCCGTCCTGACGGCGGGGTAAAAAGGAATTGTGCCTTCTTAAACACGAGTTTTTCCCCCGCATTTGGACCTCTTTCAAACTCTCCCCATTCTCTGGGCAATTACATTTCTTGTCCGTGTGACCGACTCATGGTGCGTTACGTTCACTATACATCGTAAAAAATAGGCGAAAGAATTTCGTTCATACTATTTGAATGTATCTTCAGTCTAAAATAGAGACTGTGAAGGGCGACAGTTATAAAGTTGGCACCCATTCACGTTAGAGAGCAGTGGATGTTATTTTTCGGTTATAATGTTATCATTGCAACTTTTATTTCTGTTTTAACTCCGTCACGTTGAAACATTAGGGAACTTAAGCAACCACGACGGCAACGCGAAGGAAAACGTCACTTTAAAAATGACTTCCAAATATTTCAAACGTTTTCGCGATAGCTTCAACTCGTTCAATCTGTCTAATGTAGCCGAATAAGGCGGGAGCTGACTCTGTAAGGACGGCGTTACAGTTCAGGTAGAAAAGAGAAAATTCACTGTCGTGTGTTCACGTTCTACATAAAACTTTGAATTTGATCATTTCACGTTGTCGTTTTGCAGAGGACGGCAAAGAAATGTACAAAAATCTGTATTGCACGTGCAGAGTCATTGTTTTGCTAATTAAAGCTTTTGTTTTGTGACGTTCTCGTCAGCCTTCGCCGTCGTGTTTGCTTAAGTTCCCTATTTAACTAGCTTGAAATCTTTGTTTGTTTTGTTAGAAAATGCTATGCAATATATCGTTTATGATATTTACTGGCTTATCCAAGGGTGGTTTATTTCTTTCTCAAACAAGTATTAGTTGAAAGACGAGAGTTCTCGAGAAGTACTCGATTGGGATATCGATAGCTAAATATCATCTTGTTGAATCAGCGCGAGTGCAAAACGTGACTCGAGGCATGACCTTTTATTTTTGCCGTTGCGATTAAGTTATATCACCTAGTCTAGAATTCACTTCCCAAAGAATATACAAACAAAAAAAAACTCATTAGAACATCAGAGCGTGTATTCGAACCAAAACTGTATCCTACTTGACCAAAAATAGAACATATTTCATAAATCTCTTAACTTTGAAATGGGTTTACGTGTGTTGCGTGACCGTAAGGTTGCAATTTTTGAGGGACTTACATGAAAATACCCAGTGCGTTTACTCCTCTTAACGGGTGGCTTTTCAATTACCCAAGCTGGATTTTTTATATGTTACAGTACAATAACAGAACATTTCACTAATGGAACTTTTATCATAAATTTCGATGTACCAGGACAAGATTTTTGCCTGTAAAGTTTCCTCATTTTCAAGAGTTTGCCAAAGTGCTAAAAATAGGAATCTTCGGGCTTTCAAAACAACATGAAAAAATACATCATCTTGCAATATTTCTATATTTCCGTGTTGTAATTTGGTTACCCTTCTTAAATGCAAAAGGCGATTGCGATACGTCAAGCCATCTTTCTTCACGAGCGATTTGAATTTACAGCAATTCTCAGCAAAATTTAGTGGCGGCGGCAACGCGAACACGGCATTTCACGTTTTGCCGAATTTCTTGAAAACAAAATTATTTTGGAAACTTTGATTGTAATTTTTGTAAATAGTTCATCAAAAGGTTTCTCCTGGCCAAATATGAAGGAATTCGATTTTTCAGTTTTGACGGCGAATTCTCGATATTTACAGTCAGCCGCTCTTAAGCTGCAAAGTACAGAATATTTCAATATTTTCGACAAACTTTTCAAGCAAAAGCTCTAATTTTTGCTTAATGTAATAACGTCATTCAAATGTTTATACAATATATGAAAGGAAATCTTACAATAATGTAATAATGTACCAAGAACGTCGATTACAAAGAAACTCAGCAGTCCTTTTCGTCTGAAGATTCGATAACATGACGGCGACGCTTCTTCGGAGCTGAAATTTGTGCAGCGTGGTTCAAGCCACTGGCTTCAGGAAGGACATTCTGGATGTTAATCACACCGATGCTTGCTCCTGAAAATGTGCCATTTGTTTGGATGGACTCTTGAACGGTACCACTTGACTGAGTTTGCGGTTTTTCCACCGCTGTTTCTGCCTTTGGTTTGGGCCTGGAGTTTTCTTTCCCGCTGAGTATCTTAGACATCTGGCGCTGCTGTTGATGGGATGCTACGGCATAATTGTGGAGACTTTTAGGGCTCTTGTGGCCACTCAGTTGCCCTACATTGTTGTGCGAAACATCGGACGCGTTTTGATGCAAGTTTTTCTCACTGAGTGGTTGGTGAATTTCCCGCTCGTAGACAATGGCAGGTTTTTCGTGGCGCTTGAAAGGAATTGGCCGAATTTGTTTTCCCCATCGGTCTTTTTGAAAACCAAATCCTATCTTCTGGTTTTCGTTGAACAGCCAGGAAAAAAGGACTTTCCGGTGATTTGCCCTCTTCTGTTCGCCTGTAAACAAATTTCTTATAGCAAGCTACTGGACATTTTCGGTCGCCTGTTTCGTACGCGTTAGGACGGAAAGATCGTCGATGCTCATTTTCATCTACTCTCCCCTTCGGTTGACCATTCCAAGTTCTCTTCGCTTCTCGCTTCATCTTCTCTCTATCGCTAAATTTCATCTGCCTTGCTTCGTGTCTGGCTCGGTGGCCGAAGTGGACAGTGAGCAAGAACCAGATCTTACGTGAAAGGACATCAGAATCAGGATGCCGAACTGATTCTCATCAAAGATGCGCTCAATATCTTCGTTTGCCAGGGCTACTGTGGCATTTGGTTTGTTCCCTTTGCCCTGCTTCCTGAGTTCTCGGCGCTTGGATTTAAGGACTTCTCTTGAGACTCTGAATTCTTCGTCTTTGAGGATGTTTATCTTTGCACTGTTATCATCCAAGTAGCGCTGGGCACTGCGTGAGAAAGTGGAAATTGTATCAGGTGCGTATTCTGTGTTGTCCGTCTTCTTCGCTGTAATGTAGAAATTGCATAACAGACTGTCGAGCTCAGCCGGAGGAATTTCCGTTATCCTTCGTTTCTCACAACATTCATCAAGAAATCTCTGAAATACATTCATGTCATACACTGTTTTTTTCAGTGCTTGTTTGTTGTTGGCTTCTAATAAAAATAGTGAACTTCTACATCTTTGAGGAGTTTTGACTTTTTTCTTCGCTTTTGAAGTAAGTTGGCTTTTGAAGAAGTTCCATATCGGACAGATCGTCAGGGTAGTAAAATTCGTTGTCGTAATGTTCACTTACATCGCTCATTTTGAAAAAAAATTATACTGCAACAGAATTGTTTCAGCTCAAGTATCGGAGGGCCGTACGGAATGCTCGCAGGGCCGGACGGCTTTTTCCGGCCCGCTTACGCCATCGCGTACGGCCCTCATACGGGACTTTCATCAATGGTTTTGCAAAGAATAAGCTAGTGGGGCTGTACGGGTCATATGATAAAATGGCTTATTATAAACACATTGCGAGCCCTGGTTTAAAAATTTGACTACAACAGCAAAATGGGTGGAAGAAAAAGGAGAAGAGCGAATTCAAGGACAAAAAATTGAGGCTCCGGATACTAAATGGTCTTTCAAAGGGAATCTGATGGTTGGGGTTAAAGCCGTTTTGGACCCGGAACAGCCTCTGAGAATTGGGGCTGGAATCTTACCAGTGTGGTTGAGAAACAGAAAGGGTCTGCTGCCCCTTGACACGTATGATGACAGTCTTTGTGTTTTCAGGTGTCGCTGTTCACCAACGGGCTGATAGAAGATATAATCTTAGAAAAACTCGTGAGCTGGCATAAAGCTTTTTTTGCAAATCACGACATTTTAAAAAACGGTTTTAAAAAAACGTGAAATAACAAAAAACATGTTCTGCTTGTAAATAAGTATTTCAAGCAAGGGATTACAATGTATAAGGTTGACGCAGAAGGCATATTTTCGTTGAAGTATTAACTGTCACATTTTGACAAAATAGGTATTCCCACTATGACAACTGGTGTTAATGAAAACCACGCTTTCCTGATAACAAACCTCGACAAAGTGACAAAACATTATGCGTGCGGAGAATGGCAAGCAAGATTCACCAAATCATGTAATTTGAGACGCCATACTGAGACTTGTACACGGGGGGTAACCAAGGTTGTTTGTTCGGGGGAAAAAAATCCAGCCTCCGGGATCTGCGTTTAAAAAAGCGTTTTATCCCTCCGGGGTGTTTGGGAAAAAAATCAATCTACTGACTGGAACATGAGGCTAAAATACGTGGTGTTCGTATTAATCATCATAGTGATGAGAAGAGGGGGCGAATGGTACCACTTAAGGGGACAAAGAGTGACGTACACTGTTGGAAAGCTCTTTACCCTTAGTAAAAGAGTATATGTGATAGCATTTGCCAAAGTGTTATCTTCCATGTTTTTCAAGGGGATGGGTGAGTGAAATTCTTGGTCCTATCCTGCACTTACAGTAAATCATGAACTTCTACTGGCCCACCCATCTAGGGTGTGGGGATTTATCTTTTGCAAAATAAGTATAAAAAGGACTCTTTTTTCTTTGCGATCCTGTGATGATAATTTTTATGCACTGAAAAAGTTTTTATGAGCCTTCAGTCCGAGCTGCTGATCACTTTGCCTCGTGTCATAGCCACAAGTAGAGTTGTTTCACGTAAGCTGGGGTTTCTCATGAAGAAACCGTAAAAATGCATAGCTGACCCTTCAGACGATTGAAGTGTGTAATGAAGAGATTCAGGTAAGACTTTTTATTGAAATATCAGGCAATTTTTAAGTTAGTGGAGGTTTAAAGAAAGCTTCTTTTCGAAAAGGAACTTGAAAGCCACAGGCTTGGAACCACAGGTATTACAAACGTCATTGACAAGTGTTCTGCTCACATTCGACGTTCCATTATGGATTTGAAGTATACCAAAGTATACCACCTCATGGCCAATTCGTCGAGGACAAACCATTACCAGACAATTTCCCAGTTCCAGAATGCCTGGTCAGATTCTTTACTGAAGTCCTCCTTGGTGACTGCACCGCAGCTAATCCGTCTACAAGAATACAGATGTTGATCACCTCCTTCGGTCAAGATCTCATTTATGCAACATCTGTGGCCAAAGCAAACCTCCTAAACACATTCTGTTGTCGTATGGGGTAAAAACGCTGACTGAAAATGTAGATTTAATACAAATGCTGAATACCTGGAATAGACTCGGACATGGTGTATCCTTCTGTCAGCTCGAAAAAAATGACACAGCTTTGTGCCTTTAGAAGATGGCAGCAAACTTAAATCAGAAGATGGTTCTTCCAGGGAACATTCAACCTAACGTGTTCCCCAACCTGGCATGGGAGAACATCGACAGGTTAGAGGAGACACTCACAGGAAAGGGAACCACTCACCGTGTTAATGGAATTGCTGTCTAACTCAAGGTTTTCAGGCCACAACCCCCAGTATACAGCCCCCAGTTATCAGCAAACGAAAGCAGATGACCATCACGCAGGAAGTTCAGCCTCTAGCCGCATCCATCCCAGGAGACAGGTTAGGACCACAGCCCCTCAGAACAGCTACGATTGATTATGGTGGCCAGGGACAGATTTCTAGAAGAACGGACCTACTTTGGCTTATTGCAAGACTGGTTAAAGGAGACAATCAGCAGATCCCAAGCTGGACAGGCTTTAACATCACCATGAACCGGTTATGCAAGATGTTGTTGGATATCTTCCTACAATAAATGCTCCCGTGACACAGCTATCCACAATCAATTAGCTCTTTCGTCGCTCAGAGGATATCAGGAAGATTTTATATCTACGTGAGACTGTGGTTGTTATGGAGCAAACACTTTATGCCAAAGCTTTGGCGTAAAGCCTGTGTGATTTGAGAACAAGAATTACAGCAATTCAAGGAGGAAAGGCCTCTAAGCTCCTCTCCCAAGAAGACGTTTTACGATCCTGTGAAGATGTTTACGTCACTCTGCAAGAAGAAAGCAGTCTCGTCTCAGGGAAGAACCATGATACTCAAGGCCGACAGATCTCTTTTCGGGAGAATGATAATTACCGGACAAAGTCGGAAGATTGAAGTTATGGACATACTGCAACATAACCTTGTTCCTATGCCTTGGGCATTGACGTCGACAGCAGAGGAAGACCAACAAGGCGGCATTGGCTTCTTAACTGCGACAGAATATCCAGCTAGCTGACAGGTCACCAAATACATCAGCTACGGTTACAGATGGGATGGCTCTCGTACAGAATGTGAGCGTCGAAAGCACCCAAATCGCGCTTGAAAGCCTGGCATCCTCCTTGATGGCCATGGTCTTACTTGGAGGCTTAGATAGCGGCAGGATCAACTTTGTTTTCGACACCTGTTAGGAAAATCCCATTAAGAATACAGAAACAAGCATGCGAGAGGAAGCGCCTGGAGTGCAAGTAGTGAACATAACCGCCCGACAGCTGATTAATCAATGGAAAGAGTTCCTGAGCCAGGTGAAGAACAAAACCAGCTTGATAAGATCGAGGAATGGCAAACTGAGCAGTACATCCAGAGAAGTCAGCGGAAAAGCAAAGAGCTGTATGTCACGTGTGAGGAGAAATGCTGCAGGATGAGCGACCAACTCAGCGCAGGCCACCCACAATGCTTACGTACGACACACTTAGGACACCAACATTCCATCTCCCAGCAGTACCAGGCTCAACAAGCCACAATGCGGGTGTGGTACCATTAGCTGTACCGATCTTACCCGGACCTGTAGGAGGGATACCTCACGCTTGGTCGAACAGTGTGAGGCCAATGGCCTTTTCAATGCCACACGGACATGTTGGAGTGTATCCTTCCTGGATCAGCTAAAGTGATCCTAAAACAGACGGTTCTCAGTGTATGAGTAAATTTGATTTTATTATCTAATGCATGAGCGGACAGAGTAACAATCGTTACTCAACACAAAAACAAACTGAGTAGTTTGTCTATCAAAGTTCCTAGATTTTAGTTACATGTACGCTAGTTCACAAGAATTAAGTTGATACTGTGCTCACCGCCTGCGGTTAGGACCTGATCACCCCTTCCACACAGAGCTGATGAGGACTATTAGCAGAAGAAGAAAGACATCAGGACTAGTGACTAGCGTATTGCTGTAATCCTTTTCGTTTTCATGTCGAAGGCGACATTTTCTTAATCAGGGGGAGTGGGTAGCGGGTATGAATTTAGACACCCCCAGCCCCTGAGTAAATTCTGTAAGCCGGATAGGAATTATGGGTAAAATGAAGAGCACGCAGTTTTGTGTGTGTGTGCGTGTGTGTGTGTGTCTAGTCCGCCATGGTTGTTGTTTTTGTTTTACTGTTCTCCGAAACTCGCTTGCCTTTCTTCGGCCCGACAACATTAACCTAGGAAACCATGGGGCGGCTATTTCTATTACCAGTCACGATACAACTATTTTGGCTAAGAAAAATGTAATTTTAAGTCTTTATGAGAGACAACAAGAAGTACTTACACTGCCTGAAACTGTATGATCTTCATATAATTCTATCTTTATCCGCAGTTCAAATATATGATTATTTCATATATTCATATTCAATGATAACTAACTTAAACCAGTATCAAGCTCAAACACACACACTAACAAACAAAATACTAAGACGCTGGCAAAGATAGGGACGCATAGGTTCATGCTGCGACAAAATATACATAGTTTCCCTATCGTGCAATCAGCCTAAGCTTGCTGTTTCATCGTATTTGGTTCTTTATTTTTGCTAACTAGATCCTTTACTACGGGATCCGGTCCTTTTATTTTGTTACGGCAGTGGGTGGTCCATGCAAAGCTACTTGTTTCCAGGTGGATCGATTGATCGATCGAGCGCATTTATTCATTTAATGAATCAATCAATCAACCAATCAATCGATGGATCACTGATTCATGCAGTCATTTAGCGAGTCAATCTGTCACTCAGTCAGTCATTCAGACAAACAATCATTTTTAACTAAAAGCAACCAACGAAACAGTCAAACAGTAAGTCACTCACACAGTCAGTCATTCCGCTCAAAGAAAAAGTGAGTCAGTCAATCAGCGCAAACGCCTTAGGGGCCGACCATTTACCTCTTGAGGTGGGGGTGGATGATTTCTGGTCAGCAAGCTTTTTTTTTCTAGCAACCTGGTGGGCAGGATATTTTTTTTCCTTCTAAATGCTCTGCAGAATATTTCTTTTCATCTTCATTTCTCTGCAGGATTTTTTTCCTCAAAAAAGTGTCATGTGTTTACATTTACAGAATGTATTTACATTTACATTGTGGTTATTGTTGTAATAGTTCAATATGGAGCTGCAAAGCCTTAAAATGTTGTAAGCTATACAAAATCATGCTATACAAAAACATGTTTTTGGAAAGTCATTCTTTACACTCATTTAATATTACGTCATAATATTAGTGATGCTCCACAGGTAGATTTGAAAATGTTTAGTTTTTTATTTTTTAAAAAAAGCAAAAAGCAGTTCAGAAATGCTCATAGCATGGTAATTACTGCTAGAATCATAAGTTAAAATTTAAAAGTGGACTGAAATCTCAAAGACAAATGTGAAAGCAGAATTGAAGTTAGTTGATCATGGTCTTATTTGAAAAATAGCACTTATAATTTTTGCTCAGCCTTTTTTCAGTCCACTTCTAAACATGGTTAATGTTGCTATTCACTAGTTACAATTTAAATGTGGATTGAAATGTCCAAAACAAGTGTGAAAGCAGAATTGAAGTTAGTTGATCATGGTCTAATTTGAAAAATAGCTTTAGGCTAACTGGAGCGGCTCGCTGGCTCACAGATTGTCGGACCCTACAAAGCTAAGAATGCATTGCACATTCTGAAGCATAACCAACTCCAGAGTTTAAAGGGAGCAAGGGAAGAATGGTTGCGGTTTTGCTGGGGTTTTGTAAAGTCCCCCTGGAATGATGAAATAGCTTTGCAACATTTTTTTTCCTTGCTTGCAGCAGTGCAAGAATTTTTTTCTATTTCATTTGTGCTGCAGGCAATTTTTTTCTTCCGACAAGGGCTTGCAGGAAATTTTTTTTCGAAATCATCCACACCCCCCCTCAAGAGTTAAATGGTCGGCCCCTTAGCAGCCGGGAGCGATAAGAGGTGCCTGCAATCGCAGGTTTATCCCACGTTTGCTTAAGACAAACAGAAATGCCAGTGATATCAAGGTCGTCTACGAGCATATTCTGTTATGTCTAGGAATTTCCAACTTTGAGTAGTAATCGTAATATTTTGATAACAGAGTCAGTTTTGTCTCTGACTGGATCACCCTGGCATAAAGAAATAAAGCTGTACATATGTATGTATGAGTTCACCTTTAGTACCTATCTGTACCTGTTGAGATTATCTCTTATCTTTATTCTCGTGAGACGCAAAACAATCAAAACTGTACTTTGATTGTGAATTATTTTAATGAAGTGGTTTGCAAGGCAATCGAATTACTGGTCACTTGCAAGATAGTGATTTCCGGTGTCACAGGAAGGAAATGTGTTGTTGCGGTCAGCGGTAATACACTTGAAACAAGATGGACGACGTTGTATTTTACAGGTGTCATTTCCTAGATTTATCTTCCTTTTGTTACTTGTCACTGGCGTTTCCTTAGTCAGCAGATTGTTACAATGAATTAAGTCGCTCTCTTCACGCAACAAAATGGAGTTCGTCAGGCTTTTAGCTCACGAGGTCACCGCCCGTAAGCGAACGAAAGAAGACTACGAATTGATAGAATCCGTTGCAGAACCGTAAAATTTGCAGCCGGTTAGCTGTTGCTAAACAGCCCTAGAAGTAAAGCTGGACAGCTTTCAAGGTATGATTTTATTCTTTACCCTGTATATTTAGTGTTTGCCCATTTTCATCCGTAAGCAAGACAAAGAAGTCAAAATTTGTACGCTCGTTGTCACACTAGGTCACATTACAGTTGTTGCCGAATAACGGATTTCTCCAAAATTGGTGCCACTGTATCTCTTCACATGTTAGAGATGCATGATATATTATTGAGTAGTTTAAGGATACTATCCTAGTACTCTTTAGGAAAATGGAAAAGATTGTCAGAGTAAGTCAGAATTTTGTGGAATGTTTGTTTTTGTCTTGCCACTTGACCCGCTTCTTGCTGATACCGTTAACATTGGCCAGTTTAAGACTCTCTCGCTTAAACTTAAAAGTCTCGATAATTTGAGCGGTTTCCACCACAGTTTTAAAGTAACATGACGTATGTATGACTGGCATAAAAGTTCGATTTCTTGGATAAATATACGGCCGGCAGTAGACTTCCCAAAATTGGCTAATTTGGACACGACGAAAGGGCGGTTTTGAGGGCTCCGGGTGTCGACATTTGCCTCAGAATCTCGGGTATACTGAAGATTACAAACAAATGAACTGTATTTTCATTGGTCCCAGATCAACCTTGTTTCGTACAGAAAGTTTGAAGAAAATAGAAATTTGATCAAAATTGAGTGGTTGAAAATTACGCGCACAGCCACTTAACTCCCTGATACGTCAAAACGCTTTGTGAAAAGATTGCAAAACCACGCGCTTCATGTGAAAAGGAAACCAACCATCTGAATCCACCCAGTCTTGTTTATTAGGTGAACAATGAAGTCTGCAACACTCACACTGAGTATCCATAGAGCGCCAAACAAATATTATTCAGACCAGAACTCTTGAGCCTAAAATCAGTCACTGCTGTGAATTCCATGAACCTGCCACATCTTGTTAATGACACTCACTTAAAGATAATTGCAATTTTAGGATCGAAAACGATTGATACGGGCCCAAAGCCGCGATTGCACTGTTGTTTATAGGTCCAAAGTCAGGCGTTGAAATCCTTACAGCTGTAGATACTATTATTGCTAGATCCGTATAGATTAAAGCTTCTTCTAGATTGCAAACCATACTGTTGGAAGATGTTGAAATTTGTACATTGATGGAAATTTGCAACAGGTATTCAAATTTTGGCTTAGCTTTGCTGAAGATGCCCACTAAACAATAAAATGACGTTTACCAACCACGTCCAGCAGATGTAAGGTCCATGGCGTGGGGAGATCAAGCTTGCGATTGCCTCTCCTTCTTGGAAATACACAAGGGTCGCTTGAAGCAGATTAAACCAGTTTTCTTTTTTTTCTTTCTTTTATTATTATTTTTCCAGATTCATCATCATGAAAGCAGTACTCAAACTGGCTAGTATGTGCAGTTACGACACCTGCTCACGAAAGCGTTTACTGTTACTGTTTGTCTGCTTTCTTGTTGCCAATTTCATTGCCTAGTTTTTTATGTTGCCAATTCCATTGCCTAGTTTCTCTGAGAAAAAGAAAGTTATTTAAACATGAGCAAACGATCTATTAACACTTTTGAGGAAGCCGCTTAAACTTACGCAGATCAGGAGAACTAGGAAAAGTTGCAGAAGGTTCCCGTTATGCAAATTAGTTGTAATTAACGGTTCTTCCACTGAACGGATCCGATTGGTAGCCAAGTTAATTAGCTGCCAACGCCAAAGATGACAAAATGTGCGTGACGAAATTGTAGTTCGAAAATAGTACTTGCAAATTCGCAGTCTGGGTTTTCAGTTGGCAGGTGATTACTTTATTTTTCTTTGGCCTATCTGCAAGAACTCACAAACGAACAATCAAAGAGCCGTGTGTATTTCAGACAAGTAAGTTAACTCTAGCGCCGCGTAAGGGCTGAGCGGGCATGAAGCTGCCTCGTCTTTGCCTGAGCCCAGCCATGCTACTGATTCAGCTGCACTAGTTGCATCAGGATCCATTAGTTACTATGCATAACAACGTTTACCGGATGTATCTAACAAATTCATAATTTTTTTGTACAAAACACCTTTCAAGAGACAAAGCGTCCCAACCAGCATCACCATTGTTAATACGGATCCAGACACAAACTGTCAGTCCCGAGTTATCAATATATACAGTATGTTGCCCAGTTTACGTACGAAAAAAAAACTTTATGTGATTATTTTCGTCGGTCGTTCAAATCTTCGTCAACGAAGAAGTCCTAAAATAATAGGAACTTTTCAGCTATAAATTGCCGGTTTTGGCGGGCTTTTGACGAAGAAGCAGGTCAGTGCAGAAAATTTCTTTCGAGGAGAGTTAACGTTTAGCGGCTACGATTTGCACTTTTTACTGTGCAGTAAAGGTATCGTAAATAATTGTAGGAATTTTGCAAGGAACGTAATAATTTTTGGAGAGACGATATATGAAAGATTAAAATGAATAGAATAACTTTCAACGCCAGCTTAAATTTTAAAACTGCTTCTGAATTTTCGCGGTGAAAATCTTCGCATAGATTCCGACCTACTTTGCCAGTTTTCGTTCACTTAGCGGCGCCTTTCTCAAAACCTATATTTAAGTAAGTTAAAGAACTGTATTTTAAACTTCACTGTTCGAAAACTAATAAGCCATGCAAAGGTCACGAATATTTGATTTTTTAAATTAACTCCCACGCAAACAATCTAAATCGTGTATATAATTTACTAAGGTAGAGGTGTATGTATGGAATTTACTGCCGTCTGGATGCAGCAACTGCGGAAAAATAATGACATATTCGAAGTTGTCAGTGTGATAAGATGGAAGGAAATAGCCATAAACGTCGGTCTCTGCGTGATTTCTTTACCGCGCAACTAAGACGGCTTAATTTGGTAAAATGATTTTTTAATCCATTCGTTTCCTTGACTATTGTTAACGGCAAAGATTTCCAAGTTGATAAACAGCTAACTAAATTCTACCCAATTTGCCACCAGTACTAGACAAGACTTCGCACACTCATTCTTTGTTGTTATATTTCTTTGTTCATTTATTTTTCTTAAGTCAGCAGGATATAAATCAGTATTGCAGCATGCTTGGTCCTCCGATCAGTCGACTTTGAAAATTTCATAATGAACTGACATAGTCGCTGTGAATTGTTTTTTTTTTCTGTTTCTCGGGTTCGGCAAAAAAAGTGAGCAGTTTTTCTTGCCAAATGTGAAAAAGTAAAGGACATTTTCTTTTGCCATCATTCAGGGATAACCGTAAAATTAGCACGAGTTTGCTATTCACTCTCAATTGTTTGTCGGTTCCCTTTTCCTGTAATTCAAGCGTGGAACATCAACAAAAGAAATTATTTGCGATCACGCAACTTCAGTGTTTTTTCTGTTTCTCGGGTTCGCCAAAAGTGAGCAGTTTTTCTTGTAGAGTGCGAAAAAAGAGAACATTTTCTTTTACCATCATTCAGGGATAACCTTAAAATTAGCACGAGTTTGCCATTCATTCTCAATTGTTTGTCCGTATGCTTTTCCCGTAATTCAAGCGTGGAACATAAACAAAAGAATTTATTTGTGATGACGCAACTTGTGTGTTTTTTCTATTTATCGGGTTCGCCAAAAGTGAGCAGTTTTCCTTGTCGAGTGCGAAAAAGAAAAACATTTTCTTTTACCGTCATTACCTTAAAATTAGCACGAGTTTGCCATTCATTTTCAATTGTATCAGTTTCCTTTTCCCGCATCTGAAGCGTGGAACATAAACAAAAGAATTTATTTGCGATCACGCAACTTGTATTTTTTTTCTATTTCTCGGGTTTGCCAATAAAGAGCAGTTTTTCTTGCCAAGTTTGAAAAAGTAAAGGACATTTTCTTTTGCCATCATTCGGGGGTAACCTTTAAATTAGCACGAGTTTACCATTCACTCTCAATTGTTTGTCGGTTTCCTTTTCCCGTAATTCAAGCGTGGAACTTAGACAAAAGAATTTATTTGCGATCACACATTCAAGTTGTGTGTTTTTTTTTTCTTTTTCTAGGGTTCGCCAATAGTAAGCAGTTTTTCTTGTCGAGTGCGAAAAAAAAACATTTTCTTTTGCCATCATTCAGTAATAACCTTTAAATTGGCACGAGTTTGCCGTTCATTTTCAATTGCTTGTCGGTTTCCTTTCCACGTTTATCGTTGGGGTCTTTCGATAAGCTTTTTTCTTGAAGAAATACAATCAGCCAATATATCGCTTGGCGAAGGAGTTGCATGTTGACTGGCTGTTAGTCTTCTGTAAGCATTAGCTTAAACCAGATGGAAGGAGACCTGCAGCAACTACTGATTTCAGTCTAATAATAATTATTGTAGACATTTGCGCCCACATACTCATATATAAAATTGTTAACAAGAAATGCTGATTATAAAATTACAGAAATAATAGCTGATTGATAATTGAGGTTACATGTACCCAGAGAATTGGAAAGGGGTAAATTTTGGCTGGCTGGGTCATCGTAGCGGGAGGAAACGTGGACAGTCCTGGACTATTGTGACCTGTTTTTCTTCATGAACCGAGTAAGAAGATGATGAAACCGCTCCAATGGATAGGATGCGAGTTCCTTGGTAGATTGCATTTTCGGACACGTAAAGAATTCTGGAAACACATAAAATAAAACGTGCAGTAACCCTCATATTTCTGTTCAAATTTAACACACAACATTGCTCAACCTTCCACACGCGGACGCCACGTGTATATAGGTCATGTAGCTGACCAAACGCTGCGTGTGCAGCGTCCAAAACTCGGCCTCTAATTAGTAGGTGTATCCAGTCGGAAAACCGAACGAACCTTCAAACCGCCATGGGTTTTTCTTGGGGCATTATATATTTTTCTCAGTTACTTCATCACGAAAATTAACCTGGGTATATTTTCACGAGGTAAAATCGGTAACACTTGAAAATGGCACTTTCCCCAAGGAAACCTCGTATTTACCAACGTGAAGTTGCCTCGTGTAACCACGACTAATGTCAAATGCCTTGTATTGAGTCAGATCATGCTCCCTTCAATTAAAAGTTGCACATAATAGTTATTCACTGATGGATATAGTTTTTAGATTGACACATAACAAGCATGGAGGTAGCTATTCGGAACTGCTCGTGAAATTAATTGCATCACGTCGAATACACCAATAGGAAATTCGAAGCTAATAGTAGACATCAGACAGTAGACAATACACTCTCTCAATGTTGCTGTATTTAGACATGGTGTGTTTGGTGATTTACATGGTAGCTTCTGGAAGAGTGCACTCTTGGAAATATTCCGAGCAATTCCCAAAAATTCCAATTTAAAATAAAATTGGAATTGGAATTTCCAGTAAATTTTAGGAATTCCAGCACAAAAATAACAAAAATCCTTGAGAATTTAGTGGCTAGAATCTCACTGACACTTTCAAACCTTTGACTCGCGGATTCTTGTGAAAAGAAACCATAGTTATTAAC
Source organism: Siderastrea radians (assembly GCA_964017195.1). Lineage (NCBI taxonomy): Eukaryota > Metazoa > Cnidaria > Anthozoa > Scleractinia > Rhizangiidae > Siderastrea > Siderastrea radians. The sequence continues at coordinate 21,978 of CAXHKT010000224.1, read as the reverse complement.
CACAAGTTCCTTTTTTGGCCGTTGTGGTCTTCGTTTGCTTATCAACTGCAATAATTTTGAATTATTAATAATGAAAGTTGTTGAACGTTGTTAGTCTGTGACGTCTATGTGAGTTGATTCCTCAAGCGGCAAATGTGAGACTGAGGAGGGAGGGGTGCAAATTCAAATCGTTTTTGCTGGTTTACACGTGACGCCATAAAATTCTAAAATCCCAACTCGCTACGTCTGCTAAATTTTTGTCGTATCTTTTCACATGTTTCTAGCTCGGTAGCATCCATCAAGGGGGAAGGGTTTCTCACAACTCGGATCCTCAGTAGGTGAGACATTATTATTTTCAAGTCAATCACTGACATTTTGAACTGATTCCTGGGCCCTGCTGTATTCGAAAAACTAGTCTCTCCTTACGAAAATTGTTACAGATCGCCGCCTATGTGAGATGTTTCCTCAAGCGACAAAATTAATGTGAGACTGGCCAAGTCGAAATAGCCGCCTATGACTGCCTCTTTGCAAAACCTCTTTGCGGGTGGGGGGGGGGGCAAAGTCAAAGTGTTTTCACTCCCTGCGTGCTGCTTCCTTTAAAAGTCACTGAACTTGACAATTGATTTGCAGGTCCCAGATGAGGGCGGCAGATAATTTTCAGGAGATGAAAACCACGGCTGAGCAACGGTTAAAGACTCCATTAGTGTTCAATTAGGCAAATACATCACGTGGTAAGAAGTAGTTTGTAGAATGTATTTTCCAGGCGAGGCATTTTCCTGGCCATATCAACACAGTCGCCATTCTGCAGGTGGAACCGCTTTGCACACGATCAGGTAGCCTTTATCTTCGTTTGCAACCAATCTAAGGATGGAGTTATGATGAACGACACGAGGTCAACGTAGTCAGTTTCAAGAGAGGACCCACAAGGGATACAATCTGTCAGCTAATGGAAGAGCCACGGAACTCCACAACCTACCTCTTTTCTATCACTCTCTTCTAAAGTACTGGCAAGGTTTCACAGATAATTTCAGAAGATCTTGCACAAATACAGGAAGAAATTATCTGGAACAACAACAGTATTTTAATGAATAATAGCCCGCTGATTTTTTTTTCAAACAGGTGGCACCAATGCGGAATCACGCCAGCAACCCAGATCCTCGAGCTCCTTTGAAACTGATAAGTCGAGTTCGTTTCGTGCATCATCAATTTGGGAGCTGCGGCACAGAATGGCCTGCCTCAAAGTGTGGGGAACATGGTACCCGTAGGGAGTTCCAAAAAGATTGGCAAACCCTAAGGGAAAGTTGCTTCAAAATGTGAGAGTACCACCATTTGTTTGTTTAGCTCAGCCCATATCACACTTTCCCCAAAATTTTAAAAGCAAAGTGTATTAGGAGAAAATAAATGCGTACATATTAGAGGATATTTAAGAGATATTTTTGGTTACTTTTTGTATTTTTAACCAGCAAAAGTTTAGCCCAGTAGGAGTTAGCCATTGCTGAAGATGCAAATTTGTCAATTGCTAAAGAGTTCGAATCATTCCCAAAAGGCAATCTATTGTCTCCCATTATTTTACAAAGAAGTCGGTTGTGACTGAGCAGTGCATAGCATGCGCCAGACGTGTCTCTCCAGAATACCTGCCAGGTGTCACCAGTCTAACGAGTCTTAGGGGGTGGTACTGGAGACCAGACTCAAAGTAATATGCCTTATATGCATGGTTACGTCACCTGCCCAAAATTCACCACCAAGCCTCGCTTGCACTAAATTATTCTTATCCTCTGGCACGTTGTAGTGGATATTCTTTTCATTTTTGCTGCTTTGGGAATTTTTTTCGTGAAAGCGAGGCTTGGTAGTGGAATTATCTAGTCTGACATAAGCAAGCATAAAGGCTATTGCCCTCATCACTGTCAAATTTATATCTTAACAAATATAACATAAAATTGTCATAGGAAACTGATGTTGGAACAATTGGAAGGAAAGAGGAGTGAAATGTTGTTCAGTCATATCAAATCGATGGCAGCAGTGGACACACTATGCAGACTTCTCGGTGTAGCCAGAGCTGACCGAGCATGTGTAAGGTTTTCTTACTCGCAAAGAAGTGGGCACGGACGGCTATTTCTTCTTGGTCTTAACTGCTCGAATTGCTCGCATTCTGGCCACTTGTATTGGTATGGACTCCATCATGACTCGAACTTCGTCAAGATGAAAATCGAAGTGGCAACAGATGACAAGTAATGATTCCAGGACGCAAGCGCACCACGAGGAACCCTAGTAACCTAAGGAACGTGAGGTCTACCTTATTTTTAAGTTTCAGTGCAAACTGTACTATTATTATTTATGATAAGGTGGTTGATTATTGAATTCACCTTCCGCAAATTATCCTGGAGTATTAAATTTGCCGGGGAATAATGGGTGCAAAATGTTTAGAAAGAAATTAAGGCAAAACAGTGACAAGATGTTAACATTTCTGAAATGTTCCCATTTTGGAACTAAAAAAAAATAATTGCACGAACTTTTATAAACCAGAGCTCCCAGGGGTACCAGCAAGAAGCGTGGACAGTAGAGGCTGAAATGTCCTTGGAGCTCTTTTCCAATCTGGCTTGGTACGACAACTATTTAGTAGATGCTATCTCACGGAAAACGAACAGACCCACCAATAAATTCCTTCACGCCAACTCCGAAAATAATATGGCAAATTGTATTTCTTCAAGAAAACGATTTGTCATCGTAGAAGCTGGCAAGTATCCGACAAGTAAGTTCTCGTGCCGATGGTATTTTTGTCGTCGTGGCCGCAATGAACGAACTTGTTTTGGGAATTCCATTACACATGTGGTTTGTTTCTATTTTCCTTTTTAATTTGCAAATTATCTTTTTTACGAGGGCATTTTTATGGACATTTTGAGGACAGTTTAAATAAGAGACAAATATTTACTGAGTAGCGAGCGAGTAAAAATTGACCACGTTTTCGAAAAATACGCTTGTCAAAAACGTTTCACAATAAAAAGTTGTTTCTACGCAAAGTTATTGACCAAGAAAAGGTTCGGGCCATTATTTTTTCTAATTACTTGTTGGCAGTCATCTGTCAACAACGCCGAAAATATCGTGTGATATAAGAGGGCCTTGATGTTTTGACACGCGATCGATTGCGTACCGGTTCCCGCTCATTTTGAGTGTGTCTAAAAAGTGGCTTCCATTATATCTGTGAACGAGAGAAAAAGAAAGATCGAGCGTTGAGGAATTACATGCGCTTCCTGACTCCTCGCTAGTCAGTGTGATAAGCCTCGACGGCCAGCTCGCTTTTTCTATCGCAAACGGCGAGAAACAATCCATCCATTCAAATTCCATAACACTTGACAAAGCCGGGTGTATCAAAGAATCAACTTGGCGCAAAAGACAGAAATTGTCCAGGAAAGCACAAAACTGATCTCCAGTACAAGTTTATTGTTACCCAATTGCTCGCATTTCTGACAGGACGTTCTCTCTTAGATCTTGAGCCGATCACGTAGCGGCTTCTTCGCGGGTTTCAACGAGCTTTCTTTTCGCATTTCCTATGATCTTTCGAGTCCCGGCAGCTTGGGTAGTCTTACCCTTTCTTCTTAGTGATGTCTTCGGCATTTTACAGCCGACGTGAAAATATGACGGTAAAATTTCCAATGCGTTTGAAAACCCTTTGAACCGTACGCGTACAGAACGTAGGTTCGTATCGAGGTATGTGGGATCAGGGATCACAGCCCCGGGTTCTAGGATCACAATCCCGGGATCCAGGGGGATCACAAGTCATGGAATCAGGATCAACATTTTTCACTTGTTTTAAAGGGATCAGGGATCGGGCTTCTCTACTCCTTTAGCGCGTTTATGGGCCTTCAAGAAAAAAATTAAAAGGCACGTCACGTTATCATTTCATTAATAGGTTGCATACAATGTGGCGCGCCTTTTGCGGTTTCTGTAATATGAACTTTGACTCTGACAAATCAGATATATGCCTGCACACCGTTCTCGGTTTTGCCAGTCAGTGTGGGGAAAGCATTTGCTGAGCGCTTTAATTTATTGTTTGCCAAATATTATGTCATGTTGTGTTAACGTTGGCCACGTACTTGTCATTCCTGGTCTCCGGAACGATCAGGGCGCCACTCTCGAAGACGCAGTGTTAGCTGCACTGCATGACTGAAAACACACAAGTGAAACACTTTGCCATAAATATGATTGACAGGACTTGCCTTGCTCCATATCCACTATAGTATGAGAATTGATATTTATTTCGTAAGACCGCCGATTTTTGAGGCTTAAACTGAGGAAAACGGTACTGGCCAATTCTCTGTCCGAGTGACTCAGAAACCCAGGAAAAGGTACTTTAGGGAGTTAAAATCTTAACACCTTGCTGGCGCCTTCGGCACTCATGTTATAGGAAAATGTTCGCAATCTTTCCTGGATCCGCCCCTGTTAAGGTAATAGCCCTTAACTTTAACTTGTTAATACTAAGTTCCTATCCGGTGACGCTAACCTTGATATCAAAGGGTGTCCTGGGTTCAAAAACCTTTATTGGGATCAGGGATCAGACCTCGCTACGTTTCTGGGGTCAGGGATCAGAATTTTGGGCCACAAAATGCGATCAGTGATGGGAAAATATACCTCGTCACGACTGTGTGAACGACAGTCGCTTTCCAAAAAAATACGCAGAATCTGACACCATACTATAGATGGTGCAAAACCGACTAAAGTTAAATCAGGATAAAACTGAGGTGCTGGTATTTCCGTCATCCTATCGCCTAAGACCTGAACATCATGCACGATTTGACCATTGTTGACGAGATAGTTAACTGTTCTTTAACGGCAAAAGAAATTGGTGTTGTACTGGATGATTCTATGTCCATGTTCCCTCATATTACTGTTGCGTGTAAATCTGCTTTCGTCCACCTGTGCAACATAGATTAGGAAGTTTCTTACGACTGAAAGTACTAAAACTCTGTTACATGTCTTTGTAACTTCAAAGATTGATTATTGCAACTCTTTGGTATATGGTGCTCTAAAATATTTACTACATATGCTCCAGGAGTGTTAAATTGTGTTGCAAGAATAGTATACCAGTCCAAAAAGTATGATCACATAACGCCTCTTCTCATGGAACTACATTGGCTTCCTATCGGACAGCGGATAAACTTTAAGATACTTCTGATTACATTTAAAGCGCTACACAACAACGCTCCTACTTATCTACTTCCCTCGAGACTTGCTTACTTATTATCAACCTCCATGATAACTTCGTTCATCTGCAAAAAACTTGCTTTGGAATCCTACCTACCGTGTGGCACTAAAGTTTTTCTGGTTCTAATTTTTGCGATTTTTGCCGGTTTTATCGCGATCCGCAAAAATAAGTTCCCGCAAAATAAAATAACCGCAAATTTTTTTGGCGCAAAAATTTCCTCCACTGTAAAAGTTATAAACAAAAATACTGGTTTGAAGGAGAAAATGCTATAGATAACTCAGTAGATAATACACCAAGTACTCTAGTTATTGTCGATTCATTGTAGCAGAGTGACATTGATTTATTTGGTGATTTACATTCGCTTGTTTTCTTTTTTTCGTCTGTACTTTGTTTTGCATGCGCAGAAACTAAAATGTTAACATTTCTATTTGAACACGACTTCCTGAAAATCGCAAAAATTAATTCCCAGCAAGAAAAAACAGCCTTTTCCAATAGCAAAAATCATTATTAAGCAGAAATTCCAACAGCGTCACTGAGACGCAAATCAAAATTCGTCCAAAGTGCCTGACTTCTTAGTACGAAAAGAAACTGTAAAAATAGAAATTTAAGCATTTAGCGTTGTGTTTACAGTTATTACGTCGATCATTAATATTTTACAAACGGGAAGGATTTCCACTCCGAAATATTAAGACAAGACATAAAATAAAACACGCTAAAATGGGAGAGAAGCATCTAATTGAAACTGTCACACATTCATGGCGAGTAAGTACGAAAATCAAGGAGCAATCTAAACAAGTACTGAACAAACTACCAAGAAGGAAGGAAGAGCAACATTTTTTCGGCTATACAACGCAAAGTTGACACTGGTTTACCTGCACTCCTTGTAGCTCTGTGTTCCAAAAGTTCCAAATGTTTAGATACCAGATAGGATGCCATGAAAAATGAGTTGAGTCTGTTCCCTAGTTGTTTTCGCCATTCCATCCGCAACCTCTAAACTGAGGAACAACTGCGTTTTGTGATCTGCGTTTAACAAAGTAAGGTGGTGGATTCTAACGTTCCTCATAACAGTAATTTTGTGTCTGAGCTTCATAGCGGAACTCCGTGGCGGCCGAAGGCCGCGGGAGTGGAGCCCCATATCCATACTAAGAGGCGTGCTGGTAATTTTTTATGGTCATGGCAAGCGGAATGGCTCGCGGGCGCGTGCGCCGTGCGTATGTACGTACGTACGTCGCATTTCATGACTTTCTAATATGAAGCAATTTTCGCGCAGCTTCTAGCCAATGGTGTGCGAGGAATTGCGTAAGTCTTTTGACGCGTGTTGCACAAGCGACTCGCGTAGCGATAAAATAACTAGTGAAAGCAATGGATAATTTTACAGTAAAATGGTATCCAACGGCCATAACATGATGAAAAACAGGATTCTTTATTCAAGGATGTAAGGTTAGAGCAAAACCAACCTTATAAGTCGAGCAGAAAAGTACTAATTTGCGAACATATAATTCTGACCTAAAGCGTGACCTTTGTATTTTAAAACGGATGAAGCGAATCCGTTTTACCAAACAGAATTAAAAAGAACATATCTTTCCAATTGACAGTTGTAAAACAGAATCAAAGTTATTCACAATAAACAGATTGAATTTACGACAAAATGTGTGCAACACTGTGCAATTATCTGTAAACAAAACCAAGAGAGAATTTCTGGTAGTTTCGGAGCGAACACGCGTCTCCAGTTACAAAACACAAAGCGACAAGTAAAATAACAGCAACCAAAACAAATAAAAAATGTCGATAAACGATTGAATCAATTTGCCTAGCGAACTTAAAGCGAAAGCACAGATAGATAAACTAGATTTGCTTGAATCACGGAACAGAATTAACTCTAAGTTTATACTAAAATGATACGCTTGAGACTAAAATTATACAGTAATTAACGAGGTCAAGTACCTAAGTTAATAACAGTAAACAAGAAATTCTGAAGAATTTATAGGCGGCCGATGGTAACCAGGTAGATATGGAGTTCCGCTTTTAGGCTAGGCTAAATCTATATATTAGAAATTACCTGTTCAAGTTCAAATTCTGTCTTCATTTCGATCAAACAGGCACATGTCGACACATGATGGCGCCGTTGTAAGAATGGCCGATTACAAACTTGTTCGGTTCAACTCCCGCAGCTAATAGCGGAGCTCCTTTGCGGGCCGCAAAATGCGGAGCACCATACTCATAGAAAGAATATATAAATCCGTGCGAGTCAATTTTGATGGTCATGACGTCACATCACCGTACGACGACGTCCCTTGCCCCATGCTTCATGTAAAATATTCGAAGTGTCTCAATAGTCGCGCGCGTTTACATACTGGTGAAAAATGGCAGACTACACTCGAACTTAAAAGCTAACCTTTCATTGAGGCTTCAGGAAAAAAAGGATGTACTTTCGTGGACGTTTTATCACATTTCATGAGTTCGGAGCAATAACCCTTTACTGAACACTGATAAAAGAGAATTCGGATCGTCTGTTATCACAGTATTGATCTGAAGTCAACAATATGGCTGCTGGTTCTTCGTACGGTCGATTTTCAATACGGCAATTTTACAGTCTTGGACTGAAGAGACCTGACGGATTGCTTTACACTCTACGAGAGCTTGATTACGCAAGAAATCCTTGTTCGAGGACATAAGAGTACTGGCTTTTTCAAAGCTAAGGAGACCTGACGAGCGACCATCTGCAAAGGGCCGGGCGACTTCCGTTTAGATTCTCAAGTACTTCTTTCACTTCAACGGTACAGTCAATTACATATTTGATCGTGGATTTACATTATAAGAGTTATTTAATCGAGCGACTTCACATGTTTACGATAATTTTATTGAAATGTTTGAAAAACTTGAAAAAACGTGTTTAGAAATAGCCGTGAATTAGTAATTCCGGCCTCGAAAGGAATTGCTTGGCAGTAACTTCACTAGAGGCAAAAACTGAATGCATTTTGCTTTCCTAGGCAAACAAGTGCTTCTGTGAACGAAATTTTATTCTTTGTGAAGGTTTCATGACCCTTTTTCCAGTGTATTTTTTCATTCAAGGAATTTTCATTAATAAGCAATCTGATGTGTGGGCTTAAATCTTAAATCTTCTATTCCGGGGCCTACTTCAGTGCGTAGTTTTCAACATTTTTTGCAACTGGTGCATTTTATTCGAAAAGTAGAAATTGTGAATCTTCTAGGCTCAGGCTGTGTTGTTTTTTCAATCTAGGGTTGTTTTGACTGATTCCTAATTTTATTTATCCAACAACTGAAGAGTCGCTCTGTCGTCAATATTAAGCTTAAATTAATAGTTGTGGAATATTTTATATTCTTCTTATCGTTAAATTTTACAGCTTCTTCGTTTGAGGCGAATGACATTTCTGTCCCAATTTAGCGACTAAACTTAGAATCGCCGATTCAGTGAGTGAGTTTAGCGTGGCGTTTTTGTGTTTGTTTTGTTTTCAACCTCCAAGCCATTTCAGCGTGTCTTTTTGGTTACAGATGGAAATGAAAAAGTTATTTTTGGCAATTTTGGCCAGAAAATTGTCTGATGCCGTGGCAATATTATTTATTTTAGCAAAGGTATTTCATGGTTAACAGAACTAAACAGCCAGCGGGGTGCATACGTATCAGTGAGAAATGTGTATTTACACTGAAAAGTCTGTTGAGACGCTACGGGAAGCAACTTAAATGGGTTTATTGGAGCAACTATAGTTTCACAAGTACTCTTCTTGGACTTAATTAACTTTCAAAAGACTAATACAAGAAGAGCTGTCGGTCAAAGTCGTGCTGAAGTCTTTTTTTTTTTAAGAAAAATAAAAATAAGTCAGCTTTGCTGTTTCCTCAGCAGTCCAAAGGTATTAGCAAAGGTATTTCATGGTTAACAGAACTAAACAGCCAGCGGGGTGCATACGTATCAGTGAGAAATGTGTATTTACACTGAAAAGTCTAAGTCTGTTGAGTCGCTACGGGAAGCAACTTAAATGGGTTTATTGGAGCAACTATAGTTTCACAAGTACTCTTCTTGGACTTATTTAACATTCAAAATACTAATACAAGAAGAGCTGTCGGTCAAAGTCGTGCTGAAGTCTTTTTTTTTAAGAAAAATAAAAATAAGTCAGCTTTGCTGTTTCCTCAGCAGTCCGGATTGTGTTTATGCCTTTATGTTTTCCCTTGTTGTTTTTCATCTTTCGGCAAATAATTGCACAACTAAAATGCACTCTATTTTAGGGGCCAATAAGTATGAAAAAGAGGTTTCAATTTTATCATTACAATCTAAAAATGGACACCAACTTCCTCAAATTACGAATGTTTAGAGGAAACAGGGTAAATACGCAGGATAACTTACGAGTTAGAAAAATATGTTTTATGATAGCACGACCTTTCTCCCTCTTTTACAATGATTTTAACATAAAAGTCATTCACGCCTGTTTTGGATTTTTTTTTTACATATAAAGACACTGTTTAGAGGACAAAGTCGAGGCAAACGACCTGTGTTAGATTTAAACAGTGTGTCAACTAACGCAGTTTCATTCAGACGCTCGCGAGCGGTAATTGCATTTCCGATCTTTTGCAGTAAAAGAAATTACTCACTCCTATTTTTAACTGGGTACATGTTGTCCTATTTTCTTTTAGAGGGAAGGAAATGTATCTAAGGCTTATATCTAATGAAAAACTTTTCCCTTTATAATTTGTTTTTCAGAGATTAAAAAAATTAAACAAATTGGGAAGCAACTACGTGGAGGAAAAACAAATACGGCACCCTTTAACCCAGCCGATAGTCTATAAAGTCTTAACGGAAAACCTTCCTCCTATCGGTCTTGAAAATTGTCAGTAGCTTTTATAAACTGCAGCCACCGATGGAATGAAAACCGGGTCGACCAAACTCTGTCAGAAGTTGACCAGGCACACGAGTTGCCGACTTTGATATAAACGCCCATGAGCTATTCGAAAGATAAAGAACAAATCGAAAACATGACGCGAAATACAGGTCAGTTTGATTCATCGCTGTTGATTCCGATTTTGTGGCATTTCGTGTTATTTGTTAACATCGGAATTCGATGAAAACCGAAACGATAACCCGTTTAATTTAGAGTGAGTTATATTTAGCTGTTTTAGATAGCTCCAGCGGCCCTTGTGGTTAAAATGTGGGTTTTTCGTTGGATGGAACAAACAGGAACCAAAGTTTGAGCTGAAACTTGGCAAGTACATGGAAGTTCAAAGAAAAGAAACAGAAGTCATAAAACAGAGAAGAGGTTACTTTGACTTCTTGTTTTCATCATAACATACTCATTCCTGGGGACTTTGACGAGCCTTGCAGTTTAATGTGCAATAGTCTGTTTTTTGTCCTTGATGATCCACTGCGTTGCACACTCGTACTGCCAAGTATCAGATATCTAATTATCTCATACTTCTTTTCGTCTTCCTCAATTTCTTTCTCATTTGTCATTTCATACTCTCGTCTCAAATTGTCTTCTATACCAGGCCTTACCACGTTGGTAAAATCTTATTTTAAAAGTAAGGCGTGGTCCATGGGCCGCGGTCCATGTGTTGTATAACGTCTTGTTAGCTTGTTACATGTCATCTTTACTTATATTTCTTATACTTTCCCCCTCTTTTCATATCACCTCATATTTTAATCTCGATCATTCATTTCATCTTCTATTCTCTCTGAAAATTCATATAGTTTACTATTCTCATGTTGTTCCTTCTTATTTCTTTCCGTACTCTACTGTACTCTCTTCATACTTCAGTTTCCTCTCATCTACTATTTTTAGTTTACCTCAATTTCTCTCTCATTTTGTCATCTCATTCTCTCGTCTTAAATTTCGCAATATACCAATGCTCAGCTGAGGGTGGTGTATTAGGTACAAGAGAGGATCAACTGTTGATCCTCTTTCTTATCCTGTCATATTCTCTCAAGTATTCTTATTTCATAATTTCCCTCACACATCGCATCTCACATTTTCTTCTATGTTTTGCTCGTGTTTGCTTTCATGCGTTTTCCAAAGCACTAGCGCAACTTGCTAACCACGGGTGAAAGGTATGTCTTTTTTGTCTTTTTTTTGTCTTTTTTTGAACTTTATGGTCAAACATCTCCTGAAAAAGAAAAACAGGAAAAGAAAATACCTTCTTATAGGAAGTTAACAGCTGTGTTTCTTTAAAGATGACTTACATTAACGGGAAGTGAAAGGAAAAATTGTTTACAAGAAAGGGAATTAAGGCTAAAAAGAAAGTAAAATTTCCGAATGAAGAAGATTAACGCGATTGTGGAGATCTGGTATATTCTATCGAATACATTGATCATTGCAGAGGAATTTTGTCTGAAATACACTGATCCGGGCATTGAGAAACATTTCTGAGTACAAGAATGCACTTAAATTATCGTATACAATGTATCAAACTATTGGAAAATGACAAACAAAGAAGCTCTCTTTTATCAAATTGCCTATACTAGAAAAAGATTCAGAGTTTCTACCAAAACTAGCAGAAATTAACACTGCGAAAACTAACGCTTCTGGAAATTAACGCCACCTAATTTAGTTGGGTGTTAATTACCTATACTAAGAAAACAACACTGGAATAAGTCAAAGAGAAAAAATAAAACACATATACGGAGCTATGTATAACATGAACTAATAGGGCTGGACAATTACTAAGTAGAGTCGATTTTGTAAACAGTGCCAATCGCTGCATTTCCGTGGTTACTAGAAAGGGTAGTGCACTGGAAATATTGCCGCTAAAAGTGGGGTGTTTGCACCATTAAGAGGGAATTTTCTTGAAGATGTATTTTATGTAACGATGCGAACTGTCTTATTACCCTCTTCGGTCTGCCACCCTCTGCCACTCTCGCAATAAAAACACCCAGGAAAAAGCTTGTTTACTTCGATCAGTTCTTTGTGTTGTAAGCTATTGTTTTGCTGTACGCTACTGTTTGAAATGTTTTGTTTCCTTTGCTTTACGTAATCCGTATGTTCCAGGTTCTTACACCGAAGTAAAGCCTAAAAAGCAAAAGCAACACGTCAACAGTTCGTTATAAAGCATATACTAACCATTATTTTTAGTACTTTGACAGAACCGCTATCTCTTTTAGTTTAATCCTATTTGGCCTGGGGGGGGGGGGCACATTGTGCCCGCGCTGACTTTAACGAATTATAACTTTTAAGCGGCTGGACGAATAACCACCAAATCTCGTGAATTTTCCTGAAATTTATCAGAGAAAATTCTCCTGTGTCAATGACATGTCTATAGTGATTGACGTTTCCATAGCAACGGTCTACTCAGGAGGTGTTTTGGCTTTTTTTTGTCTTTTTTCAGTCGTTTTTTAATTTTTTCCCCTTTGTTTGAAAAAAGAAGCTAATAGTTTCCATTTTTGTGCTTGTTTTGATTAGGTTTGTTTCTTAGAACAAATTCACATATTTTTCGATGACGTCATTGTCAAGTGTATGACTGCATTCTCGGGATTCAAGATGGCGGCTCAAAATTCAAAATGGCTGCTTTGTGACGTCGTTGTGACGTCATGAAACGTCATAATCGACACGTCATAAACCCAATCTGTTAAGCTAATGACGTACTATAAACGTGCCAAGTTTCATCACAAGAGCGTGAACACTTTTCGAGATCTATAGGGGGGCACTTTGTGCCCCGCCCCCAGGTTCAGAAACTCAAAAAAGTCCAGGCGAAATAGGGTTAAGGTGTATTTCGGCGACCGATAAACATAACAGTGTAGCTCGAATAAACTGTAATCGAACTCGTGAAAGGGAATCGAGCAGAAAAATTTTTGAACTTTCGTTTGCCGTAATATTGAAATAAATCCCGCCGGAGGATTCTGACAAAAAATGTTGATTGTGTCTTGATCGATTACAGCATGACCAGGAAAATCTTCTGAAATCAAAGCAACCCCTTTTGATTCTCACAAAGATCTATCGTGGCGGTCTAGCAAGGAAAACATCATTAAACTGAAACGATGAACACATCACGCACCACATTACAAAACGGTGTAACAAAGACTGTTCAAGTCTCCTGTTGTCCTGTTGCAGGTTACGATTCCTGGCATATGATGACAAGTAATGAGCGGATTCACCGCGAATTTAACCCTTTGTGTTGCCTGCATAGGACAGAGCGAAAAGGTTACCCAACAATAAGAGATACCTCTAAATTTCATGTACTTGGATTATTTCTTTGCTGAAATTATTTTTGCTTCGCAACGTGATCGCTTTGCTCGTAATTGATTCAATGAAAGGTCAGGGTGTTTCCTTTATTGCGTTCTTATAATTTGATTGTCGGTTTAGAACTATCCACGCACTGGATTATTTTCATTGTCAGAGAAGCGGTCCCATGAGCGGCCCACATTCATTAACTGGTGAATTTTTTTGCGACAAAAAGTGTGTTCTTTGATTTCGAGATCGCTATTCTATTTCTCTTGATTTTAACGGGAATATGTGATGGAATTAGGAGGCTTTGTCCGTTGATATAGCTGCTTGAAATTCCAATTTCTAGCTCACCCTTTCACCTTTTGAGTGATATTTTTGCATTATTATCTACTTGAAAATTGAAAGTAACCCGAAAATGTCGCTGACCTGTGTTTCGAGCTACAATGAAATTTACTAAATCTCAGCATGTTTTAGGTTTAAAGCGAAGCATTATAAATTAATGGCATTAAATTTTCCTTGACGATTTGCCTCACTGGTGCCAATAATATATGAAAAAAAGGAACTTTGTGGTCACCTTTAAATTTTCGGATTTTAGGGACATCACATGAGAAATAACCAATAGAACCACTTAAAAACCTTTGCTTGACTACCCATAAATGGTGTAATAATACTACAGTTACTTTCTGAAGCCGGGTTAAGTTCTACCTCCGGCGGCCCCTGTGGTTCAAATGTGGCTTTTTCGTTGGATGGGACAAACAGGAACCAAACAGTGAGCTGAAACTAGACAAGTAAATGGAAGTTCAAAGAAAACAAAACATAAGTCATGAAACATAGAAGAGTTTACTTTCACTTCTTGTTTTCATCATAACAGTCTCCTTGTTGGGGACTTTGAAGAGCCTTGCAGTTTAATGTGCAACAGTCTGTTTTTTATCCTTGATGATCCACCGCGTTGCACACTCGTAGTGCCAAGTATAAGATATCTAATTATCTCATACTTCTTTTCATACTTTATTCTACTCTCTCCATACTTTTGCATCCAGTATCTTTCCTCAATTTCTTCCTCACTTTGTCATCTCATACTCTCGTCTCAAATTTTCTTCTATACCAGGCGATACCAGGTGGGTAATATTTTATTTGAAAACTAAGACGTGGTCCATGGGGAGGGCATGGACCTCGGTCCATGTGTTGTATAACATCCTGTTACATAATTGTCATCTTTACCTATATCTCTTATATTTCCCCCCTCTTTTCATATCGCCTACCTCACGTACCGTATGCTCACCTCATATTCTATCTCCTAATCTCGATTATTCATTTTATCTTCTATTCTCCCTGAAAATGCATATAGTGTAATATTCTCATGTGGTTCCTTCTTACTTCTTTTCATGCTTTAGTCTACTCTCTTGATATTTTTGCATCCTCTCATCTATTTTTCATAATTAACCTCAATTTCTCTCTCTTTTTGTCATCTCATTCTCTCGTCTTAAATTTCCTAATTTACCAATTTTTGGTAGGATTGGTGTATTAGGTACAAGGGAAGATCAGCCGTTGTTCCTCTCTCTTATCCGGTCATATTCTCTCCAGTATTCTTATTTCATTATTTCTCTCACACACATCGCATCTCACTTTCTCTTCTATGTTTCCCTCGTGTTCTCTTGCATGCATTCTCCAAAACACTAGCGCAACTAGTTAACTACGCGCAGGGCATGTCTTTTTTGTCTTTTTTGGAACTTCATGGTCACGTACACATGTCCTGGAAATAAAAAGAAGAAGAAAATACCTTCTTATGGGAAGTTAACAGCTGTGTTTCTTTAAAGGTGACTTACATTAACGGGAAGTGAAAGGAAAAATTGTTTAGAAGAAAGGGAATTAAGGCAAGAAAGAAAGTAAATTTCCGAATGAAGGAGATTAACGCGATTGTGGAGATCGCATGTATTCTGTCGAATACGTTGATCATTGCAGAGGAATTTTGTCTGAAATACACTGATCCGGGCATTGAGAAACATTTCTGAGTGCAAGAATGCACTTAAATTATCGTATATTGGAAAATGACAAACAAAGAAGCTCTCGTTGATCAAATTGCCTATTCTAGGAAAGAATTCCGAGTTATTGGCAAAAATAGCAGAATTAACGCTGCGAAACCTAATGCTTCTAGAAATAAACGCCACATTATTTAACTAGGTGTTAATTCTTTATTTAAACAGTAGAGTTCTTCTGTCAAATGCACTATCGTCTGATAGGTTGCCCGAGAAAATTTGATATTCACAACAAATATGAAGTTTGAACATCAACTTTCTTAGGGAACCTATCACACATAGGGCCTGATACAGAAGGACTCTAGATCTGTTGTTTTTATTGTACGACGCTAAAGTTTGAGCGGAAATTGCCACAGGCGGGCACTATGCGCTCATAGGCGTTCGCTGAGGACAGACACTATCGCGTCACGTGATCGACTTCCACCAATATAATGGGAGCACGCAAAAATTTAGCGTTGTGCTATAAGATATATTACAGAACAACAACGAAGTAAGTCAAAGAACAAACTAAAACACCCTTTGCATCAGGAGCCTGGCCAGACCGGGGTAGACCAGGGCCAAAGCCTGGTCTGAAAGCCGAGGTGAGCCCGGCCACAAGCCAGGCTTTGGCCGGGCTGGCCAAGGGATAAAAAAATGGGGGAAGCCCTGGTCAGGCGGCCAGCCCGGCCTGGCCTGACCGTGGCAGACCAGGGCCAAAGCCAGGCTTGAAAACCTTCTTGAGCCAGGTCACAGGCCAGACTGGCCGGGCATTTAACTCCAAGGCCAGCCTGGCCAGTGACAAAAGTAAGACAACTGTGGCTGCCAAGATCTGCTGAATTAATTCAGTCAGTACTCAGACAAATAAAAGTGACCAGGAAATTAATTACTGGCAGGTTAGTAAGTTGCCAGGCAAATTGCCCAGACATTACTATTAATAAAATTGAATACCATTTCAAAAATACTATCAGAATAACATTTAAGACGATAATTTATTATACATTGTTGCATGTGAAACATTGAAAGTTTTTCATTCAGTTGCATTATTTACAATAATTTTATAACAGCATCTTCTCATTAATGGTTATATACAATGTATAATACAATATGATAAATAGAATCTCGTTCAGAAAGGAATAGTGCCCAAGAATAAAAAAATAATAAACTTAAAAAAATTGGTTTGACTTATTTTTTTGATATACATATATTTGTTCTTTTTATCCTTCTAAAACAAGAAGTAGTTTTAATTTCTAGACAGCTGTGAAAAGTGTCTTGAATATTTGTCGCCATGTGACTAAACATATAATAGGCAAACATGGAGAGCATTAGACTTTAGACACCAATACCCCCTACATTTAAATTCCATTCAGTTAAAACAAGGTTTTACATTGCAATCAGTAATCCGGTTCAACTGACTAAATCCAGGAAATTGCAATGTTGACCTGTAGATTACAAGCTGACACCATAAACTTATATGTATATGTGTTATGGAAATACAGAGCTATAAGATTTTGAGCTTATATTTTTTTTGAATGGAGCAATCAACTTTTTGGTCCCTTTAATCTCTCACTTTTTTCAACTATAAGATTGCACTGAAAGACTTGGTCACTAATTTAAATGTCTTAAATCTACATTTGAACATCGTGTTCTGTAATTAGGAGTCAAATAATGTAAACGAAATTGGCATCAACAGAATTTAGTGCCATGTTTAAGCAACTTAGCTAAATATTAAGAACCAGGATTGGTGACTTGATATTGCTTTGCTGTTATGAGTCTCCCTCAGCTGAAGTCACGGAACAATGTGTTGAATACAGCCAATATCTACAACAAAACATAAATGAGTGGTCAAAATAAACCAGCTTACCAGAATGATGCTGCATTTAAAACATGCTTAAAGAGCAATATTCTTTTAAATTATACTACTCTAACAGTCCACAAGCTGTAAGCTCGTTTCATTTAACCCAGACATTTCATAATTTAGGAATCCTTTGAGCATTTATATAAACTAGACTCAAATCCTCTGTAATTCTTAGTCACGTTGAAAAAAATGTACACAAGCCTGGTAGGAAAAAAGTATCCAGATTTAAGCTCAGGCTTCAATAAAGGACGTCAGTCTGCCTGCTTCAGATCCTCAAACATTTGCAAACATTTAAGCTGCTTAACTCAGAAGCACATGGTCGATCTTTACTTAAAATAATCATTAACTTTCAAAATTATCAGTTGCCTTCAACTTACCTCAGCCTAAAGGGTAGTCGATTCACATTTTGCTGCTCTGATTCTTCATTTCAAGCTCTAAAGAGGCAAACATTTCAAGCCACGACCTGAACACAAAAAATCGCGCCGAAACTGAAAAAATAGACGTCACTATCTGAGCCCACAGTGGTCTAGCTGCTGACCGAAACAACTCGATACGTTTCCAGGCTCCTCAGAAATGTGTTGTGAATTTCAAAATGGCGGTTGCTCTAATGGGCCACGTTATCAACAAACTCCCCGCTTTCTTTCCGATTTTAAAAGTTAACATAATGCAAGAAAAGGATCAAAAATCATTTTGTGACTAATGCAGTGGCTCAAAAGAAATTAACTTCTTGGAAAAGTTTGGAATCGGGCCTGTTATTCTGAAAAAAAAGGTATTATGCATTGTGTCATTGCATTGACCACATCAAAAGTTACATGTGTTGTCTCCCATTGCAACTTACGCAGACAATCAACAGGTAAACTGCTTTTTGAGTACATGATTTTGATTAAAATACTTGCTCAATCAGTGTTCAAAGCTGTGTTTGATAGCTGTTTATACCTCAGGATGCAATGCGTGACTAGACAAAATGTTTTAAAAAGCACTTTCAGTAAAACAATTTCAAGTTTACGACACATTCAAGACGATAAAAAATTTCTCAGCTCCAGATCTTTTAAGGTGAAGTCAGTGCCCTTGTTTGTGAATTTTTTTATTATATGACTGACTGAAAAATCAGTTTTAATTGTAACTTCAGAGGCATTTAAAAAGCTGAAAATAAAACATCTTAGCGACCTCTAGTAGAGTTTCTTTGATATCTTATGACGGGATTAGCAATAACAACCAATAACTTTCACTTCGTGAGAAAAATGTAACATTACTTGGATAAGATAATATTTTCTCGGATAACAAGGCCAAAAATACTGGGCTTTTCCAGACTACTTTTCAATCCTGAAAATCCAAGAAAGCCTCAGGCTGACATCTAAGGGCCAAGGTTGCCGAGAAAGTCTGGCCTTGGAATTAACATGGCCGAGAAAGCCGGACTTTTGTGGCCAAGGTTGCAAGAAAGCTTGGCCGTAGCCAGGCTCGCCAGGCTTTACCAGGCCACATTTTTCCTGTAAGCGTCACCAAAAACCCATTAAGCCCGGCCTCGCCAGGCTGGCCGGTTGACCGGGCTCCTGATGCAAGGGACGTATACGACAGCTATGTATATCATGAACTATAGGGCTCGACAATAACTAACAACAGTCGATTTTGAAACCAGTGCCAATCGCTGCATTTCCGTAATCACTAGAAAGGGAAGTGCACTGGAAATATTGCCGCTAAAAGTGTGTGTTTGCACCATGAAAAAGCCCCCCAAAAAGCTTGTTTACCTCGATCAGCTCTTTGTGTTGTAAGCTATTGTTTTGCTGTACGCTACTGTTTGAAATGTTTTGTTTCCTCTTCTTTACGTAATCCTTGTGTTCCACAGGTTCTTACACCGAGGTAAAGCCTAAAACGCAAAAGCAACACGTCAATAGTTCGTTTAAAAGCATATGCTAACCATTATTTTTAGTACTTAGACAGAACCGCTATCTCTCTTAGTTGAAGGTGTATTTCGGCGACCCATAAACATAACAGTGTAGCTCAAATATAAAACTGTAATCGAACTCGTGAAAGGGCATCGAGAAGAACAATTTTTCAGCTCTCGCCTTGCTGGAACGAAGCCATGACATTTACCAAATTCCAGCATGTTTTATTTTTAAAGGTGAAGCAATATAATGACATTAAATTTTCCTCGACGATTTGCCTCACTGGTGAACATCACATAAGAAATTACCAATAGAACCACCTTAATAAACTTTGCTTGACTACCCATATCTAGAATGGTGTAATAATACTGCAGTTACTTTCTGAAGCCGGGTCAAGTTGTAGCTCCGGCAGCCCCTGTGGTTCAATTGTAGCTTTTTCGTTGGATGGGACAAACAGGAACCAAAAAGTGACCTAAAACTTGACAAGCAAATGGAAGTTTAAAAAAAAAGCATAAGTCATAAAACACAGAAAAGTTTACATTGACCTCTTGTTTTCATCATAACAATCTCATTGCTGGGGACTTTGAAGAGCCTTGCAGTTTAATGTGCAACAGTCTGTTTTCTTATCCTTGATGATCCACTGCGTTGCACACTCGTAGTGACAAGTATGAGATATCTAATTGTATACAATGTATTATAATATTGGAAATGACAAACAAAGAAGCTCTCATTTATCAAATTGCCTATACTAGGAAAGGATTCAGAGTTTTTACCAAAAATAGCAGAAATTAACGCTGCGAAACCAGAAAACTAGAAATTAACGCCACCTAATTTAGTTGGGTGTTAATCCCCTATGTTAGATTAGACGCGAGTACAAATTTCGCTGGGGAAGCGATTCTCAACACTTGCACACAAGAGTCGTCCCCTATGTTATATTAGACGCCATCATGCGTGTGACAGATTGCGTTAGCCTGTGAAAGATCCCCGGCGAGCGGCGGGCGCCAAAAGGTAACTTAGTGTCAAACAAATATGTTGGCTTTGTGCAACCAGTGAATGTCCATTTTAGGCCCGTAGCGTGATAATTGGAAGGATGAATGGGTACATGTCTATACGCGCTCTTTAAATCAATCTTGGCCAGAAAAGCTCCCGGTTTGATCAACTTAGTTGCACGTTGAACGCTTTCATATTCATAATGATCACATGTCGCGTATGCATTAACCCCAGCGCCCACTAGTCGACTACAATCGTGAATCAATCGAATATCATCACTGTCTCCTTTTGGGATTGCGCCGAGCGCACTGATAATAGTCGGTTTTGAACTTGTAATTACATAGTTTCCCGCAGAAATTTCGTGTTTGAGTTGGCCTTCTACTTTCTCCCTGTAGGGATTGTCCGTCGCAGACTTGTAATTGTGCATTTCCGCTCGCTTTAAATTGTCGCTTGAAATATCAATAACTTTAAAACCATGTTCAATTCCCTCTAAAAGAAAGTCTTTATCAAAATCGTTTGCTAGTTCCGTTGTCCATACGTCCAGGTTCAGTGGTGATATAGGTTTAGTATCTGGTGGTTAGAAAGTAGGTGCGTACATGTTCCCCAAAGGAGAGGGAGGGCTAGGTGTATGTTTGGTTTGCGAGTGGGGTTTCCCACATCCTTTCACGATGCAAATATAGGCAAATCTACAGTTGGGCCACTGGCATCCCAATGCTGAATTGAATTGCCTACAGATAGGAGCGGCTGTTGGGCTCACAAACGATGAATGAGTGGCTGTACCGGACGCACTAGTAAGATTGGAGAGGTTTGGTCGTTCCCGTCGCTTCAGAAATCTTGTGTGCAAGTGTTGAGAATCGCTTCCCCAGCGAAATTTGTACTCGTGTTGCAATTTGCGATACTGATCATCGTAATGGAGGACCGAAATAAGGGTATATGATTCTAGCAGCTCCGAAACCTTTACCGTGTATGAGAGATAATCTTGTATGTCGCTAGGGGATGACAGGGTTCCTTTCTGGATCAACTTGTGCATAATTTTCGAGTTAGCCCCAACCCACATGGCGAGTGTTATTTTCTCTAACTTGGGTTTTGCCCTTGCTGTTCGCACAACAACCCGCTGTTGTGGAGCGCTGGTTAATTCGTGCTCCTCGAAGTCGTCCTGCCCATACCCATAAGACTGAACATATTCAGGGATAAGGAGTGGTGGATCTGTCGTACCTTTTGGTTTGTTGGGGCCCAAAAAGACCTGAGGGTCCGTGTCAAGTCGCGCCGTCGCCCCCATCTCGTGTGTTTTCTGTTTGGTTGCTCCGTGGTCCTCTATGGATCCGTTTATGATTGCGTCCAACCCGCCGTCAGTTTCAAGTTGCTGAAGGAGACTATTAAGGCCTGTATCTTTTGCTAGGGATGAGGTTGTGATCGGTTGCTGATGGTCCTTCATCGTCGTCTTTGTGGAAACTCCGGTCAAATCGTGGATGGCCTTCTCCAGTAGCTTACGCTGCCCTCTGGTTATCTCCAGCGCGGCCAAATCGCTTGAGTCCAACAACCGGAGTGCCTCCTCACCGTCAAAATCCTGTTTCTTTAACTCTTCCGCCGTCTCCGATTTTAGATGATTGCTCTCAATCCACTCGTTGAAACTAAATTTTTTCGCCATAATAAATCCGCGCGAACTACTCGCTACGCGTGCAACAATTCTATGCCTGGCACAGATGTCTCCACATCTTATAAAACGCTGTTGTCCCCCTGAAGCTATTACATGTCAATCAAACACCGGAAACAAAGCTAGTCGAGACGTAATTAAACACGAATAAAGTGTCCATTATTCTAATCGTTAGATTAGATAACAACACCTTTATTAACTAGTGCTTGTTTGCGACAAAAAGTGTGCTCTTTGATT
>CAXHKT010000223.1:0-17331 GCA_964017195.1 Siderastrea radians | reverse complement strand
AGGAGCAGTATTAAATTATTCAAAAAGGTTCCAGGCTTCAAAAGTATTTCATCGATTTAATGCGACAGGTCTGTTTCGTATAGTCAATGGATGACCACACTCTTCAGGCAATTTTATCGAATAACCGTTAATTTAAATGCTGGCGGTTAAATACAAGATATAGGACATAAGATATAAGATATACGATATACAAAATGTGGTTGCTAGGTAGCAGTTGTGAAGATTACGTTACTTTAAGGTTTTTGAGTACAAATCTGTTTCTATGGGGGCATGAACTCGCTAATTCGTTACGTTTGTTTAAGCTGCAAAGATCTTTTTTACAGATAATAATAAACTTTTCATGGAGACAAAGGTTACATTTCTTGCTGATATTATTGTAAGGTTGACATTTTTTTAGCACTTTCCATTTAATTTGAAAGGCTTTTTTCGCGTCTTTTAGAGTCCAAATGTGTTTTGAAAGTTCAGTTTCGTTTCTTTTGTTGCTGTGCCGAAAGGATGCGTTGTGGTTTCTGTAGCGTTCTTTAAAGTTTGTTGCTAGTCCTACGTACGATTCTGTGGAAGCTTCGCTTGTCACCGTTGCTTGGTAGACAACATTGGTTTGGAGGCATTGGCCTTCTAGTGGACATTCATTCTTTTTTCTACAGTTGCACCCATCGCGTGATTGCTGAGTAGGCGCTGGTGTGACATTTGAGAGGATGCTTTTGTTATGCGATGCGATAGTGGATTTCATGTTTGGCATGCATGAGTAGCTGAGCTTGAGCGTGTGTCTGTTGAAGATCTTGTGTAGCGGGTGGATCTTGGGGAAGCATTTGCCAACAATACACAGAAACTTTCTTCCAAGGTTGGTTTTCAGATTTGAATTCCATGGCGGGTTGTACCATGTTATGTTTCGTTTTCGCTTTCTCTTATTTCTCGTTGTTTGTTGTGCTTCTGGGTGGTAAGTAAGCTTGTGGTCATATCCGCTTTCTTGAAGTGCTTTTTGGTAGGGAGGGATGGCTGCGTCGAAAACTTCTTTGCTAGATGAAATATTTGTTAATCTTTTGTTAATATTCAGCGGTATGTTCTTTAGTAATGCGGGGGGATGGTTACTCTGTCGGTGGACGTACAGCAATTTATTGTTAGGTTTCATGTAAGGTTTGTAGCTGCCAGTTGCGAGGTCGAAGGTCACGTCTAAAAAGTCAACGATCTTTTTGTTTGCGTCGATTGTGATTTTAAGCCCATTTGCTTTGAATGCGTTGCTGACTTCTTGCTTAATCTTTTCAATTTCTCTGGGTGTAGCTCTACATACGGCGATGCCGTCGTCACGGTAGAGGCCTATTTCATGTTTGAATTTAGGCGCGATGAGGGATAGCATATACGCTCCGATCAGCTCACAAGTTTCTGCTCCGTCGTATGAGCCCATTGTCACGTCAAACATACTGTCACTGTCTCTTTTTGTCCATGGAGAGTTTTGATGGTACAGGAGTGATCGTTTTGCGTGGATGATGATTTCACGGTCTTCCTGGGTGACAGTGGTGAATTGTGAAGCGTAATTGAGGGCCTTAATTAAGAGTTCTTCGGAGATGGATGGGTAAAAGTCGCACACGTCAACTGTGATAAATGCGTGCTTTTGCTTATTTGGTATCGTTTTGAACCACTCAATTGCGTTGCTAGTGCTTCTCCAGAGATTTACTTTGGTTGCTTGGATGACTTTTGTGTTGATATTATCTAAAATATTTTTGCTTACAATGCCGATTTCGGATTTGCTTGGGTTAAGAAGTCTGCAGGTCGGGTTGTTCTTGAAATCCGGTTTATGATCTTTCAATGTTATGAAAGAATCCCTGCATGCTGAAACTTCAATACGATCGTCAAGCTTGAGCGTTTGCGCAATCTGTTTGTCTTTTGAAGAGATCTCTTTTGGCAGTCCGGGATCGTTATCAATTTTGATAACCATGTTAGGTCACAACATGGCGGCCATTTCAGAAATCGGGGATGTTCGTACTTGGTCAGCTTTATTCGTTATTTGTTCGGTAATACTCGGGTTATATACCAATAGTTCTATTCGAGAAAGCCAGGGAAGGAATGAACTCCACGTGTGTCAAAGATGGCGGATGAAGGCAGACGATGAAGAAGCAAATTTTACTCGCAAAGAGAAAGAACACTAGAGATTCTGCGTCCAAATCAGGTATGTTTTTCCACTTTGCCGTTAAATTTGAGTTGTTTAAAGATTTTTGTGGCATCCACAAAAATTATGTCGCAATCTTTAACCTTATTCCTTTCGATTTGTCGTTTGTTTATCGTTGTGCACGATTTATTTAAAAAGTGCACTGGGGTATTTTGATTTGCAGTCCGATTGCATCACTAACCGCCATTTTGTGATCCTATTGACTGCGTCGCTTGATCCGTCGTGTCTAAGATGGTTCGTTAAATAGATTTTTGTGGTAATCCCCAGACATTGTTACGCAGATGCGTTTGAATTTCTGTGACAAATTTAAGCTTTAAAGCTTAAGCTTACGGCTATAAAATGGTATTAGAGGACCTGCACGACTCCTACTTCACGTCTTTGCAAGCCGCGTCTGATATATCTCGATCTTTCGACCAATTTTGCTTCTTATATTTTTGTAGTGGGTTTAGTTTGGAGGATGTTTGAATGATGACTGAATTGAGCAGTTTATAAGGTTAGGCGTCGCATCTTTAAGACTTTGATCTCGAGTTCATATCTGTCTTTTTCTGATATCTTGTGGCTTAGTGCCTGTGTGTTATTCTTAGTTAAATTTGACCAAATCTGATCGTCTGTTAAGCGACTAAATGTGGTTTTAATGAGCTGCTCTCGGAGCGACTATAGAATACCTGCCACTTATCTACATATCTTTCAATGCTTTGAAGAACGAGCCATATGAATACAAAAGAAACAATTGTTTAATATTCAATGACATGCAAATATGTGCCCGGGTATTCCAAAGTTTAGCCGGCCCGGCCGCGGCTTATTGTGTTTAATTCTGTTGCAGGATGTTGTGTTGCGCATCACGGAGTGTAGCTATAGACCTTTTTCGTCAAGAAATTGAAAGTTGTAGCTTCTTTAGAGCTAAGCTTATATCTTTCGTTCTAAACAAACTTCCGCACATGCAAATTAAGTCTTAAATACGGGAACAATTGCAGCCTCAATCACCTCTCGTGCAATAGAATCGAAATAGAATACTTCAATATACAAGCACAAGTATAAGCTGTATCGTCGTTTGTGAAAGCAATATTTGTTCATGGTGATTATTTCGTTTTTACTACAGACTGATGAACGTTCACCTTCCCTGCCATGAACACGGCAAAGAAAAAGAAGCAAGAACAGAGCGAACACTGTGAAAATAAAATGTAATCAAATGAATGAATAAACGCTTTGTTAATAGAATAATCGTTGTCTTCCTTCACTTGTCATTTCCCTCAGAACAGTCGTTGCTTGAGAAAATTTGACGTCGTATCCTGCGAGCAAAGTCTCCTTCAATCTTCCTCCGATTTTTCTAGATCGAAGGAGACTCTACTAACAGGATATCGAGCTGGGTCAATGAAGTATTCGAAATTCATGTCACAGCTTTTGGAAATAATTTCTTAGCCTGCGAATACAGCTGCGTCTCCGCGCTCCGGCAGCTTGCCGCGTTCGGAGGGAAGAGACGTCTAATACGTAATACCATTCTCAAATAATGTTCTTTTCATATTCCTGTGATATAAACATGAAATTCACTTGAAGAAGGTACAATGTAACTACTTCTCAGCCTTTCCGAAATCGTCTCGCATTCGTCCGCCATATTGAATTTATGGCCGATGCCTCGCAAATAGCGTCACGTGCACAAAAATTTGAGAGGCGATTGGCTAATGGTTTGTTTTGCTCTGAGTTATCAAAATTGATAACGATCCCGGACTGTTTGGTACATTTGGGTCTGTCTTCTTGTAGGATTTTGTGACGTTCTTGTTTACAAGTGTCGTGTAGTCTTGTGGTTCAGTCTTGTAGTAGTTGGTTGTTTTGTCTGCTTTAACGAAGATATGCTTTTCTTCTCGAATTTCTTTAAGATCGGCGCTGAGCTTTTTCTGGAGGTCATTAGGGTGGTGGTTGGTTTTAAAATTAATTCGTTGTATCATGTCTCGCATACAGTCCTCAAATTCGTCTAGCTCTTTAACATGCGGTGGTGAACGCTTTGAGTTAAATCCGTAGGTTTCTTTGGCTTGAGTGTCGCTGTTTGGATTGAGGAAGAAGAAGGCTTTCCAACGCATACGTTGAATTAGAGATTCAGTTTTCTCGATCAGTTTATGGAGGAAGGTGTTTTTGTTTGCCAGCGGGATGTTCTTGGTCGAATACTCGAAGTCTTTCACTTGAAAATTCATTCTTAACAGCGCTCGACTGGTGGGGCAGGAGCTATATAACTTCAAATTTCTTGTGTGGAACGGTTTTCAGAGAGCGCTCAACTTTTTAGGAGCAGTATTAAATTATTCAAAAAGGTTCCAGGCTTCAAAAGTATTTCATCGATTTAATGCGACAGGTCTGTTTCGTATAGTCAATGGATGACCACACTCTTCAGGCAATTTTATCGAATGACCGTTAATTTAAATGCTGGCGGTTAAATACAAGATATAAGACATAAGATATAAGATATACGATATACGCTATACGCTATACGCTACAGAAACCACAACGCATCCTTTCGGCACAGCAACAAAAGAAACGAAACTGAACTTTCAAAACACATTTGGACTCTAAAAGACGCGAAAAAAGCCTTTCAAATTAAATGGAAAGTGCTAAAAAAATGTCAACCTTACAATAATATCAGCAAGAAATGTAACCTTTGTCTCCATGAAAAGTTTATTATTATCTGTAAAAAAGATCTTTGCAGCTTAAACAAACGTAACGAATTAGCGAGTTCATGCCCCCATAGAAACAGATTTGTACTCAAAAACCTTAAAGTAACGTAATCTTCACAACTGCTACCTAGCAACCACATTTTGTATATCGTATATCTTATATCTTATGTCTTATATCTTGTATTTAACCGCCAGCATTTAAATTAACGGTCATTCGATAAAATTGCCTGAAGAGTGTGGTCATCCATTGACTATACGAAACAGACCTGTCGCATTAAATCGATGAAATACTTTTGAAGCCTGGAACCTTTTTGAATAATTTATATATATATATATATATATATATATATTTCTGAAAATGGGGTATATATACACACCCATTTTCATT
The DNA here is from genome assembly GCA_964017195.1 of Siderastrea radians. Taxonomy (NCBI): domain Eukaryota; kingdom Metazoa; phylum Cnidaria; class Anthozoa; order Scleractinia; family Rhizangiidae; genus Siderastrea; species Siderastrea radians. Next base: position 12,119 of record CAXHKT010000223.1, on the reverse strand, counting down.
TGAACGATGATTACAACAATGTTTCAGGAAAAATCAAACATGTACCATATTTCAGAGCCAATTATTGGAAGATTTTTTTCCAAACCTTGTGCCACTTTGTTCACTTTCGAGCAGTTTTTATTGATTCATTTAGCTTTGCAATGAAACGCTGCAACACTTCGCAAGGTTTTGGCGCCTTTTTCGTTCAGTCATGTAATCGATTCTTGTTCCCTTTATAATCTCTTTTCTCATTTTTCCCGTTCTTTCTTGATTTTTTTTTAATAGTGGTTAAGTTTTAAATAAAACAATTATTCTACTGGGGCTTGCTGGATATCAAATGATTATAACCAACTCTGCGCTACGCGCCTCGTTGGTTATCTATCATTTGATATCCAGCGCGCCCTCGTAGAATAATTGTTAAATATACTCCATCAACTAAAGCACTTGGCCTTTTGTTATAGAATTGCTATTACATTTGGACTACTAATTCGACACGGGCGAACAGTGCCGTTTCTAGGGAAACGACACAAAATATTGAAAATTGTTTTTTGTGTAACGCCCAATAACCCTGCTGCTTCTTGGGTCGATTTCCTCTTTTCCAAAACAACCCAAATGATGGGTGTCAGTAAAACGCGGGGTAGGGGTCGGGGTCGGGGTCGGGGTCCATTGTTCTTTTGTTTCGTTTTCTGTTATCTTGCCCTAACCAAAACATAAAACCGAAAACGAAACAAAAGAACAATGGACCCCGACCCCGACCCCGACCCCGCGTTTTACTGACACCCCCAAATGATTTGCCATCGCAAATCACTACTGCAAACTAAGGCGCAGGCATATTTCTTAAGGAAACAAACTAAAACAGCATGTTCTTTGTAAAATTAAACAAAGAAGGTGAAGGAGAAAAAATATCGTTGACCTGAGATTTTTAACAAGTTGAACAATGACAAGTGCAAATTGCACACGGGCGCATGTGCAGCAAAACAAAAGTATATATCTCTCTATTTATTTCTCTGTATGAAAACGTTTCTGAAAATGGGTGTATATATATCTATCTATCTATCTATATATATATATATATATATATATATATAATTCTTACCTGCGCAACCGTAAAGAAGGTTCGCTTGACGCGCATCAACATCACTTAAGCCATCTCGTTGCCCAATTTTTGCCTGCAAAAATAAGTCATTTATATAAACTTTGAAGAGAAAGAATTGCGTATCCAACCATGCGCTTGCATTTCCCCCCCCCTCCCCCTCTTCCCTCCCTTTTCGATACCACCCACTCCCACATATCCTTAACCCTTTCAGCCCCAATATCGTTACGCAAATTCTCGTTACTGGTCTCCATACAATTTGTTGAGTACCAGTTGGGAGAACTTGTTTATACATCAAAACAGTTCATCTTTAGTGATCATTTCCCTAATTCTCATGACCTGTATGTTTTATATTGCACTGATAAGATGAGGAGAAATTTGCTGCTGATCACCACTGGGGCTGCAAGGTTAAATCGCATTTTGACCACACCCACAAAACATGAAATTTAAGAATATAATAACATGAACGTAACAGTATATCATAAACCGGCCGTCGGTTTGTAAAATGGACATGGCTTTTGTTTTGGGTCAGTTGGCTTAACGTACGAACAAAGTGCTGTTAAGCTTGTGGTATGGGTACTCAAGAGCGGTACTGCCTTATATAAGACGCATGCGCATATTAGTCTGTTGAATGTTACCTTCGTGTGTTCTTGTCTTTTAATTTACAGTATTTAAGGTATGAACGGCGAAGTATGGAGTTTCAGTATTTGTCCTGTATGACGCATGCGCAACTGAGTAAAGCAACTGATAGGATTGAATGCGAAATTGGCTGTGTTGTCGAGTTAGTGGATATGGTGAAAATTTTTTTAGCGCAGGAGTTTTGTTATGGGATTGGCATTTCGAGGGATGTAAATATGTGAGAGTGAAAGGATTTGTGAATGTGAGGAGCATATCACGCTTCTGTGAATGTGATTTGCTTTGAAAGTTGCATTTTGTACAGCTGTGGTGTAATTAATATTGTGCTGCGTGAGAGGCAGTTTCCCTTGGCGTTTTATGGGAGGACGGTTTCCGAAGTGGATTGTAAGTTTTCTCATTGGGTAACCTGTATTTCGCAGAGGAGGGAAACGACAGCTGTGTTTGCAGCTTATTAGCACGGTAAGGAATGGTGGTTTAGGAAAAGAAGAGATTGACACTAATATGATGATGCAATTAGTGGATTGCATCATCAATACATCATAGTTCTTGAGAAGGGAGAGAGATGAGTGTTTATTTGACGCGAGAAGTTGATTTTAATTGCATAAAGACGAAGTAATCGGTCATTCATAAGGAGATCAGTTAATAAGGTAGCTGTTACAAGTCTTTAAGTTAGTTCGTGTGGTTTGCGTGTGGTGTTGGTTGGGTTTGAGGTAATTTTGCAAATGCGTAGTCTGGTTCGTAGCTGTTCCGAGTCAACTTGGTTACTTTGCATGGGGATTCCCGGGTTAGCAAACCAAATTTGAACATCACGTCATGAGATATGCCTTAACGTGCCCCAGACTCTAACGATCTGCTCGAGCTCGTGTTTATCAAGCGTTACATTTTGATTCTACTGCTATTTTCACTGTTTGTTTTCACGGTCTAGGCACAACAGTAAATATTACGTCATCCCTTTGTAAGCATCCTCAGTTGTGGGCAAATTCATACCGACATTCAACATTTGAGTGAATTTGCGTTTTTCAGCAGAAATAAAAGCGATAAGAAAGGTAAGCTGAGTCATTAGAGTTTAAACATTACGTCATCCAGTAACGCTATAGTCAAAACATTGTGTCACACAATCACACTTTTCGTCACACCGGTTTGTATGAATACAGGATCGCGCTAACATTTGTGAAACCTAGGGGTGGGGAGGGTCAGAAAGGCCGGCTAAAATGCCCATCGGGCATTCTTGTTTGTCATATATTCGTTGTCATCTTATATAAAAGTTCGTGCCCTAGACTCAGTTTTCTGGCTCGGAGCTTAAATCATGACCCATGTTCATACTTTAAACTGTAGCAAATACAAAGGCCAGAATTATTTTGTGACGCCCTGCTTTATGATGTTGAATGAAATCACTTGACCAGCAGGTTATACAGAGAGGGCTACTTAAATACAAAGACACGTTTTAAACACAGAAAGTATATCAACTGTTTAGAAAGCCATGCAACTGACGTTAGGATTACCAGTTTGCTAAAGATCACTGCCTCAAAACCACTGGATGGTATTGAAGCAAGACATTGTACTGTGGGTCAGGGGAACAAGGAACTAACAATATAAAACGAGACTTCTGAGACCTGAGACATATCATTTCGTGACATTAGCTTATAGCGTAGCGGTAGCCCAAATTATGCCAATTTTTGTAAATACTACTGAATTTTCTGCTGGTAGCCTACCCCGTCCTGCTTAACTCGTATCGTTGGCTGTCCGTTCTTACTGAATGCTTTGCTACCATAATGCATCACGCTTCTGTAATCGTAAGGAGTGCCAAGAGAATCAATAGTGGATCTACCGTACTTGAGGAAATTATTCTTTCTATCTGAAAAAAAAAGGCTGCTTCAGGTAACAGTCTCAATTATCTTGCGCTACAGTGAAAGAAGGTGGGGCTGAAGTAGTTCCTTTTTCTGGCAATAATTTGGCAGATCTACATGAAAACTAAACGTTTTCAATGGTTATATTCATTCATTTACCCATTCATTCCTGCTTGAAATCAATAAGAAGTGAACGACGAGAAATTATTTGTAATGCCATTGTTGGAAGTTGCCACAAAAGAAAAGCTGAATGTTAGAGCAGCGGCTTAGCTGATTTAGGGAAATTTCCCGAATTTACTTTTGATATAAGAATTTCATTTTGTTGCTCGACGCTTTTATATTGAACTAAAATGCCGGTAAACGATAAAAATCACCATATATTATTCATTTGCTTACACTTGTGTTGTTTCGACTCCTGATGGCACACAGCTGTTGTTTTCGACGCCAATTTTTTAGCCTCATTGACACCGCTGGAACAGGTAAAATTTCCCTGAGCAAAACAGTTATCCCGCAATTAAAGAAGGTCTGTACTTACTATCTTGTATGTTTTCCAGCAATATTTCAACAAAGGCATCTCTGTCAGGACGAGATTGTTCATGGAAAAAACCGAGAGCATGTCCTGCAACAAAAAAATGTGATTTCATATTACCTTATCACTGTTCTAAATGAGATATGGTTCCAACATGATGGACTTAGTGTGCCTTACTCTAAGAGTGGAAGATCAAATTGTCTTTTACTCTGGAGACAGTTACACTTAAGTTACGAGTGTTTTATGCGGAAAAGCCGTGGGCTAAATTCAAACCAGTAAAATGTTCCAGGTCATGTTAGTCAATATCCCACAGGTAACTTTTTACGAATAAAAACCGCGCAAGCAGGACGCGCCTTAAACGTGGGGTTTTCCAAGAATACAGACCGAAGGTCAATCACACGACTTAACGGTTTTAAAAACTTTGCCCTGTTACAGTCGTTACAGTCGTGAATTCTGCTATAATGATAATAATAACTTAAATGACCACTCTACGTGAGTAGCTTTTCAGGGACAATGAAACAAACACTTCACATCGAACATAACGTACCCTTTATGAATAATCATTCCCTTGTCTCTTTTGTTGTTTTAGAGTGCTACTGTAGACCCCAATGTAACGAACCTATATATAATGAAGTCTCCCATATAACGAACTGAATTTGTACTCCAGTAAGAGTAAAATGTAGGAAGCAGAACCCCGATATGACGAGCCCACGTTATGACGAACACATTTTGGCAGTCCCTTGGCACTTCGTTATATCAGGTTCCACTGCCTATTTTTTTGAAAAAAAAAAAGGTTTTGATTTACTTAGTTGAATAGTGTACCTATTTCATGAGCCACAATTCCCCTGAACCAGCATCCTGGGGCAAGATTGATGACTTGAAGTCTTCCAGTTCTTCCCACGTTTGATGAACAACTGAGAAAGAAAGTGGGCGATTAATTTAAGGTAAGGGACGGACCATTATTTTTTTGGAGGGGGGGGGGGATGAAAAATCCTGAAAAAAATTGTTTGCAAAATCAAAAAAAGCCCAAATAAATTGTTTGCAGACATGAAAAGGAGAAAATAAAAGGTTTGCAGACTAGTTGATACTTAGTTTGATTTATATAAGTAAATTTAGTCCTATTTGTTAAAATGCAAGATAACAATGCAACAAAATGATTTGCAAAATATGGATTCATCAACTGGTTTGACATGGTAAATTAGCCACCACAAACTAATTCAAAAGTTGACACTTTGAGTGTTAGCTATTCATTAGAGCAAATGAGCTACTTAACACTCAAACATCAGTTTTGTCATTTCTTTTCCGGTGGCTAATTTACCAAATCGACTTGGTTGATAAACCCCAATTTCTGTTTTTTACTTTTCCACCAACAAATTACCACAGTTTCTTAAAATCAGTAACTAACCCCTGTATTAAAAATAATCTCTTCTGAGGCCCTTGAAAGCATTAAATGTTAAAGTTAGGTTATTATATTAATCGTTTCTATAACAAGAACTTTTTGGTAATTGGATAGCTGTAATCGGACAACTATGTTGCGCACGCGTCAATCAGGTGCACTGAAATGGGTTATAGCTGTTTCTCCACTGCTTGCAAAACTGATAATTAAAAATATATCCCTGAAGGGCACATAGATTTTCTAATCTCGCATTTTGTTATTTTTTGTTAGATTAACTGGACTTCCTATTGTATAATTCAGGGGTAATCGTGCTCGTAATTTCAAATCGTCCTCGGCGCTCGGCTGATTTAAAGTAACTCGCCCAATTACTCCCTGAATTGTGCTCCACTGAGTCCAATTACCATTACTAATCAAGAACTCTTCGAAGTGCACTGAAACTCTAACTAAGAGAAAAGATTAACATATTAAATTCCTGGGTTGCATGTATTCACTAATAGTCACACTGGCTTTTCAACAGGGTCCGAGGCTGGTTTGATGATGACATTTAATAAATCATCACTTAAACAGAAAGGAGTCTCCTGTTTTCCACTTGTATGAAGAAGGCAAATTGGATCCAGTCTTGTTTAAACTACAAAATAAAGCGCAAGTGTAAGCAAGCACTGTTTCATTTGGCTCCTCAATCCTCTCTAGGATCAGGGGAGAAAAGGCCGCTGGTGCAGTTTTATATTATTACTTACAATTAGTTCACATTTTAATGTTTCAGGATACTTTGATGTGAGATTTTCAATTTTTTAGGAAACAAAACAAGCCATGGTGTAGTTATACTTTTTTAAGTTAGAGACATAGAGAGACGGCATTCATGGAAAGCAGTTTAAGGCAGTAATGTTAAGATTAGTATTTTTACTACATAAGATTACCTGATGAAGTTTAATCGTATATAAATAAATGAAATAATAATAATAATAATAATAATAATAATAATAATAATAATAACAAACACACACAAAAAAATTGTTTGCAGGAAGATGCAGCCGGAAAAAATTGTTTGCACAGACAACAACACAGAAAAAATTGTTTGTCTTGAAAAAAATTTCATCCCCTCCCCCCTCCAAAAAAATAGTGGTCCGTCCCTAAGGTTATTGTGCGTCACTTGATATACTAAACCTGTTTGTTCGTCCTCAAAGCGTGTACGCATTGGGCAAACACAAAGGTCAAAGCCAAAGTATTTCGTGTGCCCCTCGTTTTCTTTAATCTTTGAAAGAACATAAAGAGACGTTTAAAGCTGCCTCCGCACTAGGTTTACCAAAATCACTTGCTTCTACAAAAATTTGACAAGATGTAAAAAGGTGTCCTGCATTTAAAAAAGAACACACACACGCATTAGCCAAAATGAATTTAGGAAAGTAAAAACAACTGAAAACCGAGGTCAACTATACTTTCTTGACCTTACCATCGTCTTTTGGTATTGAAATTCAGAACAAATTTAACAAACTTTGAAGGTACATTTGAATAAATTACAAACGGCGATTACACTTGAAAACTGCATTTTTTGACTGAAAGAAATCCTAAGTAATAATAATAATAATAATAATAATAATAACTTATTTACCCTGCAGAATGGATCAGCTGATACAATAGCTCCGACTAGTATAAAACCCTTGTGCAGCTAAACTAAATTAACAAAATTATGAATTTTATCCTTTAAAAATTGTCAAATAACTTATTTTACAGGTTATAAAAACGGTAAAATACTGACTAAATTTTTAAATAACTACAGGTCTAACAACTACATCGATGGGTGGTTCGATCAGGTCGCGCAGATAACTATACACCTTAGACTTAAACACGGCTAGTGACCTAATTTCTCTAAAACTTAATTCTTGGGAACTTGTTCCAGGCTGCAGCTGCCGAATGCTGGAAAGTGGACTGGCCCATAGATGTTTCTTCTGGGAGATGCAAGAGAGTAAAATCCTCGCTGAGTAGGGAGGAATCTTTAATCTCATTCATTCTTTAATATTTCGTCACTCTTGATATCTGTTATGTTGCCATTAACCATGTAAAATCATTTTTTCCATTTCTAGGAAGGTACCATATCATATCACGCAAAGTTAAAAAAATGCGCTGATGTCTTTGCAGCTTGTGATGTCACAAACCAATCAACTTGCGATTTAGTTGGCTTACCCTAGGTGACAAATTTTATCCTTTCATCGATGATAGTTCATGCTGAAGACATAACGAAACAGGTATAATATAACGAATTATTTTCAGCAGTTTTGTTTTACACCCATCAATGAAATATTGAAAGTTCCGCAAGGAAAACGAAAACAAGCACACTTTAATTCAAAGAGGTGTGCACACGCAATATTCCCCTTTAAAAAAGTTAAATAAGGTACCAAAACATGTACTGTATCGACAACTTCAACAATATTTAATTTAAACCGTTGATTTACCCGAAACAATAAATAATCTAATCATATCATGCACTTATATTTATCTAGGTTGAAAACGTTTGCCACCAAGTGGTATAAAGAAATGAAACACAGTCACACGTTGATACTGACCCAGACCCCCATCTGAAGTAGACGTAAGCTGTCTCAGTCGTCCTAAGTTTAAACCTGATGCAAGTTTTCGTGATCCATTCGTCCATTCCTGCTCTTATGGCGGCCATCGCGCGGGAGTTATCAGCTAAAACATATATAACCACATATTAGCAGCTGAGAACTTTTCTGTTTTAATTTACACACAATTATTTTTTATTCTTTTTTTTTTTTACTATATATGTATTAGTGATGATTAATAGATAGAGGGGTGGACGGACGGACAGTCAAATGGATGGATGGATGGATGGATGGATGGATGGACGGACGGACAGACGGATGGGTGGATGGATTGATGGATGGATGGATGGATGGATGGATGGATGGATGGATGGGTCTACGTAAGGATAGGTCCGCGGAAGATCTAAAAAAAAGCAAAAGTAATGTTTAGATTAAAACTTACAAAGACTGGGGTCGATAGCATAGACCACAACTCCACCGGGCCATTTTCTGAATGTGCTTGAACCTCTTTTCCGATCAGAACTATCGACATCCATTCCATGCTCAGCCTTATAACGCTGCTTTGGGGTAAGAATCATGTCCCCCTCAAACAAGTTAGGGTCATTTATGCCCGGATTTTCTGCGTATAAGTGTAATAAGTACCATGCGTAATTAGTTTTCGACACTAGTAAATATAAGTAGTTGTATAAGTTACACAATTTAGCAAACTGTTATGAGAATACAAATCCAACCATAAAACAATAGAGACTTTCACTAACTAGTGAAAAGGAGGGCCATAAGTGGACATGTGTATCGACTATGACTTGAGTGACGTGAACTATGCACCATCTTGAATTTAGAGGCCGCTTTCTTGGATTCTGATCCCGTGCCTCTTCACAGTTACCGAGAGGACATATCGGGGCTCATCAGCGCGTCGTAGCTGATCACAACGTTATGAACAAATATAACCTTTTGACCTTCGGAAAGAACAAGAATTCTAATGCAAAGACCTGAATTCGTTCATTCATTCATTCATTCATTCATTCATTCATTCATTCAATCATTCATTCATTCATTCATTCATTCATTCATTCATTCATTCATTCTTTCATTCGTTCGTTCGTTCGTTAGTTCGTTCGTTCGTTCGTTCGTTCGTTCGTTCGTTCATTCATTCATTCGTTCATTCATTTGCTAGTTTATTTAGATCTGAATAGTTATAGTTCATGTGGTAGCTTCCCACGCCAATATTTCTTGAATGAACTGATTTACAGTGATAACTTATTTCTACAAAACAGTCGTCTTCTAAACGTACAAAGTTTTCAGTATTTGGCATCAGGAGCGGCTTTTCTTAAGCTTTGTGCGCGGTTTCGAAATACAGCAGAGAACATTCGCCGCACGTACAACACTGCAGCTAAGCAGGAACTGTCAATATGAGGAAGGATATCCGATGGAAATAAACCCACGATTTATATTGAAAACTTAAGTACACTTTAATTCGGTTTGCACTGATGGAATGTGAAGTGACAAGTTCGAATAGACACCTTTTCATTGTGACCATTAACGCTATAAATTTTTAATTATTTTAATAACGGTGATGCAATCTAAGCGGTTGTACATGACCATCCTATATGCAGCAGCAACAACAACAACAACAACAACAACATGTGCAACACTTTATTTAACGTGGAAACATACGCTTAATAAGCTATATGTTTTAGTTTAAGGAAAAACTGCACCAGCTGCAAGTTTAACCAATTCTGCAAAGGACTTAGTGGTAATCAGTGGTTAATTAAACTGCAAGTTTAACATATTCCATAAACTACCTTAAGCTAACTCATTGTTTCCAAACCAGTCTTACTGCGGCTTTGCATTATCTTCAAGCACCAATATATGCCGACATTGAGGCGGTTCTGGACTTCATCTTGGCTGCACCACAATCACGTAATTTCTGCATGTGGATTTGGGTATTGATCTGAAGATCATCTTCGTGCATGAGTTTGAAACTTTATGCTGCCGTAGTGAATTGGACTCTCATTCTTTATCTAACTTCCGTTACCTAACTGACGGATATGTAAGAACATGTTCTCTTACGAAGGCGTCATTGAAGCTAATAATCTCACGTATGAACAAATTTTACTCGTTTGATTGCCAATATTACATGACATTCCACTTAAAACATAATAAAAGTGGAACCTAATAGAACGACCCCTATATAACAGAGACCCCGGTATAAAGGAACAAATTTTTCAGCCCAGAAATAGTAAATGTATGGAAGATGGAAAAGAACTACGATGTAACGAACCCCCGTTATATAACTAACTTATCACTTTGCCGGCCATTCCGGATCCCTTGACACTTCGTTATATCGGACATTGTTATCGGGTTCCTCTGTACATCTAAAATGTCATACTACACCTAAACTGGAAGCAGTAAGGTAGTATAACAACTTAATAACAGTGCCGCACAGAAGAGAGATTGCAAACCACCCTGATTGAACATTCAGGTTCCAATACTGAGCTTATCTTGTTCTTATTTTTCTTTACATTGAATTTAATTTTTCCCAGTATCTTACCTTGCTGTATATTTTTTATCTGAAAAGATATAGTTTTCGAGCGGGGTGCCAGTCAAAACTTAACTACCATTTCCGACGTTTTATAAAACGGTTGTTTATGGAACAAAGCGTTCTTAGCGGTGGCAAATATGCCGCAGTGTGCCGTATTTAGGTAGGAAGAAAGACGAGGTGCGGTTCAAATTTTTTAGACAAAATGTTTGCTTTGCGGCGAAAGCTTTTGAGCGCCATGACACTTGACACGCGACATGCAATTTCCTTGTAGGGCGGAAAGCAGAGGTACTCGGTATTCTAAACTTTATGATTAAATCCAAAATGTCGCTCACCTTTATTGTTCGAGAAAAAAAGAAAGAAAAAGATGTTTTATTTGTTGTAGAATATCCAGTGTCCAATACACGAGTTAGTCTCCATAAATGCTATTGAGTCTCGTGTAACGTGCACTTTTTACATTGCTGAGTTGGTTGACGTAAATTCACTAACTACGTGTCGTTCCATGTTCTAGAATGATTGTTTTTGTTGCCATCACGAACCAAAATAAGATTTTTTTGCCATATTTATGAAAAAATCACATCAACGATAACTTAATATCCTCTAGATCAACAAAACATTAGTATGATTTTTCACCTTTTAGCATACAAATGAGGGTAACTTTCTATTCAGCTGGCTGACCAATATCTGGACTCAATAAACATTCTTTCTCAGATAAATTGATTAGCTTTTAAAGAATGCAAGTTGTGTTGCGAAACATAACCCCGTTTAAGTGACTGGTAATATTTACCACTACATTTCATGACCTAAGGAATCCGGCTATATATAGTCGCTTAACTGCATGTATTTAATAGGTATGATTCAGCGTCTGTCAGATGTTCCAAAAAAAAAAAACAAACAAACAAATGAAGGTTCTATTCTTACACAAAATACTATTTCCAGTGTATATAAGAAAAGAAAATGGAATAGCTCCCTGCTACTGAAAATTTTCTTGTCTATCAGCAACAAAATACGTTCGGACATAAACAAGCTCCATGCACAGACATAGCATCTGGCAAAGGACAAATAATGTGAGAGCATTTTCCACAGGAAAAATGGAAAGAAAGAAAAAGTTACCATCCATAAGACAAATGGGCAATTTATAAAGATAGTTTAAATTCAGTGTTCAAGCAAATCAACTACCAAAGGTATCATCTTTAGAGGCAAATAAATATACATGAACGCTATCCAGCCCTGTTACTAACAAGGTAAACCGGAACATGGATGAAAGTAAGTCTTCATATCAAACCTACACATTAATTTTTTTCAAAGTTCAAGACTTACCGTCGGGATTGTTATCACTGGCGAACACTGCTCCAATCGCCAGTAAAACAACAACAACGCACTTCATGCTGTCTCCTCTTCACGATGCAAATAACGGCAAGAAAAGGTACAACAGCTGCAAAAAGAGCTGTTATATACGCTGCCTGACTGTTTTATACATTAATTAGCGTGGGCAAATAGTATTAATCGAACAGGAAGCTGCAGATATCCGCTCTTTAGATA
>CAXHKT010000222.1:0-16893 GCA_964017195.1 Siderastrea radians | reverse complement strand
GAGCAAGCCTGCGCAAGGCTGCGCACTGGCCTAATAATAATGCAAATCCCTCGGGGCTATCAGAAAAAAAAGTTTATTGTGTAGAAAAGCGCGATATGTGCGATCCTTAGGGAAAAAACCCCATTTTTGGCCTTCCCAGAGGCTAAAAAAGGTGTTGTTGACTGAGCAAGCCTGCGCAAGGCTGCGCACTGGCCTAATAATAATGCAAATCCCTCGGGGCTATCAGAAAAAAAAGTTTATTGTGTAGAAAAGCGCGATATGTGCGATCCTTAGGGAAAAAACCCCATTTTTGGCCTTCCCAGAGGCTAAAAAAGGTGTTGTTGACTGAGCAAGCCTGCGCAAGGCTGCGCACTGGCCTAATAATAATGCAAATCCCTCGGGGCTATCAGAAAAAAAAGTTTATTGTGTAGAAAAGCGCGATATGTGCGATCCTTAGGGAAAAAACCCCATTTTTGGCCTTCCCAGAGGCTAAAAAAGGTGTTGTTGACTGAGCAAGCCTGCGCAAGGCTGCGCACTGGCCTAATAATAATGCAAATCCCTCGGGGCTATCAGAAAAAAAAGTTTATTGTGTAGAAAAGCGCGATATGTGCGATCCTTAGGGAAAAAACCCCATTTTTGGCCTTCCCAGAGGCTAAAAAAGGTGTTGTTGACTGAGCAAGCCTGCGCAAGGCTGCGCACTGGCCTAATAATAATGCAAATCCCTCGGGGCTATCAGAAAAAAAAGTTTATTGTGTAGAAAAGCGCGATATGTGCGATCCTTAGGGAAAAAACCCCATTTTTGGCCTTCCCAGAGGCTAAAAAAGGTGTTGTTGACTGAGCAAGCCTGCGCAAGGCTGCGCACTGGCCTAATAATAATGCAAATCCCTCGGGGCTATCAGAAAAAAAAGTTTATTGTGTAGAAAAGCGCGATATGTGCGATCCTTAGGGAAAAAACCCCATTTTTGGCCTTCCCAGAGGCTAAAAAAGGTGTTGTTGACTGAGCAAGCCTGCGCAAGGCTGCGCACTGGCCTAATAATAATGCAAATCCCTCGGGGCTATCAGAAAAAAAAGTTTATTGTGTAGAAAAGCGCGATATGTGCGATCCTTAGGGAAAAAACCCCATTTTTGGCCTTCCCAGAGGCTAAAAAAGGTGTTGTTGACTGAGCAAGCCTGCGCAAGGCTGCGCACTGGCCTAATAATAATGCAAATCCCTCGGGGCTATCAGAAAAAAAAGTTTATTGTGTAGAAAAGCGCGATATGTGCGATCCTTAGGGAAAAAACCCCATTTTTGGCCTTCCCAGAGGCTAAAAAAGGTGTTGTTGACTGAGCAAGCCTGCGCAAGGCTGCGCACTGGCCTAATAATAATGCAAATCCCTCGGGGCTATCAGAAAAAAAAGTTTATTGTGTAGAAAAGCGCGATATGTGCGATCCTTAGGGAAAAAACCCCATTTTTGGCCTTCCCAGAGGCTAAAAAAGGTGTTGTTGACTGAGCAAGCCTGCGCAAGGCTGCGCACTGGCCTAATAATAATGCAAATCCCTCGGGGCTATCAGAAAAAAAAGTTTATTGTGTAGAAAAGCGCGATATGTGCGATCCTTAGGGAAAAAACCCCATTTTTGGCCTTCCCAGAGGCTAAAAAAGGTGTTGTTGACTGAGCAAGCCTGCGCAAGGCTGCGCACTGGCCTAATAATAATGCAAATCCCTCGGGGCTATCAGAAAAAAAAGTTTATTGTGTAGAAAAGCGCGATATGTGCGATCCTTAGGGAAAAAACCCCATTTTTGGCCTTCCCAGAGGCTAAAAAAGGTGTTGTTGACTGAGCAAGCCTGCGCAAGGCTGCGCACTGGCCTAATAATAATGCAAATCCCTCGGGGCTATCAGAAAAAAAAGTTTATTGTGTAGAAAAGCGCGATATGTGCGATCCTTAGGGAAAAAACCCCATTTTTGGCCTTCCCAGAGGCTAAAAAAGGTGTTGTTGACTGAGCAAGCCTGCGCAAGGCTGCGCACTGGCCTAATAATAATGCAAATCCCTCGGGGCTATCAGAAAAAAAAGTTTATTGTGTAGAAAAGCGCGATATGTGCGATCCTTAGGGAAAAAACCCCATTTTTGGCCTTCCCAGAGGCTAAAAAAGGTGTTGTTGACTGAGCAAGCCTGCGCAAGGCTGCGCACTGGCCTAATAATAATGCAAATCCCTCGGGGCTATCAGAAAAAAAAGTTTATTGTGTAGAAAAGCGCGATATGTGCGATCCTTAGGGAAAAAACCCCATTTTTGGCCTTCCCAGAGGCTAAAAAAGGTGTTGTTGACTGAGCAAGCCTGCGCAAGGCTGCGCACTGGCCTAATAATAATGCAAATCCCTCGGGGCTATCAGAAAAAAAAGTTTATTGTGTAGAAAAGCGCGATATGTGCGATCCTTAGGGAAAAAACCCCATTTTTGGCCTTCCCAGAGGCTAAAAAAGGTGTTGTTGACTGAGCAAGCCTGCGCAAGGCTGCGCACTGGCCTAATAATAATGCAAATCCCTCGGGGCTATCAGAAAAAAAAGTTTATTGTGTAGAAAAGCGCGATATGTGCGATCCTTAGGGAAAAAACCCCATTTTTGGCCTTCCCAGAGGCTAAAAAAGGTGTTGTTGACTGAGCAAGCCTGCGCAAGGCTGCGCACTGGCCTAATAATAATGCAAATCCCTCGGGGCTATCAGAAAAAAAAGTTTATTGTGTAGAAAAGCGCGATATGTGCGATCCTTAGGGAAAAAACCCCATTTTTGGCCTTCCCAGAGGCTAAAAAAGGTGTTGTTGACTGAGCAAGCCTGCGCAAGGCTGCGCACTGGCCTAATAATAATGCAAATCCCTCGGGGCTATCAGAAAAAAAAGTTTATTGTGTAGAAAAGCGCGATATGTGCGATCCTTAGGGAAAAAACCCCATTTTTGGCCTTCCCAGAGGCTAAAAAAGGTGTTGTTGACTGAGCAAGCCTGCGCAAGGCTGCGCACTGGCCTAATAATAATGCAAATCCCTCGGGGCTATCAGAAAAAAAAGTTTATTGTGTAGAAAAGCGCGATATGTGCGATCCTTAGGGAAAAAACCCCATTTTTGGCCTTCCCAGAGGCTAAAAAAGGTGTTGTTGACTGAGCAAGCCTGCGCAAGGCTGCGCACTGGCCTAATAATAATGCAAATCCCTCGGGGCTATCAGAAAAAAAAGTTTATTGTGTAGAAAAGCGCGATATGTGCGATCCTTAGGGAAAAAACCCCATTTTTGGCCTTCCCAGAGGCTAAAAAAGGTGTTGTTGACTGAGCAAGCCTGCGCAAGGCTGCGCACTGGCCTAATAATAATGCAAATCCCTCGGGGCTATCAGAAAAAAAAGTTTATTGTGTAGAAAAGCGCGATATGTGCGATCCTTAGGGAAAAAACCCCATTTTTGGCCTTCCCAGAGGCTAAAAAAGGTGTTGTTGACTGAGCAAGCCTGCGCAAGGCTGCGCACTGGCCTAATAATAATGCAAATCCCTCGGGGCTATCAGAAAAAAAAGTTTATTGTGTAGAAAAGCGCGATATGTGCGATCCTTAGGGAAAAAACCCCATTTTTGGCCTTCCCAGAGGCTAAAAAAGGTGTTGTTGACTGAGCAAGCCTGCGCAAGGCTGCGCACTGGCCTAATAATAATGCAAATCCCTCGGGGCTATCAGAAAAAAAAGTTTATTGTGTAGAAAAGCGCGATATGTGCGATCCTTAGGGAAAAAACCCCATTTTTGGCCTTCCCAGAGGCTAAAAAAGGTGTTGTTGACTGAGCAAGCCTGCGCAAGGCTGCGCACTGGCCTAATAATAATGCAAATCCCTCGGGGCTATCAGAAAAAAAAGTTTATTGTGTAGAAAAGCGCGATATGTGCGATCCTTAGGGAAAAAACCCCATTTTTGGCCTTCCCAGAGGCTAAAAAAGGTGTTGTTGACTGAGCAAGCCTGCGCAAGGCTGCGCACTGGCCTAATAATAATGCAAATCCCTCGGGGCTATCAGAAAAAAAAGTTTATTGTGTAGAAAAGCGCGATATGTGCGATCCTTAGGGAAAAAACCCCATTTTTGGCCTTCCCAGAGGCTAAAAAAGGTGTTGTTGACTGAGCAAGCCTGCGCAAGGCTGCGCACTGGCCTAATAATAATGCAAATCCCTCGGGGCTATCAGAAAAAAAAGTTTATTGTGTAGAAAAGCGCGATATGTGCGATCCTTAGGGAAAAAACCCCATTTTTGGCCTTCCCAGAGGCTAAAAAAGGTGTTGTTGACTGAGCAAGCCTGCGCAAGGCTGCGCACTGGCCTAATAATAATGCAAATCCCTCGGGGCTATCAGAAAAAAAAGTTTATTGTGTAGAAAAGCGCGATATGTGCGATCCTTAGGGAAAAAACCCCATTTTTGGCCTTCCCAGAGGCTAAAAAAGGTGTTGTTGACTGAGCAAGCCTGCGCAAGGCTGCGCACTGGCCTAATAATAATGCAAATCCCTCGGGGCTATCAGAAAAAAAAGTTTATTGTGTAGAAAAGCGCGATATGTGCGATCCTTAGGGAAAAAACCCCATTTTTGGCCTTCCCAGAGGCTAAAAAAGGTGTTGTTGACTGAGCAAGCCTGCGCAAGGCTGCGCACTGGCCTAATAATAATGCAAATCCCTCGGGGCTATCAGAAAAAAAAGTTTATTGTGTAGAAAAGCGCGATATGTGCGATCCTTAGGGAAAAAACCCCATTTTTGGCCTTCCCAGAGGCTAAAAAAGGTGTTGTTGACTGAGCAAGCCTGCGCAAGGCTGCGCACTGGCCTAATAATAATGCAAATCCCTCGGGGCTATCAGAAAAAAAAGTTTATTGTGTAGAAAAGCGCGATATGTGCGATCCTTAGGGAAAAAACCCCATTTTTGGCCTTCCCAGAGGCTAAAAAAGGTGTTGTTGACTGAGCAAGCCTGCGCAAGGCTGCGCACTGGCCTAATAATAATGCAAATCCCTCGGGGCTATCAGAAAAAAAAGTTTATTGTGTAGAAAAGCGCGATATGTGCGATCCTTAGGGAAAAAACCCCATTTTTGGCCTTCCCAGAGGCTAAAAAAGGTGTTGTTGACTGAGCAAGCCTGCGCAAGGCTGCGCACTGGCCTAATAATAATGCAAATCCCTCGGGGCTATCAGAAAAAAAAGTTTATTGTGTAGAAAAGCGCGATATGTGCGATCCTTAGGGAAAAAACCCCATTTTTGGCCTTCCCAGAGGCTAAAAAAGGTGTTGTTGACTGAGCAAGCCTGCGCAAGGCTGCGCACTGGCCTAATAATAATGCAAATCCCTCGGGGCTATCAGAAAAAAAAGTTTATTGTGTAGAAAAGCGCGATATGTGCGATCCTTAGGGAAAAAACCCCATTTTTGGCCTTCCCAGAGGCTAAAAAAGGTGTTGTTGACTGAGCAAGCCTGCGCAAGGCTGCGCACTGGCCTAATAATAATGCAAATCCCTCGGGGCTATCAGAAAAAAAAGTTTATTGTGTAGAAAAGCGCGATATGTGCGATCCTTAGGGAAAAAACCCCATTTTTGGCCTTCCCAGAGGCTAAAAAAGGTGTTGTTGACTGAGCAAGCCTGCGCAAGGCTGCGCACTGGCCTAATAATAATGCAAATCCCTCGGGGCTATCAGAAAAAAAAGTTTATTGTGTAGAAAAGCGCGATATGTGCGATCCTTAGGGAAAAAACCCCATTTTTGGCCTTCCCAGAGGCTAAAAAAGGTGTTGTTGACTGAGCAAGCCTGCGCAAGGCTGCGCACTGGCCTAATAATAATGCAAATCCCTCGGGGCTATCAGAAAAAAAAGTTTATTGTGTAGAAAAGCGCGATATGTGCGATCCTTAGGGAAAAAACCCCATTTTTGGCCTTCCCAGAGGCTAAAAAAGGTGTTGTTGACTGAGCAAGCCTGCGCAAGGCTGCGCACTGGCCTAATAATAATGCAAATCCCTCGGGGCTATCAGAAAAAAAAGTTTATTGTGTAGAAAAGCGCGATATGTGCGATCCTTAGGGAAAAAACCCCATTTTTGGCCTTCCCAGAGGCTAAAAAAGGTGTTGTTGACTGAGCAAGCCTGCGCAAGGCTGCGCACTGGCCTAATAATAATGCAAATCCCTCGGGGCTATCAGAAAAAAAAGTTTATTGTGTAGAAAAGCGCGATATGTGCGATCCTTAGGGAAAAAACCCCATTTTTGGCCTTCCCAGAGGCTAAAAAAGGTGTTGTTGACTGAGCAAGCCTGCGCAAGGCTGCGCACTGGCCTAATAATAATGCAAATCCCTCGGGGCTATCAGAAAAAAAAGTTTATTGTGTAGAAAAGCGCGATATGTGCGATCCTTAGGGAAAAAACCCCATTTTTGGCCTTCCCAGAGGCTAAAAAAGGTGTTGTTGACTGAGCAAGCCTGCGCAAGGCTGCGCACTGGCCTAATAATAATGCAAATCCCTCGGGGCTATCAGAAAAAAAAGTTTATTGTGTAGAAAAGCGCGATATGTGCGATCCTTAGGGAAAAAACCCCATTTTTGGCCTTCCCAGAGGCTAAAAAAGGTGTTGTTGACTGAGCAAGCCTGCGCAAGGCTGCGCACTGGCCTAATAATAATGCAAATCCCTCGGGGCTATCAGAAAAAAAAGTTTATTGTGTAGAAAAGCGCGATATGTGCGATCCTTAGGGAAAAAACCCCATTTTTGGCCTTCCCAGAGGCTAAAAAAGGTGTTGTTGACTGAGCAAGCCTGCGCAAGGCTGCGCACTGGCCTAATAATAATGCAAATCCCTCGGGGCTATCAGAAAAAAAAGTTTATTGTGTAGAAAAGCGCGATATGTGCGATCCTTAGGGAAAAAACCCCATTTTTGGCCTTCCCAGAGGCTAAAAAAGGTGTTGTTGACTGAGCAAGCCTGCGCAAGGCTGCGCACTGGCCTAATAATAATGCAAATCCCTCGGGGCTATCAGAAAAAAAAGTTTATTGTGTAGAAAAGCGCGATATGTGCGATCCTTAGGGAAAAAACCCCATTTTTGGCCTTCCCAGAGGCTAAAAAAGGTGTTGTTGACTGAGCAAGCCTGCGCAAGGCTGCGCACTGGCCTAATAATAATGCAAATCCCTCGGGGCTATCAGAAAAAAAAGTTTATTGTGTAGAAAAGCGCGATATGTGCGATCCTTAGGGAAAAAACCCCATTTTTGGCCTTCCCAGAGGCTAAAAAAGGTGTTGTTGACTGAGCAAGCCTGCGCAAGGCTGCGCACTGGCCTAATAATAATGCAAATCCCTCGGGGCTATCAGAAAAAAAAGTTTATTGTGTAGAAAAGCGCGATATGTGCGATCCTTAGGGAAAAAACCCCATTTTTGGCCTTCCCAGAGGCTAAAAAAGGTGTTGTTGACTGAGCAAGCCTGCGCAAGGCTGCGCACTGGCCTAATAATAATGCAAATCCCTCGGGGCTATCAGAAAAAAAAGTTTATTGTGTAGAAAAGCGCGATATGTGCGATCCTTAGGGAAAAAACCCCATTTTTGGCCTTCCCAGAGGCTAAAAAAGGTGTTGTTGACTGAGCAAGCCTGCGCAAGGCTGCGCACTGGCCTAATAATAATGCAAATCCCTCGGGGCTATCAGAAAAAAAAGTTTATTGTGTAGAAAGTCTGCGATTTTGTCGATAAGGTGGGAATTTCAGTTTTGAGAGGGGTGGGGTGGGTCCCTCAAAAAAGTGCTGGTTTTGGTGCAACGGCCCCAGCACAAAAGCACCCCAGATCCCGTTGCGGCACCAAAAAACATTCCATTTGGCACTATTTTTATCGAATTTGGCGATACTAAAAAGTGCTGCACTTTTTCAGGGCTTCAATTAGCCCCAAAAAGCAGAAAAAAGCTAATTGGCGCTCTCAGCTGCATGCACAAAGCTCCCAAATGCATTCAATCCCTCTGGGACCATCCGAAAAAAATTCCTTTTGTGCAAAAGCACAAAGAAGGCGCGATATGTGCGATCCTTAGGGAAAAACTCCATTTTTGGCCTTCCCAGAGGCTAAAAAAGGTGTTGTTGACTGAGCAAGCCTGCGCAAGGCTGCGCACTGGCCTAATAATAATGCAAATCCCTCGGGGCTATCAGAAAAAAAAGTTTATTGTGTAGAAAAGCGCGATATGTGCGATCCTTAGGGAAAAAACCCCATTTTTGGCCTTCCCAGAGGCTAAAAAAGGTGTTGTTGACTGAGCAAGCCTGCGCAAGGCTGCGCACTGGCCTAATAATAATGCAAATCCCTCGGGGCTATCAGAAAAAAAAGTTTATTGTGTAGAAAAGCGCGATATGTGCGATCCTTAGGGAAAAAACCCCATTTTTGGCCTTCCCAGAGGCTAAAAAAGGTGTTGTTGACTGAGCAAGCCTGCGCAAGGCTGCGCACTGGCCTAATAATAATGCAAATCCCTCGGGGCTATCAGAAAAAAAAGTTTATTGTGTAGAAAAGCGCGATATGTGCGATCCTTAGGGAAAAAACCCCATTTTTGGCCTTCCCAGAGGCTAAAAAAGGTGTTGTTGACTGAGCAAGCCTGCGCAAGGCTGCGCACTGGCCTAATAATAATGCAAATCCCTCGGGGCTATCAGAAAAAAAAGTTTATTGTGTAGAAAAGCGCGATATGTGCGATCCTTAGGGAAAAAACCCCATTTTTGGCCTTCCCAGAGGCTAAAAAAGGTGTTGTTGACTGAGCAAGCCTGCGCAAGGCTGCGCACTGGCCTAATAATAATGCAAATCCCTCGGGGCTATCAGAAAAAAAAGTTTATTGTGTAGAAAAGCGCGATATGTGCGATCCTTAGGGAAAAAACCCCATTTTTGGCCTTCCCAGAGGCTAAAAAAGGTGTTGTTGACTGAGCAAGCCTGCGCAAGGCTGCGCACTGGCCTAATAATAATGCAAATCCCTCGGGGCTATCAGAAAAAAAAGTTTATTGTGTAGAAAAGCGCGATATGTGCGATCCTTAGGGAAAAAACCCCATTTTTGGCCTTCCCAGAGGCTAAAAAAGGTGTTGTTGACTGAGCAAGCCTGCGCAAGGCTGCGCACTGGCCTAATAATAATGCAAATCCCTCGGGGCTATCAGAAAAAAAAGTTTATTGTGTAGAAAAGCGCGATATGTGCGATCCTTAGGGAAAAAACCCCATTTTTGGCCTTCCCAGAGGCTAAAAAAGGTGTTGTTGACTGAGCAAGCCTGCGCAAGGCTGCGCACTGGCCTAATAATAATGCAAATCCCTCGGGGCTATCAGAAAAAAAAGTTTATTGTGTAGAAAAGCGCGATATGTGCGATCCTTAGGGAAAAAACCCCATTTTTGGCCTTCCCAGAGGCTAAAAAAGGTGTTGTTGACTGAGCAAGCCTGCGCAAGGCTGCGCACTGGCCTAATAATAATGCAAATCCCTCGGGGCTATCAGAAAAAAAAGTTTATTGTGTAGAAAAGCGCGATATGTGCGATCCTTAGGGAAAAAACCCCATTTTTGGCCTTCCCAGAGGCTAAAAAAGGTGTTGTTGACTGAGCAAGCCTGCGCAAGGCTGCGCACTGGCCTAATAATAATGCAAATCCCTCGGGGCTATCAGAAAAAAAAGTTTATTGTGTAGAAAAGCGCGATATGTGCGATCCTTAGGGAAAAAACCCCATTTTTGGCCTTCCCAGAGGCTAAAAAAGGTGTTGTTGACTGAGCAAGCCTGCGCAAGGCTGCGCACTGGCCTAATAATAATGCAAATCCCTCGGGGCTATCAGAAAAAAAAGTTTATTGTGTAGAAAAGCGCGATATGTGCGATCCTTAGGGAAAAAACCCCATTTTTGGCCTTCCCAGAGGCTAAAAAAGGTGTTGTTGACTGAGCAAGCCTGCGCAAGGCTGCGCACTGGCCTAATAATAATGCAAATCCCTCGGGGCTATCAGAAAAAAAAGTTTATTGTGTAGAAAAGCGCGATATGTGCGATCCTTAGGGAAAAAACCCCATTTTTGGCCTTCCCAGAGGCTAAAAAAGGTGTTGTTGACTGAGCAAGCCTGCGCAAGGCTGCGCACTGGCCTAATAATAATGCAAATCCCTCGGGGCTATCAGAAAAAAAAGTTTATTGTGTAGAAAAGCGCGATATGTGCGATCCTTAGGGAAAAAACCCCATTTTTGGCCTTCCCAGAGGCTAAAAAAGGTGTTGTTGACTGAGCAAGCCTGCGCAAGGCTGCGCACTGGCCTAATAATAATGCAAATCCCTCGGGGCTATCAGAAAAAAAAGTTTATTGTGTAGAAAAGCGCGATATGTGCGATCCTTAGGGAAAAAACCCCATTTTTGGCCTTCCCAGAGGCTAAAAAAGGTGTTGTTGACTGAGCAAGCCTGCGCAAGGCTGCGCACTGGCCTAATAATAATGCAAATCCCTCGGGGCTATCAGAAAAAAAAGTTTATTGTGTAGAAAAGCGCGATATGTGCGATCCTTAGGGAAAAAACCCCATTTTTGGCCTTCCCAGAGGCTAAAAAAGGTGTTGTTGACTGAGCAAGCCTGCGCAAGGCTGCGCACTGGCCTAATAATAATGCAAATCCCTCGGGGCTATCAGAAAAAAAAGTTTATTGTGTAGAAAAGCGCGATATGTGCGATCCTTAGGGAAAAAACCCCATTTTTGGCCTTCCCAGAGGCTAAAAAAGGTGTTGTTGACTGAGCAAGCCTGCGCAAGGCTGCGCACTGGCCTAATAATAATGCAAATCCCTCGGGGCTATCAGAAAAAAAAGTTTATTGTGTAGAAAAGCGCGATATGTGCGATCCTTAGGGAAAAAACCCCATTTTTGGCCTTCCCAGAGGCTAAAAAAGGTGTTGTTGACTGAGCAAGCCTGCGCAAGGCTGCGCACTGGCCTAATAATAATGCAAATCCCTCGGGGCTATCAGAAAAAAAAGTTTATTGTGTAGAAAAGCGCGATATGTGCGATCCTTAGGGAAAAAACCCCATTTTTGGCCTTCCCAGAGGCTAAAAAAGGTGTTGTTGACTGAGCAAGCCTGCGCAAGGCTGCGCACTGGCCTAATAATAATGCAAATCCCTCGGGGCTATCAGAAAAAAAAGTTTATTGTGTAGAAAAGCGCGATATGTGCGATCCTTAGGGAAAAAACCCCATTTTTGGCCTTCCCAGAGGCTAAAAAAGGTGTTGTTGACTGAGCAAGCCTGCGCAAGGCTGCGCACTGGCCTAATAATAATGCAAATCCCTCGGGGCTATCAGAAAAAAAAGTTTATTGTGTAGAAAAGCGCGATATGTGCGATCCTTAGGGAAAAAACCCCATTTTTGGCCTTCCCAGAGGCTAAAAAAGGTGTTGTTGACTGAGCAAGCCTGCGCAAGGCTGCGCACTGGCCTAATAATAATGCAAATCCCTCGGGGCTATCAGAAAAAAAAGTTTATTGTGTAGAAAAGCGCGATATGTGCGATCCTTAGGGAAAAAACCCCATTTTTGGCCTTCCCAGAGGCTAAAAAAGGTGTTGTTGACTGAGCAAGCCTGCGCAAGGCTGCGCACTGGCCTAATAATAATGCAAATCCCTCGGGGCTATCAGAAAAAAAAGTTTATTGTGTAGAAAAGCGCGATATGTGCGATCCTTAGGGAAAAAACCCCATTTTTGGCCTTCCCAGAGGCTAAAAAAGGTGTTGTTGACTGAGCAAGCCTGCGCAAGGCTGCGCACTGGCCTAATAATAATGCAAATCCCTCGGGGCTATCAGAAAAAAAAGTTTATTGTGTAGAAAAGCGCGATATGTGCGATCCTTAGGGAAAAAACCCCATTTTTGGCCTTCCCAGAGGCTAAAAAAGGTGTTGTTGACTGAGCAAGCCTGCGCAAGGCTGCGCACTGGCCTAATAATAATGCAAATCCCTCGGGGCTATCAGAAAAAAAAGTTTATTGTGTAGAAAAGCGCGATATGTGCGATCCTTAGGGAAAAAACCCCATTTTTGGCCTTCCCAGAGGCTAAAAAAGGTGTTGTTGACTGAGCAAGCCTGCGCAAGGCTGCGCACTGGCCTAATAATAATGCAAATCCCTCGGGGCTATCAGAAAAAAAAGTTTATTGTGTAGAAAAGCGCGATATGTGCGATCCTTAGGGAAAAAACCCCATTTTTGGCCTTCCCAGAGGCTAAAAAAGGTGTTGTTGACTGAGCAAGCCTGCGCAAGGCTGCGCACTGGCCTAATAATAATGCAAATCCCTCGGGGCTATCAGAAAAAAAAGTTTATTGTGTAGAAAAGCGCGATATGTGCGATCCTTAGGGAAAAAACCCCATTTTTGGCCTTCCCAGAGGCTAAAAAAGGTGTTGTTGACTGAGCAAGCCTGCGCAAGGCTGCGCACTGGCCTAATAATAATGCAAATCCCTCGGGGCTATCAGAAAAAAAAGTTTATTGTGTAGAAAAGCGCGATATGTGCGATCCTTAGGGAAAAAACCCCATTTTTGGCCTTCCCAGAGGCTAAAAAAGGTGTTGTTGACTGAGCAAGCCTGCGCAAGGCTGCGCACTGGCCTAATAATAATGCAAATCCCTCGGGGCTATCAGAAAAAAAAGTTTATTGTGTAGAAAAGCGCGATATGTGCGATCCTTAGGGAAAAAACCCCATTTTTGGCCTTCCCAGAGGCTAAAAAAGGTGTTGTTGACTGAGCAAGCCTGCGCAAGGCTGCGCACTGGCCTAATAATAATGCAAATCCCTCGGGGCTATCAGAAAAAAAAGTTTATTGTGTAGAAAAGCGCGATATGTGCGATCCTTAGGGAAAAAACCCCATTTTTGGCCTTCCCAGAGGCTAAAAAAGGTGTTGTTGACTGAGCAAGCCTGCGCAAGGCTGCGCACTGGCCTAATAATAATGCAAATCCCTCGGGGCTATCAGAAAAAAAAGTTTATTGTGTAGAAAAGCGCGATATGTGCGATCCTTAGGGAAAAAACCCCATTTTTGGCCTTCCCAGAGGCTAAAAAAGGTGTTGTTGACTGAGCAAGCCTGCGCAAGGCTGCGCACTGGCCTAATAATAATGCAAATCCCTCGGGGCTATCAGAAAAAAAAGTTTATTGTGTAGAAAAGCGCGATATGTGCGATCCTTAGGGAAAAAACCCCATTTTTGGCCTTCCCAGAGGCTAAAAAAGGTGTTGTTGACTGAGCAAGCCTGCGCAAGGCTGCGCACTGGCCTAATAATAATGCAAATCCCTCGGGGCTATCAGAAAAAAAAGTTTATTGTGTAGAAAAGCGCGATATGTGCGATCCTTAGGGAAAAAACCCCATTTTTGGCCTTCCCAGAGGCTAAAAAAGGTGTTGTTGACTGAGCAAGCCTGCGCAAGGCTGCGCACTGGCCTAATAATAATGCAAATCCCTCGGGGCTATCAGAAAAAAAAGTTTATTGTGTAGAAAAGCGCGATATGTGCGATCCTTAGGGAAAAAACCCCATTTTTGGCCTTCCCAGAGGCTAAAAAAGGTGTTGTTGACTGAGCAAGCCTGCGCAAGGCTGCGCACTGGCCTAATAATAATGCAAATCCCTCGGGGCTATCAGAAAAAAAAGTTTATTGTGTAGAAAAGCGCGATATGTGCGATCCTTAGGGAAAAAACCCCATTTTTGGCCTTCCCAGAGGCTAAAAAAGGTGTTGTTGACTGAGCAAGCCTGCGCAAGGCTGCGCACTGGCCTAATAATAATGCAAATCCCTCGGGGCTATCAGAAAAAAAAGTTTATTGTGTAGAAAAGCGCGATATGTGCGATCCTTAGGGAAAAAACCCCATTTTTGGCCTTCCCAGAGGCTAAAAAAGGTGTTGTTGACTGAGCAAGCCTGCGCAAGGCTGCGCACTGGCCTAATAATAATGCAAATCCCTCGGGGCTATCAGAAAAAAAAGTTTATTGTGTAGAAAAGCGCGATATGTGCGATCCTTAGGGAAAAAACCCCATTTTTGGCCTTCCCAGAGGCTAAAAAAGGTGTTGTTGACTGAGCAAGCCTGCGCAAGGCTGCGCACTGGCCTAATAATAATGCAAATCCCTCGGGGCTATCAGAAAAAAAAGTTTATTGTGTAGAAAAGCGCGATATGTGCGATCCTTAGGGAAAAAACCCCATTTTTGGCCTTCCCAGAGGCTAAAAAAGGTGTTGTTGACTGAGCAAGCCTGCGCAAGGCTGCGCACTGGCCTAATAATAATGCAAATCCCTCGGGGCTATCAGAAAAAAAAGTTTATTGTGTAGAAAAGCGCGATATGTGCGATCCTTAGGGAAAAAACCCCATTTTTGGCCTTCCCAGAGGCTAAAAAAGGTGTTGTTGACTGAGCAAGCCTGCGCAAGGCTGCGCACTGGCCTAATAATAATGCAAATCCCTCGGGGCTATCAGAAAAAAAAGTTTATTGTGTAGAAAAGCGCGATATGTGCGATCCTTAGGGAAAAAACCCATTTTGGCCTTCCCAGAGGCTAAAAAAGGTGTTGTTGACTGAGCAAGCCTGCGCAAGGCTGCGCACTGGCCTAATAATAATGCAAATCCCTCGGGGCTATCAGAAAAAAAAGTTTATTGTGTAGAAAAGCGCGATATGTGCGATCCTTAGGGAAAAAACCCCATTTTTGGCCTTCCCAGAGGCTAAAAAAGGTGTTGTTGACTGAGCAAGCCTGCGCAAGGCTGCGCACTGGCCTAATAATAATGCAAATCCCTCGGGGCTATCAGAAAAAAAGTTTATTGTGTAGAAAAGCGCGATATGTGCGATCCTTAGGGAAAAAACCCCATTTTTGGCCTTCCCAGAGGCTAAAAAAGGTGTTGTTGACTGAGCAAGCCTGCGCAAGGCTGCGCACTGGCCTAATAATAATGCAAATCCCTCGGGGCTATCAGAAAAAAAAGTTTATTGTGTAGAAAAGCGCGATATGTGCGATCCTTAGGGAAAAAACCCCATTTTTGGCCTTCCCAGAGGCTAAAAAAGGTGTTGTTGACTGAGCAAGCCTGCGCAAGGCTGCGCACTGGCCTAATAATAATGCAAATCCCTCGGGGCTATCAGAAAAAAAAGTTTATTGTGTAGAAAAGCGCGATATGTGCGATCCTTAGGGAAAAAACCCCATTTTTGGCCTTCCCAGAGGCTAAAAAAGGTGTTGTTGACTGAGCAAGCCTGCGCAAGGCTGCGCACTGGCCTAATAATAATGCAAATCCCTCGGGGCTATCAGAAAAAAAAGTTTATTGTGTAGAAAAGCGCGATATGTGCGATCCTTAGGGAAAAAACCCCATTTTTGGCCTTCCCAGAGGCTAAAAAAGGTGTTGTTGACTGAGCAAGCCTGCGCAAGGCTGCGCACTGGCCTAATAATAATGCAAATCCCTCGGGGCTATCAGAAAAAAAAGTTTATTGTGTAGAAAAGCGCGATATGTGCGATCCTTAGGGAAAAAACCCCATTTTTGGCCTTCCCAGAGGCTAAAAAAGGTGTTGTTGACTGAGCAAGCCTGCGCAAGGCTGCGCACTGGCCTAATAATAATGCAAATCCCTCGGGGCTATCAGAAAAAAAAGTTTATTGTGTAGAAAAGCGCGATATGTGCGATCCTTAGGGAAAAAACCCCATTTTTGGCCTTCCCAGAGGCTAAAAAAGGTGTTGTTGACTGAGCAAGCCTGCGCAAGGCTGCGCACTGGCCTAATAATAATGCAAATCCCTCGGGGCTATCAGAAAAAAAAGTTTATTGTGTAGAAAAGCGCGATATGTGCGATCCTTAGGGAAAAAACCCCATTTTTGGCCTTCCCAGAGGCTAAAAAAGGTGTTGTTGACTGAGCAAGCCTGCGCAAGGCTGCGCACTGGCCTAATAATAATGCAAATCCCTCGGGGCTATCAGAAAAAAAAGTTTATTGTGTAGAAAAGCGCGATATGTGCGATCCTTAGGGAAAAAACCCCATTTTTGGCCTTCCCAGAGGCTAAAAAAGGTGTTGTTGACTGAGCAAGCCTGCGCAAGGCTGCGCACTGGCCTAATAATAATGCAAATCCCTCGGGGCTATCAGAAAAAAAAGTTTATTGTGTAGAAAAGCGCGATATGTGCGATCCTTAGGGAAAAAACCCCATTTTTGGCCTTCCCAGAGGCTAAAAAAGGTGTTGTTGACTGAGCAAGCCTGCGCAAGGCTGCGCACTGGCCTAATAATAATGCAAATCCCTCGGGGCTATCAGAAAAAAAAGTTTATTGTGTAGAAAAGCGCGATATGTGCGATCCTTAGGGAAAAAACCCCATTTTTGGCCTTCCCAGAGGCTAAAAAAGGTGTTGTTGACTGAGCAAGCCTGCGCAAGGCTGCGCACTGGCCTAATAATAATGCAAATCCCTCGGGGCTATCAGAAAAAAAAGTTTATTGTGTAGAAAAGCGCGATATGTGCGATCCTTAGGGAAAAAACCCCATTTTTGGCCTTCCCAGAGGCTAAAAAAGGTGTTGTTGACTGAGCAAGCCTGCGCAAGGCTGCGCACTGGCCTAATAATAATGCAAATCCCTCGGGGCTATCAGAAAAAAAAGTTTATTGTGTAGAAAAGCGCGATATGTGCGATCCTTAGGGAAAAAACCCCATTTTTGGCCTTCCCAGAGGCTAAAAAAGGTGTTGTTGACTGAGCAAGCCTGCGCAAGGCTGCGCACTGGCCTAATAATAATGCAAATCCCTCGGGGCTATCAGAAAAAAAAGTTTATTGTGTAGAAAAGCGCGATATGTGCGATCCTTAGGGAAAAAACCCCATTTTTGGCCTTCCCAGAGGCTAAAAAAGGTGTTGTTGACTGAGCAAGCCTGCGCAAGGCTGCGCACTGGCCTAATAATAATGCAAATCCCTCGGGGCTATCAGAAAAAAAAGTTTATTGTGTAGAAAAGCGCGATATGTGCGATCCTTAGGGAAAAAACCCCATTTTTGGCCTTCCCAGAGGCTAAAAAAGGTGTTGTTGACTGAGCAAGCCTGCGCAAGGCTGCGCACTGGCCTAATAATAATGCAATCCCTCGGGGCTATCAGAAAAAAAAGTTTATTGTGTAGAAAAGCGCGATATGTGCGATCCTTAG
>CAXHKT010000220.1:0-16000 GCA_964017195.1 Siderastrea radians | reverse complement strand
TTCTGCGTTTATGCACGCTGATTTTGTTTTAGAGGCTATTCAGGAGCTTCTTTTGTCAGGCTCAGTTGTTCAAGTATCTAGTCCTCCTCATGTTGTCAATCCTTTGTCTGTTTCCATACAGAGTTGCGGTAAGAAGAGGTTGATTTTAGCCCTTAGGCATGTCAATAAACACATTTGGAAGGAAAAATTTAAGTTTGAGGATATTAGGAACGCTTGTGTTTATCTTCCCTTCGATCATTTCATGTTTAAATTTGATCTTAAATCTGGTTACCACCATCGATATTTTGCAGGAGCATCAAACTTTTCTAGGGTTTTCTTGGGTTGTAAATGGTGTAAGGAAGTTTTTTGTGTTTACAGTTCTCCCTTTTGGGTTATCCTCAGCTCCGTATATTTTTAGTAAGGTTGTTCGTGTTCTTGTCAGATATTGGAGGAGTCATGCTATGAGAATTACAGTTTACCTTGATGACGGGCTTGGTTCTGCCCGTGATTTCACTCGCTGCGAAGCTGCTTCATTATTTGTTAAGACTTCGCTTCAGCTTTCTGGTTTCCTTCCCAATGACAGTAAATCAATTTGGCAGCCAACTTCTTGCTTAGTGTGGTTGGGTTATTCTATCGATTTGTCCATTCATACTATCTCCATCCCTTCAGAAAGAATTCTTAGTGTGGTACAGGTTATTGATTCAATTCGTTTTCAGTATCCTTCTAGTACTGCTAGAAAATTGGCCCAGTTTGTTGGTAAGATTATCTTAATGGGTTTCGTTTTTGGTAATATTACTCGTATCATGACAAGGTATTCTCACTTTGATATTTAAAGATGTCCTACATGGGATGGCAAAATTTCCCTGTCGGGTTCCACTCTGAATGAATTATGTTTTTGGAAAGACAATATTCCTTTCCTTAACAGTAGACGCCTGCTGTCTGTTCAGTCTCATTATACCCGTGTATGTTATTCCGATGCGAGTTCTACGGGTTGTGCCAGTTACATGTTAGAATTTCATAACACCATATCTCACAAGATGTGGAGTGCTGAAGAGGCTCAGAAGAGCTCCTCTTACAGGGAACTAAAGGCTATTTCCCTGGGTCTAGAATCTTTTTTGCTTTTAGTTAAAGGGCACACTATTAAGTGGTATACTGATAATCAGAGCGTTTCTAGAATTGTTGAAGTGGGAAGTATGAAGGAAGATTTGCAACGTTTAGCTTTGCGCATTTTTAGTATGTGCTTGCTCAATTGCATCACATTGGAAGCTGAATGGATTCCGAGATCGGCTAATGACAGAGCTGATTTTTTGAGTAGAGTTGTGGATTATGATGATTGGCGGGTCAAGAGGGACTATTTCCTTTTGGCCGAGGAGAAATGGGGTCCTCACTCTGTGGACCGCTTTGCGAATCATGAAAATACCCAGTTGCCCCGTTTCAATAGCAGGTTTTGGTGCCCTGGAACAGAGGCGGTTGATGCCTTCTCTGTTTCCTGGGCGGGAGAGAATAATTGGCTCGTTCCACCTATTTTTCTCATCCCCAGGGTCCTCAATCACATGGTTGCCCTTGGCGGTCGTGCTACACTTGTTGTTCCTGCTTGGCCTTCCGCTCCATTTTGGCCATTGATTTTTACAGACGAGGGTTTGTCCCCAATATTTTCTGATTTTTTCGAGATCCCCATGGGTAATGAAGTTTTTGTTTTGGGTAATTATAAAAATGCCCTTTTTTGATCACATAATTTCCGTTCAGGGGTTCTGTTCTTGAGGTTTTCCTAGGGAGGCCTTACGTTTACCCTCTTTCACATTTGTAGGAGTTTCCTCTGCTGTTTGTAGAGTTGTTTACGCTCATACCACATGGTATCCGAGTATCGTGGGATGCACTTGGATCCCCTTTTTTCTTTGTGGACCACGTGGTCTTTTTCATTGCGCAGGGACCACTTGGGCCCTTAGTGGCAATGTTTTTTGCTGTGTTTTTGGGACCACTTGGACCCATCCTTACTTTTGTTTCACTACATGTTTTAATTTTTTCAGTTATATTTTTTGGTTTGGTCAGTTTTGTCATTTTATTTTCTCTATTTTTTGCTTCAGATGTTAAAGCAGCTGCCAGTCGGACGTTTGGCGTTCTACTTTGTGAGAAGCTTTGGCTCTCTGCCTTTAATTCTCGAGCTGATAACACAGTCATTAATTACTGTAGATCGTTTTGCAAGTTTAAGGCGTGGTGCTTGCATAGCACTGGGGAGGTTTCTTTTCTCCCAGCTACTTCAATCACAGTTTCCTTGTATTTGCATCATTTACTTGAAAATTCATTAGGTAGCTCTACAATTTACAGCGCTTTTTACGCTATTAACTGGGTACATAAGTTAGCAGGTTTGATAATTGCAATCCGTGCGACAAGTTTCTTGTCAAGTCTATTGTTGAGGCTTCCAGTCGCGTTCTTCGTAAACCTGTCAGGAAGGCGGAGCCCATTACCCC
This sequence comes from Siderastrea radians, assembly GCA_964017195.1. Classification (NCBI taxonomy): domain Eukaryota; kingdom Metazoa; phylum Cnidaria; class Anthozoa; order Scleractinia; family Rhizangiidae; genus Siderastrea; species Siderastrea radians. Next base: position 13,553 of record CAXHKT010000220.1, on the reverse strand, counting down.
AGAGATCCTTGGCTTAATTTTCCAGCAATATGGGGAAAGTAGTAATTTACTTGATATCAGGTTTGTCTGTATGTGTTTACTCGCATATGCTGGTTTTTTCCGCATTTCCGAGCTTTTAAGCATTAGGAGATCTAACATTGTAACTGAAGATCTTTATCATAAGATTTTTGTTGAAGTCAGCAAGACTGATAAGTACAGAGAGGGTTCCTGGGTTGCTAAGACTGGTAATTGTACTTGTCCTTATACTTACCTTATTAAGTACTTAGAAGCTGCCAGGATTCCTTCGTTTTCTCAGAATTTCATTTTCAGATCCTTACGGTACGACAAGTAATTGAAGGGCAATGTTTTGTCTTCCAAGCCCCTCACTGCTAGCAGAGCGGGAGAAATTCTTAAGGAGAAGTTGGAAACTATTGGATTAGACCCCTCTAAGTTTAGTAATCACAGCTTCAAGTCCGGAGGAGCTACTTCCGCTGCAAATCTGAATGTTCCAGATCGGCTTTTCAAAGTTCACGGAAGGTGGAAATCAGATTCAGCTAAAGACGACTATGTTCGCGATAAAGTCGGCTCGCGTCTTTATGTTCCTTTGGAATTTAATTCAGTTTTTGTAAGAGTCAGTTTACACTCATTTTGTATTTTCCTACCATTTATACTTCTGTATCATGTGAGTTGTGTTTTGTAGGAGGTCGTATTATGGCACTGCTCGACCTATTCCTCCAATACAATAAATTCATTTATTGTTTATTCGCTTGTGTGTTCATCATTACAGAGTTTAGAGCATAAATAAGTTATTTTCGGTACGCAGTTTAGAAAATAAAGAAAGCTTTTTCATTGAAGGTTTTTACCTTCCAAAGATTATGACCGTGCAAAATCAAAATCAAAATAAACGATTGACTATGTTTTCTCTCCTCCCAGTGTTTGACGATGTTTTTGGGTTGTCTTTATCAATCTTTATCAATCTATACAAAGAAACTGATAAAGACGCAGCATCATTGTTAGCGTATATCCCTAATCCGTTTTTGGTTCCTTGACATGTCAGCTATTTTGTTTCGCAGCAGCTGTGCTTCAAGTTCAATTTTATCCACTATCAAATTTCTACTTTGATTTGACTTAAACATGATTTCAAGCTTTGTATTCGGGAAATAGACTTCTTCTTCTACTGCTTCAAGATAATGATGTTTTCAATATTTTTTTATCATTTTTGTGACCAAAAAGCAAATGACTAATTACTAATTTTGAAATATGATGACCTCGTTCTGGTGACATCAATCCCCAAACATCTCTTACCCCTTCCACCCGGCGCAGAACATACATTTTCTATCTACTATAAATTAAGTAGCGAAATTTGCCTTGAACGAGAACGCTTTAGCAAAAATTTTTTAGACTGCGATAGCTGCAGCCTTATACGAAACGTCAATAACGCTAAATAACGAAACGTGAAAAATAATCTTAGGTCCGTAAATCGTCAATGAAAGTTGATTAAATTGAGACCATGTGCACCTTTTAGGTTTACCAAAACTATCCTTTTTTTTTCACTGTTTACTTATGCTTCCATGATCCCCTCTTTTTTCCATACAGTAGTATTGTATTTTCTTCCCTGTCTTGCTACAAGAATGCATTCTATTAAGTCATCATTAAAGTCAAAGGGAATCTTGTGAACAAAAAGTTTCTCCTTCATTTCTCGTCCCAGTGCCCAGCGCAAATCTTCAATGGAAATCCAGCAAACAGATCGTACCCAGACCCCATGACATTTGCGATGGTGATCATCCCACTGCAAAGCTCGTGGAATGTACTCTGGCTGCTCACCGCGGATTCCTCCTGGGGCCAGTGGATGCTGTTGTAAAGATGCGTACACTGTTTCATCCGGGACAGCAGTGTCTTTCAAGAATTCAATGAAGTCTTTTCCAAACTTACTATAAATTACAAACTCGACGAATTCTCTCAAAGCGACTATGTGTGTTGACCCTTTATAGATAGAAATATTGTGTGGTGGGGGTCGCTTTGCAATCCCAGTGTTATAAATCTTATGATTCTTTAGAGCCCAGACAGTTTTAATGCGATTCTTATTATGTTCAGGCATTGGAAAACTTTCCATACTGTTGGAGTTGTTAAGTCTTTGTAATGCTGCCACAATTTGACGGTTTTCGTAAAGTGGGAAGTCCTGCCCAACTAAACTGATGTAATATTTCCATTTCATAGATGACCGTAAAAGCTCCTCCATGCAATTAAGTTGAGCCTGAACTATTGAAAAATGAGCATAGACGACGTCAGAGCTTTTTGCAGAGATAAAGACATTTGGCAGACAGTGTATCATAGCATGTATCGCCCTACGGAAGACCTCTGGGGATTTAGTGTCGATGTGAACGCAATAAACATTGTTAGGCATGTAGATAGCTTGAAGAATTCGCTCTAATAGGCGTGCCCCTTTGTACACGGTAAAGCCAAATGCGATTGGGAATTGCTGTTCTTCTTTTGTCACAAGAGGATAAACAAAGTTCTTCGCAATAACGTTTTTGCAATCATCAGTAGGCCTGTAGTAGTGAAGAATATCGGCGTCAGTCCAAACAAATGAAGCATTTTCCATTTTTTCTTCGCCAGATATGAGCTTTTTACATCTTTTCCATTTTATTTCCTGCAACAGGCAAAATAGTCTAGCTAAGAAAGGAAAAACAACCAGTAAGTGAAAACTTCAAAATATCCAAGTCTTAGTTTTGACCAGAAATTCCATGCATGCCCATTGCTAAATAACCTGCCCCGGAGTGACAGCCATGGCGGACAGCTGTTTTGTCCGAGTTTCCTCTACGTTTATAAGAGGCGTTTTAATCTGTTATAGTAGCTTTTTTAATAATTTGTATTTTATTTTAGTATAAATCTACTAGCGTTCTATCATAAATGCTGCTATCTGATTGGCTACCCTACTCGCTATCTATTCCGTGATAGATAGTGAGTAGCGAAAAGGTGTGTGGCAAGCACAGCCTTATACTTCAAAATAACAATGCAATGATGTAAAACTTTTCACTTTAGTGGAATATTAATCGATAGAAATCTCGAGCTCATAATCTAATTGTTAAATATAGCTTTGAAACCTGCATATCTATTTTAGTGTAACTAGTCTTTATTGTAATGTTTAGTAGAGGGCATCAAGGTTATTAGCTTTGCTATTGTGAGCCTCCCTCGCTAAATAAAGATTTTACGTACTTACTTACAGCATGTCATACCTATGCCACGCAATTTACTTGTACGCGTAGTGATACCGCTCCTGCCCAAACCTTGAGAACTCCCTTTTTGTCGTTTCGAGAAATACAGGCTCTCGCAGTTACTTATGGCAAGTACCTTTAATTAAGCGCACCACAGTCTCCGAATTGGGCATAGCTGTTTGGAAACTGAAGCGAGCTAAATATAAAAAAATCTGCTTGATCAATTACTCAAGGATCCTTATGTACTGATGCGGCCCATCTTTGCATGTGAATCGGATCGTTCATAGATTGGTTTATTTATGAAAAGGGTAAATTATGATTTTGGGTTCCAAAATCCTAATTTGGATGCTGCACTACCCTATCTCATCCGGTTTTGCCTCGCTTTCGGGTTTTAAATTTCTCTTGAAAACGAGTCAGGAGTGCTATCAACATTCTAGCTGACAGGGATTACCCAGGGTAACCAGGTTTCTAAACAGGATTTTAAACCTGACTTGCTGCTTCTCTCATTCACTCAGCTTGCCTTAACAAGTTTGCTAAGTATATAATCGGTGCTTATGGACTGTTTGAGAAAGACCGGTTTGGGAAACAGTCAAAATTAATTTAAAAGTTCATAGCAACAATGACATCGAAATGAACACTCGGACAAAAGAGGAAGGATTTTGATTAAAAAAATCAAAGTTGCGGTAATTATGCTTTTAACACATCGCTGCCGTTAATACATCAGATACCAAGAACAAGAAATATCGTACAAAACGGTAATTGTTACCAAATAAATTTAAGGAAAAATCACAAAGTTAATTTGGTCCATTTGCTTAAGTCCGTGTGGCCGGCGAAGCCCTTTGGATAAATGCACCGATAAAATATTATTATATGCATTCAAATTAGCTCCCTAACCTCGTTCTCTGTTCTATTGAAAAGCGAGCCAGTGATTGGTTTCTGTATCTGAAAAAGTAACAGACAAAGTTAAGGGATTAATGGCTGGGTTGAACATTCTTGAATGAAGCTGTCAATAGATGTAAGAAATTATCGTCTCACAACAGAAAAAAAATACAGTATATCAAGAGCTCTTAAGTGTACTTTATTCTTACCAATTTTCGTGCGTATTCAATTTCGCAAAAATTCGGGAGCTGTATTTCACGAGCATTAATTTTCGCGATTCCAGGAAAAAAGTGAACAAAAGTGCATTTAATTTCGCGGTTTTTTCATTGCTTTAGTCCCTTAAACCCTAATGAGAGGGCCTGGTATCACAAAAAGGGCTTTTTTCACAAATGAACCCCAGTAGACAGAACAAGAATAATTTACATTTTGAAGGCACCAGCTGCTGGCCTTCATGGTAACCCCCACTACAGGTGGGAACTCTCCTTTTTTTTTTTTTTTAGAAGGAGAGAGAACACTTATTTGTTCTGGACGGTGGGGCGTGAGGTTAGAGAGTAATAAGTAACATGTACCTTTCTGTTCTTGAGACCTTGTAGCCGTGTGGATAGTTGTTGTATAACAAACCAACTCAGCGCAGCAACAATGGTGAACAAGAGGAATATTTTTGCTTTCTTTTCCCCGATTAGGATCATTTCTGCATCAAAAGAAGAGTGAATGTCAGCCAGACTGTGATGACAGAAAATCTTAGTACACACAATACAACACGACATGCGTGTTAAAAATTATTTAAAAACAGAATAAATTACATTCCGTAGCTGTATTTTTGTTCCAACTGGTCTAATGATGGTTTAATATTGGATAATGTCAAATTAACTCAACGACATAAATTGTTTCTCAAATTAAGGCAGATTTATATGCAGACCATGGTAGTGAAGGTGTTTCAACTTAAGCAGTTGAAAAGAAGAAACCTGAAAAAATTCAGGCTTGAACGGGAATCGAACCCATGACCTCTGCGATACCGGTGCAGCGCTCTAACCAACTAAGCTATCAAGCCAACTGCGAGCTGGTCCATTAAGAGTTCGTATTTATCCCGTAGATGGAGAATAAATGAACATTAATATATGAAATGATCATATATTTGAACTGCGGATAAAGATAGCATTATATGCAGACCATCGCAGTGAAGGTGTTTCAACTCGTTCAGCAAAAAACAATGGGCGCTTTCCATTCGACCAAAAGTTTCGTTTTGAAATTTCGAAAATTTCACGTGGCAAATAGAACAGTAACTCCGGAAATTTTCAGGTTGGTTATACTAGCCCGGTTGGACCTAACCATTCCATTCAGCCGGTTTCGGACTGAGATTTCCAGAAATTTATGGCAGAGAGGTACTGGAAACCGAATTTTTTTTAATAATAAAGTAATTTCCGAGTTTTCCGGTTGTTCCGATTTTCTGGAACGTTAGGACAACCTCGCGAGGTATACCCAAAATTCCGGAATTTTATTCTGGAAAATTTCCCTTCCACTCGCTTCCCCACCCGGAATTTCCGGGATTTTTGGTTGAATGGAAAGCGCTTAATGTTTTTTTTTTTTTCGAGCCTACCATCATTCCTGCATCAAAAGAAGAGCGAATAATGCTTGACAGAAAATCCTAGTAAACAAAATGTAGAACGGCGCGTCAGGCCAATATCAAGAATTAACTACTTCCCGGCAGCTTGATCCAATTCCAATTTTTTTCCCAGCTGATCCAATACTTTGATACTGAAACGTGTCAAATTGTTTAATGTTTAGTTTCACCTTTCTAATCTCTTACTAGTTCATCTTTATCGACTGATTCTAGTTGATTTTAGCAATGCAAGCAACCGAGTTGAATTCTTTCAGCTTAAAGTATATAAAACCAGTTTTCTCTGCTCGCTTTATAACGGGCAATAAATTATTCCCAGTTAGTTCGATTTTGTTTTCTACTAGACTCGAACAGTTTGTTTTTTCCCATAACCAACCCAAAGACATACGCTACTCTGTTTCTGCATGTCCAACTCTGTTTAGGTCTCTATTACTGCCACATTGGCAACTCCAGACAGCTCTGATATGCAGCTTATAAATGAGGGTGTGGGGTCGATGTATCGGAAACTAATGAAAAGGTTGGAAATAATTTATATTTCACATGCCTAAACAAGGTCGTTTTTCTTTCAGCCAATCTAAATTCGGGTTTTGGAACCAAAAATTCGATTTTGCGTTCCATTTAGGAGCAAACCAATTTTCGATTGTAACTGAACCATGCACGGTTAGACGTAGATCGCCCAAATTGGTGTCTGGCTCGAGGTTTTGGATCATGCATTCAATTAGCACATCTTGCCCTATGTAGTGCGCGTTTTCTCAGGTTATCGGTGCAGAAACGAGTATATTGATCTTTTTTAAAAATGTCTACTCTAAGAGAATTAAGAATAAAAAATACGGGTAAAAGCAAACTACGTTTCGACCACGCTTCGGTCATTATCATGATGCCTGTGTGATGTGGGTTATGTTGAATTTGCATCAACGCGCCGAGGAACACAAATATCCCCCTTCTTCCATTGGCAAGCATTTTCGTGTCGAACATTCAGTTTGAATCCTAAAGATCTCAGCAAGAATTTCAGCGTCGTAAAGAAGTGTAAAACCAAGTTTGACTGTCTCGTGACTGAAATGTTTTTCATTAACTGGGGAACTGAGACCTTGTCTCAATGTGCGATCTGATTCAATTCGTGCGAGGATTTTTACTTAATTTTTGCATGCTTTGCCCCTTTTTCTTGTTGTCTTTTTACATTTTTATACATCTTAACACATTTTTATAATTCTTACATCAGACACACAGACACAATTTATATACAGTTATATACATGTATATGCTATGCTGTTTTTTTATTTGGACATTGAACTTGATAATGACCAAAGCGCGGTCGAAACGTCGTTCGCTTTTACCCGTATTTGTATTCTTAATTGTCTTAAAAAACCCTTGTTGATACTCTAAGAGAGCAATGTTTACCTTTCAACGGGCTTCCTGATTGCCCTTTAATGCCACCTTAATCTTCCCTTTTCTTCAGTTGTTAGTAGACGCCTCCATAATAAATGTTTCAACTGAGTATGTGACTTTTCATACCTCGCACAAGAATCGCGTGCACTTAAATTAATGGAAAGAAACGCTGTCGAATGTAAATGTCAATCATGACTTGAGTATGATATCGGCCATGATATCACTTGAGTGTGATATACCACTTGAGCATGATATCTGACCGCATACATAGCTGGTATTTCCGTGCCAGCCGGAATAAATGTCTGGAGTTTTTTGTTTGTTTGTTTGTTTGTTTCTTACGCCGTTATCTGCTTTTCCTTGCACTTGCCAGGATTGGTCGAAGTGATTTACCCCTTTATTCAATTATTTCCTCTAGGAACTCAAGGCAGTCCAGTGCGAGAGTCTCCCCGGTGTTGTCCTACATGTTACGTTTCTTTAAACTCGTCTCCGAGATGTGTTTAAAGCGTTCCTCTGTCTTCCCCTAGATTCCCGGCTCAGGTCCATCTCATTTGATTCATTCCCGTCCCCACAGAAGCTGGGCCCTCTCAGCCGTTGTCGTTAGGTGCATAAACATTGCTACCTTACCTCACCTTTCTAATGTCCCTGTGCAAAGACAGGTTCGATGGCTCAGTCAAATTGTGTAATAAAATTAAAACATCCGTCCCTGTGCTAGTGCTTTTAAGCCAAAAAAAATCAAAAATATCGAGAAGGACAATCTCCCGAGAGGCTATCTACAACTATTGACTTGCTTGACACAGGCACTGTTGACTACAGAACTGATTTCAACTGTATTGACAAAATTATATAATATGCTTGCTTTTGCTTGATTAGGCATAGTTTTGCTCTGAGGAACATTGACAAAGAAAAATATTTAAAGCCTATAGTTTCACTAACTAAAAAAAAGATACCATGCTGGTCCAAGTCCTTCGATTTGTTTTTCTATTTATTTTCATTGTTTGCCAGACGTTGTTTTTTCAAGCTTCATGAAGACTTGAATGGCATATGTTTCCCTCGTACAGTAATATTTGAACCACAAATATTACATGTATTTCTAATAGGCATTTTCCATTCAATATAGTTTAATTAAGGTAGCCTATCTTTTTTCAGTCTCAATTTTCTTCAAACAACACAGACCACCCGTTATTTTCACCCGTCATTTTCCCTCAATGTCTCTAAATTGTGCATTTCGACTCGGACAGATCCAGTCTATTTCTAACTGGAGCATCCTTTTGTCCTACATTCCTTCCTAGTTAATCATAAAATAAATTTTATCAGGACATTGGAGCAGTTTCTCGGAACAAAATACTTCTTGAGGGTTGTAGGGAGAAATACAATTGTATCCCTTTCCGACTTACCCAAATTTGATTATGGCGAAGTTCTTACTGGTATAATACCATTGCAAGCATCCCATTTCCTTCACTTTTTCTGTCTTCTCGTCTCCAAAGGAACGTTTTTTCTAATTTAGCCAGTGAACGCACGCAATTGCTTTTATTTGGTTTACTTTAATTAAATAACAGCTTTCGACACAAAAATCTGAACGTTAATTCATTTTAAAACATAACAAACTTTCATCTCAGTACTTAATCTATCGTAGTAAAACAAATTGCTCACACCTAAAGAGTTGCCATTGCTGTTTCAGTTGCCCATATTTTGGTACTTTCGAAATGTCACTTTATTTCATACAATTCTTTCAGCTTTCACTAAGTGTTAGCGTTCATTTTTTATTTGTTTTGTGTGACTTTTAATAAAAAGACATTCAGTGGGTCTTTTCTTGTCTTTTGTTATCTACTTACCAAAATAAGCAAAAGAAAGGTTTAATTGATTTCACTCAAAGCTGACAAAACATTTAAAGCCTCGAGATCCCAGCCTAAAAGTGAAAGGCAAAACCATTCAACAAACAACAAATAGCATTGCCAATTTGAGCTAAATGCACAACTTAACAGCCACTGCTTTGTTTTCTCAACAGTGTTTTTCATGGCTGCTCGAATGTCTTTAATTCTCCAAGAAAACAAGAACGGATTTCGACGAGAAATTATCAAAACAATTGTCAGCGAAACCTCAAAAACCGATAAATGTATTTTTGAACTAAATACAACCATAACTATGTACGACCGATAACATACAGTGAAAAAAGATAGACATATAGTACATTTATGGAAGAACTCTTGAGATGCGTGATGTTTACGGTCTCTATATTTGACTGCACGTGTACCTGACTTATAATTTGTAGTTGGTGATGCCTAACAATGCGTTATCTTTGACAATTATCCTGCGAAAATCGCGCGGAATAACACCTGATACTTAGCCGACGAGGCCGTAGGCCTGGTTGGCTAAATCAGGGGATATTCCGCAAGACTGAGCAGGATAATCATTTTATTATTCAACAAATTCTCATCGGCTACCATTTTGAGAACGAGAAAACCTATGGTTCTATGATGAAAACGCTCAAAGCTATCAACACATAATAAACATCAAAACAAAACTTCAAGAAATCGAAGTTTACTACCATTCACTTAAAACGACTTATTTACAAACTCATGTTTGGAACTGACAAGACAAAGTAAAAAAAAATATCGCTACCTTACCGAGAATAAGTCCTCTTCCTGTGAATTAAAATCTTTTTAACTTTACAACTTTCCGTGAGTAAGTGAGCTGCTTCGTTCGCAATAGCATTTTCTTGGTTGAGTTCTCACTAGGAAAATTGCGTATTTCTGTAAGCTGAAGCAAATACTTGTTGACTTTTTGTGGGCATTTAATCGTGGACAGTTTCTTCCAGGGAGTTAAAATTTCATGTCGATGCGGTTAATGTCGATTTAAACTAAGGCTGACACATGATTGTCCTATCTCGAATTTTACAACAGTCAGCCTTGGTTTCAATCGACATCAACTGCATCGACACGAATATTTAAATACTCAACCATCTCCATCGCAAACTCAGCAATCAACATTCCACTTTTCGCCATAACCATTGTGGGAAACGCATTGGTTCTTGTTTCCCTTGCTTGAACTCCGTCACACGGGAAAACTTCAGTGATAAATTGTGGTGATGGCGGGAACATTCAATTCATTCTATTCGCAATATCCATTTTTCAATTTTTCATCCCTTCAATAGTTCACTGTAAAACATTTTTTTTTCAGTAGGGTAGAGCAGTTTTTCGTCACAAATTGCTTCTCGTATGTCATGGCCGGACATACATATATCTCATTTCTACTTACACAACATTAATTGGGACGAAGTTCGATTCTCTCTTTTTACTATATTTTGTGTATACCATTTCAAGCACCCTAAATTCTTTTAATGTTTCTGTCGCATCGTCTTCGAGAAATTTTTTTTCTTATTTAATGAGTGAATTCACGTAGTTGCTGTTTTCCGTTGAATTAATTGTAGCTTTCGTAAAAAAAACGCTAACCTTTATTCATTTTCAACCACAACAATCTTTAATCTTAGAATTCAATTCATCTTAGATACTGTATTTTAGAAACAAATTGCTCACACCAAGATTTGCGATATCTATTTCAGTTGCGCTTTTTCTGACACTTTCAAAGGTTTAAATTATTTTATTTTCTTATCTTTTCAGTTTTCATTTAATATTACTCTTAAAGTACACTAATCTGTTTTGGTAATTTATGCATCACTTTTGATTCAAAAAAGGCATTCAGTTGGTCTCATCTTGTTTCTTGTTATTCATTCTGTTGTGATTTAAAATTGAAAAATTTGCCTTATTTGTTCCGCTAAGTGATTTCAATTACCGGAACAAGGAAAAAACAATCAAAAGAGAGGTTTGGAAAGAAATAATAAGGTTGCTATTTTTTAAAAGTTTCATTTGGGCCTGAACTGCAACTGTGTAAGCCCACTGTGACAATGACAAACCATAAATCACGTACTAGAAAGAATTCACTGAAAATAAATAACACACAGTAGAATAAAGATAGCACTAAGATAAGTGGCTAAACAACAAAGAAATGCCAAAGAATTTTATGGTGTAAAATAAAAGAAATATTTGTTTGAAAATAAATTAGCTGTTGCCAATTACCTTTAATAAAATTGCCCTCCAGCAAAGTTTTCTTCTCAAGGACGATAAACTCTTAAAGCAGATTAGAAAAATTCTCCATAGGTCATCACACGAAGAGTATAGTTAGGTCAGCCATTGGTCAGCCGTGGTTCTATTTTCACACCAACATGAATATTGACTCAATGTTCTTCGTCGTAAGCGCAGCGCTAAATATTCCATTAAGCGCCATAGCGATTGTGGGGAACGCTCTCGTTCTTATCTCCATTGCACGGACTCCATCACTGATCTCGCCATCAAATGTGTTGTTGCTTGGCCTCGCGTTTACAGATTTTTGCATAGGTCTCGTGGCTCAACCACTGTTCACGGGGAAAAACATTAATATGCTGGCCAGTCTGCAAGTTTACGTCTCCAATTTTCTTTGTGTTGCGTCATTTGTCAACATAACGTTTCTAAGCGTCGACATGTTTCTTGCGCTTTATCTTCATCTGAGATACAAGGAACTTGTTACAATCAAACGAACTGTTTTTGTTCTTGGAAATTCGTGGGTATGGTGCGCGATTTGTATATCGAGCAGAAAGTGGTTACAAAGATATTTATACGTCCTCTTTGGTGGAGCGAACGCCTGCCTTGCCCACGTTGTTAATGTAGTACTTTATTACAAAATTTATCGGATAGTTAGGCGTCACCAGCACCAGATTCACTGTCAGGCACAAGTGCAGTCGAATTATAAGACGGCAATCATCACTCGCTTGAAGCGATCATTTATTAACACTTTTTATGTTTATCTTCTTTTCATAGCTTCTTCCTCGCCCTATATGGTAATGACTATGCTTAGATCAAAATTACCGTCATCGGTGTTTAACAGTTCTTTGACCTTTATTTACTTAAATTCTTACTTCCATCCGCTTTTGATTTCTTGGAGGATTCAAGGTATTCGAGCAGCCATAAAAGATACTTTAAAGAGGGCAAATCAGCAGCTGTTGTGCAGGAAACAATCTCACAACAGCTTAAACTCGTCTGGTGTTCCAACGCAGGAAATGACAGCTACAAAACGGCACTTTAGAGCTGTTTAAGTTAGGCAAACCTGCTCCATGATGATATTTAGTTTCGTAGAAAATTTCGGGACACTTACTTAAGTGCGAGGCAGGTTAGCCGTCTCGATGCATGGTAGTGTGGTATTTAATGTGCGTCACATTTTTATTTATTATTTATTATTTTATTTCACAAAATATCACTAAGCTCTTAAAACAGTTTTTAATTAACAAGTAACGCTGTACAATAAACCAAAAAATTACAAACATGCACGTAGACTCAACCAGTGGCACGATGTTGTCAGCAGAACTGGTTAACCAATACTGATGGGAAATCATTGTGTCAGCTTGCGTACAACCAAAGCATAAAAAAAATTTGTATGTTGTTTTACAGCGACAGAAAGTAAAAGAAGAGTGTTGAGTGTACATATGAGCGAGGGCAGAAACAGAACTAATAATAACATTTTTTTGCCTTTTTGCTTTAAACAAGAAGAGAATGCAAGAGAAAGGATAATTGTTTGAAATAATTATTATATTATGATTTTAAGTACAGTATAGCTGGGCCAATGGAAAGCAACGCGACAAAATTATTGATACTTTACCATAGGAAGCTGGCAAAATTGCCAGCGGTGGTACCAAATTCAAAATTAAAACAAGACAGCAAACTGATCCTTGAGGCGATCCTTGAGGCGTTGTTGTTGTTTTGAAACACAAACCTTCGTCGGGGACTAAAAATATGGGGCAGAAAAAATACGCACTTTTTTAGTTTTGTTTGTTCTTCTTGCCTCTGTCTTATCTGTTTTGTTTTATTTGTCTTCAGTTCTAGCATTTCTGCTAAATTTGTTATCACTCACTATAAAAAAAGAATTTAGCGCTACTTTGAGGAAAACGTGAAATTGAAAACGTAAAAATCCAAGATGGTGGACCTAACTGGTAAAAAAAAGGTGATTTCTCGCTATAAATTCACTATTCGCCATAAATTTCAAGTATATGACGTTGTTATTTAATTAAATAAACTTTTTAAAATCAACTGGTCTAATTTTCGGGTTTTTAAGGGCCCATTAAGTATCTCGTTGCTATGATACGCGGTTGCCATGCACTTGCAATTTTATTTCCGGTCGTCCGCAAATTTTTCGCGCGCTTTCTGGCCTCCCGGCGCCGGCCCGTCGCCGGTTCAAGTCGCCGATAATTTTTTTATTTCGTTGCGACAAACACAAAGGAAACTTTTTTGTTTACTTTTTAAATTGATTTTAATTTTCTGCTTTACTTTCACAACATGTGAGTTGTGCCTTTATTTCTTAAACTGGGTGTTTCAGTTGAAAATGAGCTCGAAGCTATCCACGTACGCACGTAAACAGAAAGCGCAGCGATGGCTGCAAGTCGATGGGGGAAA
>CAXHKT010000219.1:0-15722 GCA_964017195.1 Siderastrea radians | reverse complement strand
TTCTACACAATAAACTTTTTTTTCTGATAGCCCCGAGGGATTTGCATTATTATTGGGAGAGTGCGCAGCCTTGCGCAGACAGATTGCGTAGATAACAACACCTTTTTGAGCCTCTGGGAATGCCCCAAAATGGGGTTTTTTCCCTAAGGATCGCACATATCGCGTCTTCTTTGTGTTTTTGCACAATAGGAATTGTTTTCGGATGGTCCCAAAGGGATTGAATGCATTTGGGAGCTTTGTGCACGCAGCTGAGAGCGCCAGTTAGCTTTTTGAGCCTCTGGGAAGGCCCCAAAATGGGGTTTTTTCCACCTTATCGACAAAATCGCAGACTTTCTACACAATAAACTTTTTTTTCTGATAGCCCCGAGGGATTTGCATTATTATTGGGAGAGTGCGCAGCCTTGCGCAGACAGATTGCGTAGATAACAACACCTTTTTGAGCCTCTGGGAATGCCCCAAAATGGGGTTTTTTCCCTAAGGATCGCACATATCGCGTCTTCTTTGTGTTTTTGCACAATAGGAATTGTTTTCGGATGGTCCCAAAGGGATTGAATGCATTTGGGAGCTTTGTGCACGCAGCTGAGAGCGCCAGTTAGCTTTTTGAGCCTCTGGGAAGGCCCCAAAATGGGGTTTTTTCCACCTTATCGACAAAATCGCAGACTTTCTACACAATAAACTTTTTTTTCTGATAGCCCCGAGGGATTTGCATTATTATTGGGAGAGTGCGCAGCCTTGCGCAGACAGATTGCGTAGATAACAACACCTTTTTGAGCCTCTGGGAATGCCCCAAAATGGGGTTTTTTCCCTAAGGATCGCACATATCGCGTCTTCTTTGTGTTTTTGCACAATAGGAATTGTTTTCGGATGGTCCCAAAGGGATTGAATGCATTTGGGAGCTTTGTGCACGCAGCTGAGAGCGCCAGTTAGCTTTTTGAGCCTCTGGGAAGGCCCCAAAATGGGGTTTTTTCCACCTTATCGACAAAATCGCAGACTTTCTACACAATAAACTTTTTTTTCTGATAGCCCCGAGGGATTTGCATTATTATTGGGAGAGTGCGCAGCCTTGCGCAGACAGATTGCGTAGATAACAACACCTTTTTGAGCCTCTGGGAATGCCCCAAAATGGGGTTTTTTCCCTAAGGATCGCACATATCGCGTCTTCTTTGTGTTTTTGCACAATAGGAATTGTTTTCGGATGGTCCCAAAGGGATTGAATGCATTTGGGAGCTTTGTGCACGCAGCTGAGAGCGCCAGTTAGCTTTTTGAGCCTCTGGGAAGGCCCCAAAATGGGGTTTTTTCCACCTTATCGACAAAATCGCAGACTTTCTACACAATAAACTTTTTTTTCTGATAGCCCCGAGGGATTTGCATTATTATTGGGAGAGTGCGCAGCCTTGCGCAGACAGATTGCGTAGATAACAACACCTTTTTGAGCCTCTGGGAATGCCCCAAAATGGGGTTTTTTCCCTAAGGATCGCACATATCGCGTCTTCTTTGTGTTTTTGCACAATAGGAATTGTTTTCGGATGGTCCCAAAGGGATTGAATGCATTTGGGAGCTTTGTGCACGCAGCTGAGAGCGCCAGTTAGCTTTTTGAGCCTCTGGGAAGGCCCCAAAATGGGGTTTTTTCCACCTTATCGACAAAATCGCAGACTTTCTACACAATAAACTTTTTTTTCTGATAGCCCCGAGGGATTTGCATTATTATTGGGAGAGTGCGCAGCCTTGCGCAGACAGATTGCGTAGATAACAACACCTTTTTGAGCCTCTGGGAATGCCCCAAAATGGGGTTTTTTCCCTAAGGATCGCACATATCGCGTCTTCTTTGTGTTTTTGCACAATAGGAATTGTTTTCGGATGGTCCCAAAGGGATTGAATGCATTTGGGAGCTTTGTGCACGCAGCTGAGAGCGCCAGTTAGCTTTTTGAGCCTCTGGGAAGGCCCCAAAATGGGGTTTTTTCCACCTTATCGACAAAATCGCAGACTTTCTACACAATAAACTTTTTTTTCTGATAGCCCCGAGGGATTTGCATTATTATTGGGAGAGTGCGCAGCCTTGCGCAGACAGATTGCGTAGATAACAACACCTTTTTGAGCCTCTGGGAATGCCCCAAAATGGGGTTTTTTCCCTAAGGATCGCACATATCGCGTCTTCTTTGTGTTTTTGCACAATAGGAATTGTTTTCGGATGGTCCCAAAGGGATTGAATGCATTTGGGAGCTTTGTGCACGCAGCTGAGAGCGCCAGTTAGCTTTTTGAGCCTCTGGGAAGGCCCCAAAATGGGGTTTTTTCCACCTTATCGACAAAATCGCAGACTTTCTACACAATAAACTTTTTTTTCTGATAGCCCCGAGGGATTTGCATTATTATTGGGAGAGTGCGCAGCCTTGCGCAGACAGATTGCGTAGATAACAACACCTTTTTGAGCCTCTGGGAATGCCCCAAAATGGGGTTTTTTCCCTAAGGATCGCACATATCGCGTCTTCTTTGTGTTTTTGCACAATAGGAATTGTTTTCGGATGGTCCCAAAGGGATTGAATGCATTTGGGAGCTTTGTGCACGCAGCTGAGAGCGCCAGTTAGCTTTTTGAGCCTCTGGGAAGGCCCCAAAATGGGGTTTTTTCCACCTTATCGACAAAATCGCAGACTTTCTACACAATAAACTTTTTTTTCTGATAGCCCCGAGGGATTTGCATTATTATTGGGAGAGTGCGCAGCCTTGCGCAGACAGATTGCGTAGATAACAACACCTTTTTGAGCCTCTGGGAATGCCCCAAAATGGGGTTTTTTCCCTAAGGATCGCACATATCGCGTCTTCTTTGTGTTTTTGCACAATAGGAATTGTTTTCGGATGGTCCCAAAGGGATTGAATGCATTTGGGAGCTTTGTGCACGCAGCTGAGAGCGCCAGTTAGCTTTTTGAGCCTCTGGGAAGGCCCCAAAATGGGGTTTTTTCCACCTTATCGACAAAATCGCAGACTTTCTACACAATAAACTTTTTTTTCTGATAGCCCCGAGGGATTTGCATTATTATTGGGAGAGTGCGCAGCCTTGCGCAGACAGATTGCGTAGATAACAACACCTTTTTGAGCCTCTGGGAATGCCCCAAAATGGGGTTTTTTCCCTAAGGATCGCACATATCGCGTCTTCTTTGTGTTTTTGCACAATAGGAATTGTTTTCGGATGGTCCCAAAGGGATTGAATGCATTTGGGAGCTTTGTGCACGCAGCTGAGAGCGCCAGTTAGCTTTTTGAGCCTCTGGGAAGGCCCCAAAATGGGGTTTTTTCCACCTTATCGACAAAATCGCAGACTTTCTACACAATAAACTTTTTTTTCTGATAGCCCCGAGGGATTTGCATTATTATTGGGAGAGTGCGCAGCCTTGCGCAGACAGATTGCGTAGATAACAACACCTTTTTGAGCCTCTGGGAATGCCCCAAAATGGGGTTTTTTCCCTAAGGATCGCACATATCGCGTCTTCTTTGTGTTTTTGCACAATAGGAATTGTTTTCGGATGGTCCCAAAGGGATTGAATGCATTTGGGAGCTTTGTGCACGCAGCTGAGAGCGCCAGTTAGCTTTTTGAGCCTCTGGGAAGGCCCCAAAATGGGGTTTTTTCCACCTTATCGACAAAATCGCAGACTTTCTACACAATAAACTTTTTTTTCTGATAGCCCCGAGGGATTTGCATTATTATTGGGAGAGTGCGCAGCCTTGCGCAGACAGATTGCGTAGATAACAACACCTTTTTGAGCCTCTGGGAATGCCCCAAAATGGGGTTTTTTCCCTAAGGATCGCACATATCGCGTCTTCTTTGTGTTTTTGCACAATAGGAATTGTTTTCGGATGGTCCCAAAGGGATTGAATGCATTTGGGAGCTTTGTGCACGCAGCTGAGAGCGCCAGTTAGCTTTTTGAGCCTCTGGGAAGGCCCCAAAATGGGGTTTTTTCCACCTTATCGACAAAATCGCAGACTTTCTACACAATAAACTTTTTTTTCTGATAGCCCCGAGGGATTTGCATTATTATTGGGAGAGTGCGCAGCCTTGCGCAGACAGATTGCGTAGATAACAACACCTTTTTGAGCCTCTGGGAATGCCCCAAAATGGGGTTTTTTCCCTAAGGATCGCACATATCGCGTCTTCTTTGTGTTTTTGCACAATAGGAATTGTTTTCGGATGGTCCCAAAGGGATTGAATGCATTTGGGAGCTTTGTGCACGCAGCTGAGAGCGCCAGTTAGCTTTTTGAGCCTCTGGGAAGGCCCCAAAATGGGGTTTTTTCCACCTTATCGACAAAATCGCAGACTTTCTACACAATAAACTTTTTTTTCTGATAGCCCCGAGGGATTTGCATTATTATTGGGAGAGTGCGCAGCCTTGCGCAGACAGATTGCGTAGATAACAACACCTTTTTGAGCCTCTGGGAATGCCCCAAAATGGGGTTTTTTCCCTAAGGATCGCACATATCGCGTCTTCTTTGTGTTTTTGCACAATAGGAATTGTTTTCGGATGGTCCCAAAGGGATTGAATGCATTTGGGAGCTTTGTGCACGCAGCTGAGAGCGCCAGTTAGCTTTTTGAGCCTCTGGGAAGGCCCCAAAATGGGGTTTTTTCCACCTTATCGACAAAATCGCAGACTTTCTACACAATAAACTTTTTTTTCTGATAGCCCCGAGGGATTTGCATTATTATTGGGAGAGTGCGCAGCCTTGCGCAGACAGATTGCGTAGATAACAACACCTTTTTGAGCCTCTGGGAATGCCCCAAAATGGGGTTTTTTCCCTAAGGATCGCACATATCGCGTCTTCTTTGTGTTTTTGCACAATAGGAATTGTTTTCGGATGGTCCCAAAGGGATTGAATGCATTTGGGAGCTTTGTGCACGCAGCTGAGAGCGCCAGTTAGCTTTTTGAGCCTCTGGGAAGGCCCCAAAATGGGGTTTTTTCCACCTTATCGACAAAATCGCAGACTTTCTACACAATAAACTTTTTTTTCTGATAGCCCCGAGGGATTTGCATTATTATTGGGAGAGTGCGCAGCCTTGCGCAGACAGATTGCGTAGATAACAACACCTTTTTGAGCCTCTGGGAATGCCCCAAAATGGGGTTTTTTCCCTAAGGATCGCACATATCGCGTCTTCTTTGTGTTTTTGCACAATAGGAATTGTTTTCGGATGGTCCCAAAGGGATTGAATGCATTTGGGAGCTTTGTGCACGCAGCTGAGAGCGCCAGTTAGCTTTTTGAGCCTCTGGGAAGGCCCCAAAATGGGGTTTTTTCCACCTTATCGACAAAATCGCAGACTTTCTACACAATAAACTTTTTTTTCTGATAGCCCCGAGGGATTTGCATTATTATTGGGAGAGTGCGCAGCCTTGCGCAGACAGATTGCGTAGATAACAACACCTTTTTGAGCCTCTGGGAATGCCCCAAAATGGGGTTTTTTCCCTAAGGATCGCACATATCGCGTCTTCTTTGTGTTTTTGCACAATAGGAATTGTTTTCGGATGGTCCCAAAGGGATTGAATGCATTTGGGAGCTTTGTGCACGCAGCTGAGAGCGCCAGTTAGCTTTTTGAGCCTCTGGGAAGGCCCCAAAATGGGGTTTTTTCCACCTTATCGACAAAATCGCAGACTTTCTACACAATAAACTTTTTTTTCTGATAGCCCCGAGGGATTTGCATTATTATTGGGAGAGTGCGCAGCCTTGCGCAGACAGATTGCGTAGATAACAACACCTTTTTGAGCCTCTGGGAATGCCCCAAAATGGGGTTTTTTCCCTAAGGATCGCACATATCGCGTCTTCTTTGTGTTTTTGCACAATAGGAATTGTTTTCGGATGGTCCCAAAGGGATTGAATGCATTTGGGAGCTTTGTGCACGCAGCTGAGAGCGCCAGTTAGCTTTTTGAGCCTCTGGGAAGGCCCCAAAATGGGGTTTTTTCCACCTTATCGACAAAATCGCAGACTTTCTACACAATAAACTTTTTTTTCTGATAGCCCCGAGGGATTTGCATTATTATTGGGAGAGTGCGCAGCCTTGCGCAGACAGATTGCGTAGATAACAACACCTTTTTGAGCCTCTGGGAATGCCCCAAAATGGGGTTTTTTCCCTAAGGATCGCACATATCGCGTCTTCTTTGTGTTTTTGCACAATAGGAATTGTTTTCGGATGGTCCCAAAGGGATTGAATGCATTTGGGAGCTTTGTGCACGCAGCTGAGAGCGCCAGTTAGCTTTTTGAGCCTCTGGGAAGGCCCCAAAATGGGGTTTTTTCCACCTTATCGACAAAATCGCAGACTTTCTACACAATAAACTTTTTTTTCTGATAGCCCCGAGGGATTTGCATTATTATTGGGAGAGTGCGCAGCCTTGCGCAGACAGATTGCGTAGATAACAACACCTTTTTGAGCCTCTGGGAATGCCCCAAAATGGGGTTTTTTCCCTAAGGATCGCACATATCGCGTCTTCTTTGTGTTTTTGCACAATAGGAATTGTTTTCGGATGGTCCCAAAGGGATTGAATGCATTTGGGAGCTTTGTGCACGCAGCTGAGAGCGCCAGTTAGCTTTTTGAGCCTCTGGGAAGGCCCCAAAATGGGGTTTTTTCCACCTTATCGACAAAATCGCAGACTTTCTACACAATAAACTTTTTTTTCTGATAGCCCCGAGGGATTTGCATTATTATTGGGAGAGTGCGCAGCCTTGCGCAGACAGATTGCGTAGATAACAACACCTTTTTGAGCCTCTGGGAATGCCCCAAAATGGGGTTTTTTCCCTAAGGATCGCACATATCGCGTCTTCTTTGTGTTTTTGCACAATAGGAATTGTTTTCGGATGGTCCCAAAGGGATTGAATGCATTTGGGAGCTTTGTGCACGCAGCTGAGAGCGCCAGTTAGCTTTTTGAGCCTCTGGGAAGGCCCCAAAATGGGGTTTTTTCCACCTTATCGACAAAATCGCAGACTTTCTACACAATAAACTTTTTTTTCTGATAGCCCCGAGGGATTTGCATTATTATTGGGAGAGTGCGCAGCCTTGCGCAGACAGATTGCGTAGATAACAACACCTTTTTGAGCCTCTGGGAATGCCCCAAAATGGGGTTTTTTCCCTAAGGATCGCACATATCGCGTCTTCTTTGTGTTTTTGCACAATAGGAATTGTTTTCGGATGGTCCCAAAGGGATTGAATGCATTTGGGAGCTTTGTGCACGCAGCTGAGAGCGCCAGTTAGCTTTTTGAGCCTCTGGGAAGGCCCCAAAATGGGGTTTTTTCCACCTTATCGACAAAATCGCAGACTTTCTACACAATAAACTTTTTTTTCTGATAGCCCCGAGGGATTTGCATTATTATTGGGAGAGTGCGCAGCCTTGCGCAGACAGATTGCGTAGATAACAACACCTTTTTGAGCCTCTGGGAATGCCCCAAAATGGGGTTTTTTCCCTAAGGATCGCACATATCGCGTCTTCTTTGTGTTTTTGCACAATAGGAATTGTTTTCGGATGGTCCCAAAGGGATTGAATGCATTTGGGAGCTTTGTGCACGCAGCTGAGAGCGCCAGTTAGCTTTTTGAGCCTCTGGGAAGGCCCCAAAATGGGGTTTTTTCCACCTTATCGACAAAATCGCAGACTTTCTACACAATAAACTTTTTTTTCTGATAGCCCCGAGGGATTTGCATTATTATTGGGAGAGTGCGCAGCCTTGCGCAGACAGATTGCGTAGATAACAACACCTTTTTGAGCCTCTGGGAATGCCCCAAAATGGGGTTTTTTCCCTAAGGATCGCACATATCGCGTCTTCTTTGTGTTTTTGCACAATAGGAATTGTTTTCGGATGGTCCCAAAGGGATTGAATGCATTTGGGAGCTTTGTGCACGCAGCTGAGAGCGCCAGTTAGCTTTTTGAGCCTCTGGGAAGGCCCCAAAATGGGGTTTTTTCCACCTTATCGACAAAATCGCAGACTTTCTACACAATAAACTTTTTTTTCTGATAGCCCCGAGGGATTTGCATTATTATTGGGAGAGTGCGCAGCCTTGCGCAGACAGATTGCGTAGATAACAACACCTTTTTGAGCCTCTGGGAATGCCCCAAAATGGGGTTTTTTCCCTAAGGATCGCACATATCGCGTCTTCTTTGTGTTTTTGCACAATAGGAATTGTTTTCGGATGGTCCCAAAGGGATTGAATGCATTTGGGAGCTTTGTGCACGCAGCTGAGAGCGCCAGTTAGCTTTTTGAGCCTCTGGGAAGGCCCCAAAATGGGGTTTTTTCCACCTTATCGACAAAATCGCAGACTTTCTACACAATAAACTTTTTTTTCTGATAGCCCCGAGGGATTTGCATTATTATTGGGAGAGTGCGCAGCCTTGCGCAGACAGATTGCGTAGATAACAACACCTTTTTGAGCCTCTGGGAATGCCCCAAAATGGGGTTTTTTCCCTAAGGATCGCACATATCGCGTCTTCTTTGTGTTTTTGCACAATAGGAATTGTTTTCGGATGGTCCCAAAGGGATTGAATGCATTTGGGAGCTTTGTGCACGCAGCTGAGAGCGCCAGTTAGCTTTTTGAGCCTCTGGGAAGGCCCCAAAATGGGGTTTTTTCCACCTTATCGACAAAATCGCAGACTTTCTACACAATAAACTTTTTTTTCTGATAGCCGCGAGGGATTTGCATTATTATTGGGAGAGTGCGCAGCCTTGCGCAGACAGATTGCGTAGATAACAACACCTTTTTGAGCCTCTGGGAATGCCCCAAAATGGGGTTTTTTCCCTAAGGATCGCACATATCGCGTCTTCTTTGTGTTTTTGCACAATAGGAATTGTTTTCGGATGGTCCCAAAGGGATTGAATGCATTTGGGAGCTTTGTGCACGCAGCTGAGAGCGCCAGTTAGCTTTTTGAGCCTCTGGGAAGGCCCCAAAATGGGGTTTTTTCCACCTTATCGACAAAATCGCAGACTTTCTACACAATAAACTTTTTTTTCTGATAGCCCCGAGGGATTTGCATTATTATTGGGAGAGTGCGCAGCCTTGCGCAGACAGATTGCGTAGATAACAACACCTTTTTGAGCCTCTGGGAATGCCCCAAAATGGGGTTTTTTCCCTAAGGATCGCACATATCGCGTCTTCTTTGTGTTTTTGCACAATAGGAATTGTTTTCGGATGGTCCCAAAGGGATTGAATGCATTTGGGAGCTTTGTGCACGCAGCTGAGAGCGCCAGTTAGCTTTTTGAGCCTCTGGGAAGGCCCCAAAATGGGGTTTTTTCCACCTTATCGACAAAATCGCAGACTTTCTACACAATAAACTTTTTTTTCTGATAGCCCCGAGGGATTTGCATTATTATTGGGAGAGTGCGCAGCCTTGCGCAGACAGATTGCGTAGATAACAACACCTTTTTGAGCCTCTGGGAATGCCCCAAAATGGGGTTTTTTCCCTAAGGATCGCACATATCGCGTCTTCTTTGTGTTTTTGCACAATAGGAATTGTTTTCGGATGGTCCCAAAGGGATTGAATGCATTTGGGAGCTTTGTGCACGCAGCTGAGAGCGCCAGTTAGCTTTTTGAGCCTCTGGGAAGGCCCCAAAATGGGGTTTTTTCCACCTTATCGACAAAATCGCAGACTTTCTACACAATAAACTTTTTTTTCTGATAGCCCCGAGGGATTTGCATTATTATTGGGAGAGTGCGCAGCCTTGCGCAGACAGATTGCGTAGATAACAACACCTTTTTGAGCCTCTGGGAATGCCCCAAAATGGGGTTTTTTCCCTAAGGATCGCACATATCGCGTCTTCTTTGTGTTTTTGCACAATAGGAATTGTTTTCGGATGGTCCCAAAGGGATTGAATGCATTTGGGAGCTTTGTGCACGCAGCTGAGAGCGCCAGTTAGCTTTTTGAGCCTCTGGGAAGGCCCCAAAATGGGGTTTTTTCCACCTTATCGACAAAATCGCAGACTTTCTACACAATAAACTTTTTTTTCTGATAGCCCCGAGGGATTTGCATTATTATTGGGAGAGTGCGCAGCCTTGCGCAGACAGATTGCGTAGATAACAACACCTTTTTGAGCCTCTGGGAATGCCCCAAAATGGGGTTTTTTCCCTAAGGATCGCACATATCGCGTCTTCTTTGTGTTTTTGCACAATAGGAATTGTTTTCGGATGGTCCCAAAGGGATTGAATGCATTTGGGAGCTTTGTGCACGCAGCTGAGAGCGCCAGTTAGCTTTTTGAGCCTCTGGGAAGGCCCCAAAATGGGGTTTTTTCCACCTTATCGACAAAATCGCAGACTTTCTACACAATAAACTTTTTTTTCTGATAGCCCCGAGGGATTTGCATTATTATTGGGAGAGTGCGCAGCCTTGCGCAGACAGATTGCGTAGATAACAACACCTTTTTGAGCCTCTGGGAATGCCCCAAAATGGGGTTTTTTCCCTAAGGATCGCACATATCGCGTCTTCTTTGTGTTTTTGCACAATAGGAATTGTTTTCGGATGGTCCCAAAGGGATTGAATGCATTTGGGAGCTTTGTGCACGCAGCTGAGAGCGCCAGTTAGCTTTTTGAGCCTCTGGGAAGGCCCCAAAATGGGGTTTTTTCCACCTTATCGACAAAATCGCAGACTTTCTACACAATAAACTTTTTTTTCT
Organism: Siderastrea radians; assembly: GCA_964017195.1. Lineage (NCBI taxonomy): Eukaryota > Metazoa > Cnidaria > Anthozoa > Scleractinia > Rhizangiidae > Siderastrea > Siderastrea radians. The sequence continues at coordinate 5,105 of CAXHKT010000219.1, read as the reverse complement.
GATAGCCCCGAGGGATTTGCATTATTATTGGGAGAGTGCGCAGCCTTGCGCAGACAGATTGCGTAGATAACAACACCTTTTTGAGCCTCTGGGAATGCCCCAAAATGGGGTTTTTTCCCTAAGGATCGCACATATCGCGTCTTCTTTGTGTTTTTGCACAATAGGAATTGTTTTCGGATGGTCCCAAAGGGATTGAATGCATTTGGGAGCTTTGTGCACGCAGCTGAGAGCGCCAGTTAGCTTTTTGAGCCTCTGGGAAGGCCCCAAAATGGGGTTTTTTCCACCTTATCGACAAAATCGCAGACTTTCTACACAATAAACTTTTTTTTCTGATAGCCCCGAGGGATTTGCATTATTATTGGGAGAGTGCGCAGCCTTGCGCAGACAGATTGCGTAGATAACAACACCTTTTTGAGCCTCTGGGAATGCCCCAAAATGGGGTTTTTTCCCTAAGGATCGCACATATCGCGTCTTCTTTGTGTTTTTGCACAATAGGAATTGTTTTCGGATGGTCCCAAAGGGATTGAATGCATTTGGGAGCTTTGTGCACGCAGCTGAGAGCGCCAGTTAGCTTTTTGAGCCTCTGGGAAGGCCCCAAAATGGGGTTTTTTCCACCTTATCGACAAAATCGCAGACTTTCTACACAATAAACTTTTTTTTCTGATAGCCCCGAGGGATTTGCATTATTATTGGGAGAGTGCGCAGCCTTGCGCAGACAGATTGCGTAGATAACAACACCTTTTTGAGCCTCTGGGAATGCCCCAAAATGGGGTTTTTTCCCTAAGGATCGCACATATCGCGTCTTCTTTGTGTTTTTGCACAATAGGAATTGTTTTCGGATGGTCCCAAAGGGATTGAATGCATTTGGGAGCTTTGTGCACGCAGCTGAGAGCGCCAGTTAGCTTTTTGAGCCTCTGGGAAGGCCCCAAAATGGGGTTTTTTCCACCTTATCGACAAAATCGCAGACTTTCTACACAATAAACTTTTTTTTCTGATAGCCCCGAGGGATTTGCATTATTATTGGGAGAGTGCGCAGCCTTGCGCAGACAGATTGCGTAGATAACAACACCTTTTTGAGCCTCTGGGAATGCCCCAAAATGGGGTTTTTTCCCTAAGGATCGCACATATCGCGTCTTCTTTGTGTTTTTGCACAATAGGAATTGTTTTCGGATGGTCCCAAAGGGATTGAATGCATTTGGGAGCTTTGTGCACGCAGCTGAGAGCGCCAGTTAGCTTTTTGAGCCTCTGGGAAGGCCCCAAAATGGGGTTTTTTCCACCTTATCGACAAAATCGCAGACTTTCTACACAATAAACTTTTTTTTCTGATAGCCCCGAGGGATTTGCATTATTATTGGGAGAGTGCGCAGCCTTGCGCAGACAGATTGCGTAGATAACAACACCTTTTTGAGCCTCTGGGAATGCCCCAAAATGGGGTTTTTTCCCTAAGGATCGCACATATCGCGTCTTCTTTGTGTTTTTGCACAATAGGAATTGTTTTCGGATGGTCCCAAAGGGATTGAATGCATTTGGGAGCTTTGTGCACGCAGCTGAGAGCGCCAGTTAGCTTTTTGAGCCTCTGGGAAGGCCCCAAAATGGGGTTTTTTCCACCTTATCGACAAAATCGCAGACTTTCTACACAATAAACTTTTTTTTCTGATAGCCCCGAGGGATTTGCATTATTATTGGGAGAGTGCGCAGCCTTGCGCAGACAGATTGCGTAGATAACAACACCTTTTTGAGCCTCTGGGAATGCCCCAAAATGGGGTTTTTTCCCTAAGGATCGCACATATCGCGTCTTCTTTGTGTTTTTGCACAATAGGAATTGTTTTCGGATGGTCCCAAAGGGATTGAATGCATTTGGGAGCTTTGTGCACGCAGCTGAGAGCGCCAGTTAGCTTTTTGAGCCTCTGGGAAGGCCCCAAAATGGGGTTTTTTCCACCTTATCGACAAAATCGCAGACTTTCTACACAATAAACTTTTTTTTCTGATAGCCCCGAGGGATTTGCATTATTATTGGGAGAGTGCGCAGCCTTGCGCAGACAGATTGCGTAGATAACAACACCTTTTTGAGCCTCTGGGAATGCCCCAAAATGGGGTTTTTTCCCTAAGGATCGCACATATCGCGTCTTCTTTGTGTTTTTGCACAATAGGAATTGTTTTCGGATGGTCCCAAAGGGATTGAATGCATTTGGGAGCTTTGTGCACGCAGCTGAGAGCGCCAGTTAGCTTTTTGAGCCTCTGGGAAGGCCCCAAAATGGGGTTTTTTCCACCTTATCGACAAAATCGCAGACTTTCTACACAATAAACTTTTTTTTCTGATAGCCCCGAGGGATTTGCATTATTATTGGGAGAGTGCGCAGCCTTGCGCAGACAGATTGCGTAGATAACAACACCTTTTTGAGCCTCTGGGAATGCCCCAAAATGGGGTTTTTTCCCTAAGGATCGCACATATCGCGTCTTCTTTGTGTTTTTGCACAATAGGAATTGTTTTCGGATGGTCCCAAAGGGATTGAATGCATTTGGGAGCTTTGTGCACGCAGCTGAGAGCGCCAGTTAGCTTTTTGAGCCTCTGGGAAGGCCCCAAAATGGGGTTTTTTCCACCTTATCGACAAAATCGCAGACTTTCTACACAATAAACTTTTTTTTCTGATAGCCCCGAGGGATTTGCATTATTATTGGGAGAGTGCGCAGCCTTGCGCAGACAGATTGCGTAGATAACAACACCTTTTTGAGCCTCTGGGAATGCCCCAAAATGGGGTTTTTTCCCTAAGGATCGCACATATCGCGTCTTCTTTGTGTTTTTGCACAATAGGAATTGTTTTCGGATGGTCCCAAAGGGATTGAATGCATTTGGGAGCTTTGTGCACGCAGCTGAGAGCGCCAGTTAGCTTTTTGAGCCTCTGGGAAGGCCCCAAAATGGGGTTTTTTCCACCTTATCGACAAAATCGCAGACTTTCTACACAATAAACTTTTTTTTCTGATAGCCCCGAGGGATTTGCATTATTATTGGGAGAGTGCGCAGCCTTGCGCAGACAGATTGCGTAGATAACAACACCTTTTTGAGCCTCTGGGAATGCCCCAAAATGGGGTTTTTTCCCTAAGGATCGCACATATCGCGTCTTCTTTGTGTTTTTGCACAATAGGAATTGTTTTCGGATGGTCCCAAAGGGATTGAATGCATTTGGGAGCTTTGTGCACGCAGCTGAGAGCGCCAGTTAGCTTTTTGAGCCTCTGGGAAGGCCCCAAAATGGGGTTTTTTCCACCTTATCGACAAAATCGCAGACTTTCTACACAATAAACTTTTTTTTCTGATAGCCCCGAGGGATTTGCATTATTATTGGGAGAGTGCGCAGCCTTGCGCAGACAGATTGCGTAGATAACAACACCTTTTTGAGCCTCTGGGAATGCCCCAAAATGGGGTTTTTTCCCTAAGGATCGCACATATCGCGTCTTCTTTGTGTTTTTGCACAATAGGAATTGTTTTCGGATGGTCCCAAAGGGATTGAATGCATTTGGGAGCTTTGTGCACGCAGCTGAGAGCGCCAGTTAGCTTTTTGAGCCTCTGGGAAGGCCCCAAAATGGGGTTTTTTCCACCTTATCGACAAAATCGCAGACTTTCTACACAATAAACTTTTTTTTCTGATAGCCCCGAGGGATTTGCATTATTATTGGGAGAGTGCGCAGCCTTGCGCAGACAGATTGCGTAGATAACAACACCTTTTTGAGCCTCTGGGAATGCCCCAAAATGGGGTTTTTTCCCTAAGGATCGCACATATCGCGTCTTCTTTGTGTTTTTGCACAATAGGAATTGTTTTCGGATGGTCCCAAAGGGATTGAATGCATTTGGGAGCTTTGTGCACGCAGCTGAGAGCGCCAGTTAGCTTTTTGAGCCTCTGGGAAGGCCCCAAAATGGGGTTTTTTCCACCTTATCGACAAAATCGCAGACTTTCTACACAATAAACTTTTTTTTCTGATAGCCCCGAGGGATTTGCATTATTATTGGGAGAGTGCGCAGCCTTGCGCAGACAGATTGCGTAGATAACAACACCTTTTTGAGCCTCTGGGAATGCCCCAAAATGGGGTTTTTTCCCTAAGGATCGCACATATCGCGTCTTCTTTGTGTTTTTGCACAATAGGAATTGTTTTCGGATGGTCCCAAAGGGATTGAATGCATTTGGGAGCTTTGTGCACGCAGCTGAGAGCGCCAGTTAGCTTTTTGAGCCTCTGGGAAGGCCCCAAAATGGGGTTTTTTCCACCTTATCGACAAAATCGCAGACTTTCTACACAATAAACTTTTTTTTCTGATAGCCCCGAGGGATTTGCATTATTATTGGGAGAGTGCGCAGCCTTGCGCAGACAGATTGCGTAGATAACAACACCTTTTTGAGCCTCTGGGAATGCCCCAAAATGGGGTTTTTTCCCTAAGGATCGCACATATCGCGTCTTCTTTGTGTTTTTGCACAATAGGAATTGTTTTCGGATGGTCCCAAAGGGATTGAATGCATTTGGGAGCTTTGTGCACGCAGCTGAGAGCGCCAGTTAGCTTTTTGAGCCTCTGGGAAGGCCCCAAAATGGGGTTTTTTCCACCTTATCGACAAAATCGCAGACTTTCTACACAATAAACTTTTTTTTCTGATAGCCCCGAGGGATTTGCATTATTATTGGGAGAGTGCGCAGCCTTGCGCAGACAGATTGCGTAGATAACAACACCTTTTTGAGCCTCTGGGAATGCCCCAAAATGGGGTTTTTTCCCTAAGGATCGCACATATCGCGTCTTCTTTGTGTTTTTGCACAATAGGAATTGTTTTCGGATGGTCCCAAAGGGATTGAATGCATTTGGGAGCTTTGTGCACGCAGCTGAGAGCGCCAGTTAGCTTTTTGAGCCTCTGGGAAGGCCCCAAAATGGGGTTTTTTCCACCTTATCGACAAAATCGCAGACTTTCTACACAATAAACTTTTTTTTCTGATAGCCCCGAGGGATTTGCATTATTATTGGGAGAGTGCGCAGCCTTGCGCAGACAGATTGCGTAGATAACAACACCTTTTTGAGCCTCTGGGAATGCCCCAAAATGGGGTTTTTTCCCTAAGGATCGCACATATCGCGT
>CAXHKT010000217.1:0-37601 GCA_964017195.1 Siderastrea radians | reverse complement strand
CGCACATATCGCGTCTTCTTTGTGTTTTTGCACAATAGGAATTGTTTTCGGATGGTCCCAAAGGGATTGAATGCATTTGGGAGCTTTGTGCACGCAGCTGAGAGCGCCAGTTAGCTTTTTGAGCCTCTGGGAAGGCCCCAAAATGGGGTTTTTTCCACCTTATCGACAAAATCGCAGACTTTCTACACAATAAACTTTTTTTTCTGATAGCCCCGAGGGATTTGCATTATTATTGGGAGAGTGCGCAGCCTTGCGCAGACAGATTGCGTAGATAACAACACCTTTTTGAGCCTCTGGGAATGCCCCAAAATGGGGTTTTTTCCCTAAGGATCGCACATATCGCGTCTTCTTTGTGTTTTTGCACAATAGGAATTGTTTTCGGATGGTCCCAAAGGGATTGAATGCATTTGGGAGCTTTGTGCACGCAGCTGAGAGCGCCAGTTAGCTTTTTGAGCCTCTGGGAAGGCCCCAAAATGGGGTTTTTTCCACCTTATCGACAAAATCGCAGACTTTCTACACAATAAACTTTTTTTTCTGATAGCCCCGAGGGATTTGCATTATTATTGGGAGAGTGCGCAGCCTTGCGCAGACAGATTGCGTAGATAACAACACCTTTTTGAGCCTCTGGGAATGCCCCAAAATGGGGTTTTTTCCCTAAGGATCGCACATATCGCGTCTTCTTTGTGTTTTTGCACAATAGGAATTGTTTTCGGATGGTCCCAAAGGGATTGAATGCATTTGGGAGCTTTGTGCACGCAGCTGAGAGCGCCAGTTAGCTTTTTGAGCCTCTGGGAAGGCCCCAAAATGGGGTTTTTTCCACCTTATCGACAAAATCGCAGACTTTCTACACAATAAACTTTTTTTTCTGATAGCCCCGAGGGATTTGCATTATTATTGGGAGAGTGCGCAGCCTTGCGCAGACAGATTGCGTAGATAACAACACCTTTTTGAGCCTCTGGGAATGCCCCAAAATGGGGTTTTTTCCCTAAGGATCGCACATATCGCGTCTTCTTTGTGTTTTTGCACAATAGGAATTGTTTTCGGATGGTCCCAAAGGGATTGAATGCATTTGGGAGCTTTGTGCACGCAGCTGAGAGCGCCAGTTAGCTTTTTGAGCCTCTGGGAAGGCCCCAAAATGGGGTTTTTTCCACCTTATCGACAAAATCGCAGACTTTCTACACAATAAACTTTTTTTTCTGATAGCCCCGAGGGATTTGCATTATTATTGGGAGAGTGCGCAGCCTTGCGCAGACAGATTGCGTAGATAACAACACCTTTTTGAGCCTCTGGGAATGCCCCAAAATGGGGTTTTTTCCCTAAGGATCGCACATATCGCGTCTTCTTTGTGTTTTTGCACAATAGGAATTGTTTTCGGATGGTCCCAAAGGGATTGAATGCATTTGGGAGCTTTGTGCACGCAGCTGAGAGCGCCAGTTAGCTTTTTGAGCCTCTGGGAAGGCCCCAAAATGGGGTTTTTTCCACCTTATCGACAAAATCGCAGACTTTCTACACAATAAACTTTTTTTTCTGATAGCCCCGAGGGATTTGCATTATTATTGGGAGAGTGCGCAGCCTTGCGCAGACAGATTGCGTAGATAACAACACCTTTTTGAGCCTCTGGGAATGCCCCAAAATGGGGTTTTTTCCCTAAGGATCGCACATATCGCGTCTTCTTTGTGTTTTTGCACAATAGGAATTGTTTTCGGATGGTCCCAAAGGGATTGAATGCATTTGGGAGCTTTGTGCACGCAGCTGAGAGCGCCAGTTAGCTTTTTGAGCCTCTGGGAAGGCCCCAAAATGGGGTTTTTTCCACCTTATCGACAAAATCGCAGACTTTCTACACAATAAACTTTTTTTTCTGATAGCCCCGAGGGATTTGCATTATTATTGGGAGAGTGCGCAGCCTTGCGCAGACAGATTGCGTAGATAACAACACCTTTTTGAGCCTCTGGGAATGCCCCAAAATGGGGTTTTTTCCCTAAGGATCGCACATATCGCGTCTTCTTTGTGTTTTTGCACAATAGGAATTGTTTTCGGATGGTCCCAAAGGGATTGAATGCATTTGGGAGCTTTGTGCACGCAGCTGAGAGCGCCAGTTAGCTTTTTGAGCCTCTGGGAAGGCCCCAAAATGGGGTTTTTTCCACCTTATCGACAAAATCGCAGACTTTCTACACAATAAACTTTTTTTTCTGATAGCCCCGAGGGATTTGCATTATTATTGGGAGAGTGCGCAGCCTTGCGCAGACAGATTGCGTAGATAACAACACCTTTTTGAGCCTCTGGGAATGCCCCAAAATGGGGTTTTTTCCCTAAGGATCGCACATATCGCGTCTTCTTTGTGTTTTTGCACAATAGGAATTGTTTTCGGATGGTCCCAAAGGGATTGAATGCATTTGGGAGCTTTGTGCACGCAGCTGAGAGCGCCAGTTAGCTTTTTGAGCCTCTGGGAAGGCCCCAAAATGGGGTTTTTTCCACCTTATCGACAAAATCGCAGACTTTCTACACAATAAACTTTTTTTTCTGATAGCCCCGAGGGATTTGCATTATTATTGGGAGAGTGCGCAGCCTTGCGCAGACAGATTGCGTAGATAACAACACCTTTTTGAGCCTCTGGGAATGCCCCAAAATGGGGTTTTTTCCCTAAGGATCGCACATATCGCGTCTTCTTTGTGTTTTTGCACAATAGGAATTGTTTTCGGATGGTCCCAAAGGGATTGAATGCATTTGGGAGCTTTGTGCACGCAGCTGAGAGCGCCAGTTAGCTTTTTGAGCCTCTGGGAAGGCCCCAAAATGGGGTTTTTTCCACCTTATCGACAAAATCGCAGACTTTCTACACAATAAACTTTTTTTTCTGATAGCCCCGAGGGATTTGCATTATTATTGGGAGAGTGCGCAGCCTTGCGCAGACAGATTGCGTAGATAACAACACCTTTTTGAGCCTCTGGGAATGCCCCAAAATGGGGTTTTTTCCCTAAGGATCGCACATATCGCGTCTTCTTTGTGTTTTTGCACAATAGGAATTGTTTTCGGATGGTCCCAAAGGGATTGAATGCATTTGGGAGCTTTGTGCACGCAGCTGAGAGCGCCAGTTAGCTTTTTGAGCCTCTGGGAAGGCCCCAAAATGGGGTTTTTTCCACCTTATCGACAAAATCGCAGACTTTCTACACAATAAACTTTTTTTTCTGATAGCCCCGAGGGATTTGCATTATTATTGGGAGAGTGCGCAGCCTTGCGCAGACAGATTGCGTAGATAACAACACCTTTTTGAGCCTCTGGGAATGCCCCAAAATGGGGTTTTTTCCCTAAGGATCGCACATATCGCGTCTTCTTTGTGTTTTTGCACAATAGGAATTGTTTTCGGATGGTCCCAAAGGGATTGAATGCATTTGGGAGCTTTGTGCACGCAGCTGAGAGCGCCAGTTAGCTTTTTGAGCCTCTGGGAAGGCCCCAAAATGGGGTTTTTTCCACCTTATCGACAAAATCGCAGACTTTCTACACAATAAACTTTTTTTTCTGATAGCCCCGAGGGATTTGCATTATTATTGGGAGAGTGCGCAGCCTTGCGCAGACAGATTGCGTAGATAACAACACCTTTTTGAGCCTCTGGGAATGCCCCAAAATGGGGTTTTTTCCCTAAGGATCGCACATATCGCGTCTTCTTTGTGTTTTTGCACAATAGGAATTGTTTTCGGATGGTCCCAAAGGGATTGAATGCATTTGGGAGCTTTGTGCACGCAGCTGAGAGCGCCAGTTAGCTTTTTGAGCCTCTGGGAAGGCCCCAAAATGGGGTTTTTTCCACCTTATCGACAAAATCGCAGACTTTCTACACAATAAACTTTTTTTTCTGATAGCCCCGAGGGATTTGCATTATTATTGGGAGAGTGCGCAGCCTTGCGCAGACAGATTGCGTAGATAACAACACCTTTTTGAGCCTCTGGGAATGCCCCAAAATGGGGTTTTTTCCCTAAGGATCGCACATATCGCGTCTTCTTTGTGTTTTTGCACAATAGGAATTGTTTTCGGATGGTCCCAAAGGGATTGAATGCATTTGGGAGCTTTGTGCACGCAGCTGAGAGCGCCAGTTAGCTTTTTGAGCCTCTGGGAAGGCCCCAAAATGGGGTTTTTTCCACCTTATCGACAAAATCGCAGACTTTCTACACAATAAACTTTTTTTTCTGATAGCCCCGAGGGATTTGCATTATTATTGGGAGAGTGCGCAGCCTTGCGCAGACAGATTGCGTAGATAACAACACCTTTTTGAGCCTCTGGGAATGCCCCAAAATGGGGTTTTTTCCCTAAGGATCGCACATATCGCGTCTTCTTTGTGTTTTTGCACAATAGGAATTGTTTTCGGATGGTCCCAAAGGGATTGAATGCATTTGGGAGCTTTGTGCACGCAGCTGAGAGCGCCAGTTAGCTTTTTGAGCCTCTGGGAAGGCCCCAAAATGGGGTTTTTTCCACCTTATCGACAAAATCGCAGACTTTCTACACAATAAACTTTTTTTTCTGATAGCCCCGAGGGATTTGCATTATTATTGGGAGAGTGCGCAGCCTTGCGCAGACAGATTGCGTAGATAACAACACCTTTTTGAGCCTCTGGGAATGCCCCAAAATGGGGTTTTTTCCCTAAGGATCGCACATATCGCGTCTTCTTTGTGTTTTTGCACAATAGGAATTGTTTTCGGATGGTCCCAAAGGGATTGAATGCATTTGGGAGCTTTGTGCACGCAGCTGAGAGCGCCAGTTAGCTTTTTGAGCCTCTGGGAAGGCCCCAAAATGGGGTTTTTTCCACCTTATCGACAAAATCGCAGACTTTCTACACAATAAACTTTTTTTTCTGATAGCCCCGAGGGATTTGCATTATTATTGGGAGAGTGCGCAGCCTTGCGCAGACAGATTGCGTAGATAACAACACCTTTTTGAGCCTCTGGGAATGCCCCAAAATGGGGTTTTTTCCCTAAGGATCGCACATATCGCGTCTTCTTTGTGTTTTTGCACAATAGGAATTGTTTTCGGATGGTCCCAAAGGGATTGAATGCATTTGGGAGCTTTGTGCACGCAGCTGAGAGCGCCAGTTAGCTTTTTGAGCCTCTGGGAAGGCCCCAAAATGGGGTTTTTTCCACCTTATCGACAAAATCGCAGACTTTCTACACAATAAACTTTTTTTTCTGATAGCCCCGAGGGATTTGCATTATTATTGGGAGAGTGCGCAGCCTTGCGCAGACAGATTGCGTAGATAACAACACCTTTTTGAGCCTCTGGGAATGCCCCAAAATGGGGTTTTTTCCCTAAGGATCGCACATATCGCGTCTTCTTTGTGTTTTTGCACAATAGGAATTGTTTTCGGATGGTCCCAAAGGGATTGAATGCATTTGGGAGCTTTGTGCACGCAGCTGAGAGCGCCAGTTAGCTTTTTGAGCCTCTGGGAAGGCCCCAAAATGGGGTTTTTTCCACCTTATCGACAAAATCGCAGACTTTCTACACAATAAACTTTTTTTTCTGATAGCCCCGAGGGATTTGCATTATTATTGGGAGAGTGCGCAGCCTTGCGCAGACAGATTGCGTAGATAACAACACCTTTTTGAGCCTCTGGGAATGCCCCAAAATGGGGTTTTTTCCCTAAGGATCGCACATATCGCGTCTTCTTTGTGTTTTTGCACAATAGGAATTGTTTTCGGATGGTCCCAAAGGGATTGAATGCATTTGGGAGCTTTGTGCACGCAGCTGAGAGCGCCAGTTAGCTTTTTGAGCCTCTGGGAAGGCCCCAAAATGGGGTTTTTTCCACCTTATCGACAAAATCGCAGACTTTCTACACAATAAACTTTTTTTTCTGATAGCCCCGAGGGATTTGCATTATTATTGGGAGAGTGCGCAGCCTTGCGCAGACAGATTGCGTAGATAACAACACCTTTTTGAGCCTCTGGGAATGCCCCAAAATGGGGTTTTTTCCCTAAGGATCGCACATATCGCGTCTTCTTTGTGTTTTTGCACAATAGGAATTGTTTTCGGATGGTCCCAAAGGGATTGAATGCATTTGGGAGCTTTGTGCACGCAGCTGAGAGCGCCAGTTAGCTTTTTGAGCCTCTGGGAAGGCCCCAAAATGGGGTTTTTTCCACCTTATCGACAAAATCGCAGACTTTCTACACAATAAACTTTTTTTTCTGATAGCCCCGAGGGATTTGCATTATTATTGGGAGAGTGCGCAGCCTTGCGCAGACAGATTGCGTAGATAACAACACCTTTTTGAGCCTCTGGGAATGCCCCAAAATGGGGTTTTTTCCCTAAGGATCGCACATATCGCGTCTTCTTTGTGTTTTTGCACAATAGGAATTGTTTTCGGATGGTCCCAAAGGGATTGAATGCATTTGGGAGCTTTGTGCACGCAGCTGAGAGCGCCAGTTAGCTTTTTGAGCCTCTGGGAAGGCCCCAAAATGGGGTTTTTTCCACCTTATCGACAAAATCGCAGACTTTCTACACAATAAACTTTTTTTTCTGATAGCCCCGAGGGATTTGCATTATTATTGGGAGAGTGCGCAGCCTTGCGCAGACAGATTGCGTAGATAACAACACCTTTTTGAGCCTCTGGGAATGCCCCAAAATGGGGTTTTTTCCCTAAGGATCGCACATATCGCGTCTTCTTTGTGTTTTTGCACAATAGGAATTGTTTTCGGATGGTCCCAAAGGGATTGAATGCATTTGGGAGCTTTGTGCACGCAGCTGAGAGCGCCAGTTAGCTTTTTGAGCCTCTGGGAAGGCCCCAAAATGGGGTTTTTTCCACCTTATCGACAAAATCGCAGACTTTCTACACAATAAACTTTTTTTTCTGATAGCCCCGAGGGATTTGCATTATTATTGGGAGAGTGCGCAGCCTTGCGCAGACAGATTGCGTAGATAACAACACCTTTTTGAGCCTCTGGGAATGCCCCAAAATGGGGTTTTTTCCCTAAGGATCGCACATATCGCGTCTTCTTTGTGTTTTTGCACAATAGGAATTGTTTTCGGATGGTCCCAAAGGGATTGAATGCATTTGGGAGCTTTGTGCACGCAGCTGAGAGCGCCAGTTAGCTTTTTGAGCCTCTGGGAAGGCCCCAAAATGGGGTTTTTTCCACCTTATCGACAAAATCGCAGACTTTCTACACAATAAACTTTTTTTTCTGATAGCCCCGAGGGATTTGCATTATTATTGGGAGAGTGCGCAGCCTTGCGCAGACAGATTGCGTAGATAACAACACCTTTTTGAGCCTCTGGGAATGCCCCAAAATGGGGTTTTTTCCCTAAGGATCGCACATATCGCGTCTTCTTTGTGTTTTTGCACAATAGGAATTGTTTTCGGATGGTCCCAAAGGGATTGAATGCATTTGGGAGCTTTGTGCACGCAGCTGAGAGCGCCAGTTAGCTTTTTGAGCCTCTGGGAAGGCCCCAAAATGGGGTTTTTTCCACCTTATCGACAAAATCGCAGACTTTCTACACAATAAACTTTTTTTTCTGATAGCCCCGAGGGATTTGCATTATTATTGGGAGAGTGCGCAGCCTTGCGCAGACAGATTGCGTAGATAACAACACCTTTTTGAGCCTCTGGGAATGCCCCAAAATGGGGTTTTTTCCCTAAGGATCGCACATATCGCGTCTTCTTTGTGTTTTTGCACAATAGGAATTGTTTTCGGATGGTCCCAAAGGGATTGAATGCATTTGGGAGCTTTGTGCACGCAGCTGAGAGCGCCAGTTAGCTTTTTGAGCCTCTGGGAAGGCCCCAAAATGGGGTTTTTTCCACCTTATCGACAAAATCGCAGACTTTCTACACAATAAACTTTTTTTTCTGATAGCCCCGAGGGATTTGCATTATTATTGGGAGAGTGCGCAGCCTTGCGCAGACAGATTGCGTAGATAACAACACCTTTTTGAGCCTCTGGGAATGCCCCAAAATGGGGTTTTTTCCCTAAGGATCGCACATATCGCGTCTTCTTTGTGTTTTTGCACAATAGGAATTGTTTTCGGATGGTCCCAAAGGGATTGAATGCATTTGGGAGCTTTGTGCACGCAGCTGAGAGCGCCAGTTAGCTTTTTGAGCCTCTGGGAAGGCCCCAAAATGGGGTTTTTTCCACCTTATCGACAAAATCGCAGACTTTCTACACAATAAACTTTTTTTTCTGATAGCCCCGAGGGATTTGCATTATTATTGGGAGAGTGCGCAGCCTTGCGCAGACAGATTGCGTAGATAACAACACCTTTTTGAGCCTCTGGGAATGCCCCAAAATGGGGTTTTTTCCCTAAGGATCGCACATATCGCGTCTTCTTTGTGTTTTTGCACAATAGGAATTGTTTTCGGATGGTCCCAAAGGGATTGAATGCATTTGGGAGCTTTGTGCACGCAGCTGAGAGCGCCAGTTAGCTTTTTGAGCCTCTGGGAAGGCCCCAAAATGGGGTTTTTTCCACCTTATCGACAAAATCGCAGACTTTCTACACAATAAACTTTTTTTTCTGATAGCCCCGAGGGATTTGCATTATTATTGGGAGAGTGCGCAGCCTTGCGCAGACAGATTGCGTAGATAACAACACCTTTTTGAGCCTCTGGGAATGCCCCAAAATGGGGTTTTTTCCCTAAGGATCGCACATATCGCGTCTTCTTTGTGTTTTTGCACAATAGGAATTGTTTTCGGATGGTCCCAAAGGGATTGAATGCATTTGGGAGCTTTGTGCACGCAGCTGAGAGCGCCAGTTAGCTTTTTGAGCCTCTGGGAAGGCCCCAAAATGGGGTTTTTTCCACCTTATCGACAAAATCGCAGACTTTCTACACAATAAACTTTTTTTTCTGATAGCCCCGAGGGATTTGCATTATTATTGGGAGAGTGCGCAGCCTTGCGCAGACAGATTGCGTAGATAACAACACCTTTTTGAGCCTCTGGGAATGCCCCAAAATGGGGTTTTTTCCCTAAGGATCGCACATATCGCGTCTTCTTTGTGTTTTTGCACAATAGGAATTGTTTTCGGATGGTCCCAAAGGGATTGAATGCATTTGGGAGCTTTGTGCACGCAGCTGAGAGCGCCAGTTAGCTTTTTGAGCCTCTGGGAAGGCCCCAAAATGGGGTTTTTTCCACCTTATCGACAAAATCGCAGACTTTCTACACAATAAACTTTTTTTTCTGATAGCCCCGAGGGATTTGCATTATTATTGGGAGAGTGCGCAGCCTTGCGCAGACAGATTGCGTAGATAACAACACCTTTTTGAGCCTCTGGGAATGCCCCAAAATGGGGTTTTTTCCCTAAGGATCGCACATATCGCGTCTTCTTTGTGTTTTTGCACAATAGGAATTGTTTTCGGATGGTCCCAAAGGGATTGAATGCATTTGGGAGCTTTGTGCACGCAGCTGAGAGCGCCAGTTAGCTTTTTGAGCCTCTGGGAAGGCCCCAAAATGGGGTTTTTTCCACCTTATCGACAAAATCGCAGACTTTCTACACAATAAACTTTTTTTTCTGATAGCCCCGAGGGATTTGCATTATTATTGGGAGAGTGCGCAGCCTTGCGCAGACAGATTGCGTAGATAACAACACCTTTTTGAGCCTCTGGGAATGCCCCAAAATGGGGTTTTTTCCCTAAGGATCGCACATATCGCGTCTTCTTTGTGTTTTTGCACAATAGGAATTGTTTTCGGATGGTCCCAAAGGGATTGAATGCATTTGGGAGCTTTGTGCACGCAGCTGAGAGCGCCAGTTAGCTTTTTGAGCCTCTGGGAAGGCCCCAAAATGGGGTTTTTTCCACCTTATCGACAAAATCGCAGACTTTCTACACAATAAACTTTTTTTTCTGATAGCCCCGAGGGATTTGCATTATTATTGGGAGAGTGCGCAGCCTTGCGCAGACAGATTGCGTAGATAACAACACCTTTTTGAGCCTCTGGGAATGCCCCAAAATGGGGTTTTTTCCCTAAGGATCGCACATATCGCGTCTTCTTTGTGTTTTTGCACAATAGGAATTGTTTTCGGATGGTCCCAAAGGGATTGAATGCATTTGGGAGCTTTGTGCACGCAGCTGAGAGCGCCAGTTAGCTTTTTGAGCCTCTGGGAAGGCCCCAAAATGGGGTTTTTTCCACCTTATCGACAAAATCGCAGACTTTCTACACAATAAACTTTTTTTTCTGATAGCCCCGAGGGATTTGCATTATTATTGGGAGAGTGCGCAGCCTTGCGCAGACAGATTGCGTAGATAACACTTTTTGAGCCTCTGGGAATGCCCCAAAATGGGGTTTTTTCCCTAAGGATCGCACATATCGCGTCTTCTTTGTGTTTTTGCACAATAGGAATTGTTTTCGGATGGTCCCAAAGGGATTGAATGCATTTGGGAGCTTTGTGCACGCAGCTGAGAGCGCCAGTTAGCTTTTTGAGCCTCTGGGAAGGCCCCAAAATGGGGTTTTTTCCACCTTATCGACAAAATCGCAGACTTTCTACACAATAAACAAACTTTTTTTTCTGATAGCCCCGAGGGATTTGCATTATTATTGGGAGAGTGCGCAGCCTTGCGCAGACAGATTGCGTAGATAACAACATCTTTTTGAGCCTCTGGGAATGCCCCAAAATGGGGTTTTTTCCCTAAGGATCGCACATATCGCGTCTTCTTTGTGTTTTTGCACAATAGGAATTGTTTTCGGATGGTCCCAAAGGGATTGAATGCATTTGGGAGCTTTGTGCACGCAGCTGAGAGCGCCAGTTAGCTTTTTGAGCCTCTGGGAAGGCCCCAAAATGGGGTTTTTTCCACCTTATCGACAAAATCGCAGACTTTCTACACAATAAACTTTTTTTTCTGATAGCCCCGAGGGATTTGCATTATTATTGGGAGAGTGCGCAGCCTTGCGCAGACAGATTGCGTAGATAACAACACCTTTTTGAGCCTCTGGGAATGCCCCAAAATGGGGTTTTTTCCCTAAGGATCGCACATATCGCGTCTTCTTTGTGTTTTTGCACAATAGGAATTGTTTTCGGATGGTCCCAAAGGGATTGAATGCATTTGGGAGCTTTGTGCACGCAGCTGAGAGCGCCAGTTAGCTTTTTGAGCCTCTGGGAAGGCCCCAAAATGGGGTTTTTTCCACCTTATCGACAAAATCGCAGACTTTCTACACAATAAACTTTTTTTTCTGATAGCCCCGAGGGATTTGCATTATTATTGGGAGAGTGCGCAGCCTTGCGCAGACAGATTGCGTAGATAACAACACCTTTTTGAGCCTCTGGGAATGCCCCAAAATGGGGTTTTTTCCCTAAGGATCGCACATATCGCGTCTTCTTTGTGTTTTTGCACAATAGGAATTGTTTTCGGATGGTCCCAAAGGGATTGAATGCATTTGGGAGCTTTGTGCACGCAGCTGAGAGCGCCAGTTAGCTTTTTGAGCCTCTGGGAAGGCCCCAAAATGGGGTTTTTTCCACCTTATCGACAAAATCGCAGACTTTCTACACAATAAACTTTTTTTTCTGATAGCCCCGAGGGATTTGCATTATTATTGGGAGAGTGCGCAGCCTTGCGCAGACAGATTGCGTAGATAACAACACCTTTTTGAGCCTCTGGGAATGCCCCAAAATGGGGTTTTTTCCCTAAGGATCGCACATATCGCGTCTTCTTTGTGTTTTTGCACAATAGGAATTGTTTTCGGATGGTCCCAAAGGGATTGAATGCATTTGGGAGCTTTGTGCACGCAGCTGAGAGCGCCAGTTAGCTTTTTGAGCCTCTGGGAAGGCCCCAAAATGGGGTTTTTTCCACCTTATCGACAAAATCGCAGACTTTCTACACAATAAACTTTTTTTTCTGATAGCCCCGAGGGATTTGCATTATTATTGGGAGAGTGCGCAGCCTTGCGCAGACAGATTGCGTAGATAACAACACCTTTTTGAGCCTCTGGGAATGCCCCAAAATGGGGTTTTTTCCCTAAGGATCGCACATATCGCGTCTTCTTTGTGTTTTTGCACAATAGGAATTGTTTTCGGATGGTCCCAAAGGGATTGAATGCATTTGGGAGCTTTGTGCACGCAGCTGAGAGCGCCAGTTAGCTTTTTGAGCCTCTGGGAAGGCCCCAAAATGGGGTTTTTTCCACCTTATCGACAAAATCGCAGACTTTCTACACAATAAACTTTTTTTTCTGATAGCCCCGAGGGATTTGCATTATTATTGGGAGAGTGCGCAGCCTTGCGCAGACAGATTGCGTAGATAACAACACCTTTTTGAGCCTCTGGGAATGCCCCAAAATGGGGTTTTTTCCCTAAGGATCGCACATATCGCGTCTTCTTTGTGTTTTTGCACAATAGGAATTGTTTTCGGATGGTCCCAAAGGGATTGAATGCATTTGGGAGCTTTGTGCACGCAGCTGAGAGCGCCAGTTAGCTTTTTGAGCCTCTGGGAAGGCCCCAAAATGGGGTTTTTTCCACCTTATCGACAAAATCGCAGACTTTCTACACAATAAACTTTTTTTTCTGATAGCCCCGAGGGATTTGCATTATTATTGGGAGAGTGCGCAGCCTTGCGCAGACAGATTGCGTAGATAACAACACCTTTTTGAGCCTCTGGGAATGCCCCAAAATGGGGTTTTTTCCCTAAGGATCGCACATATCGCGTCTTCTTTGTGTTTTTGCACAATAGGAATTGTTTTCGGATGGTCCCAAAGGGATTGAATGCATTTGGGAGCTTTGTGCACGCAGCTGAGAGCGCCAGTTAGCTTTTTGAGCCTCTGGGAAGGCCCCAAAATGGGGTTTTTTCCACCTTATCGACAAAATCGCAGACTTTCTACACAATAAACTTTTTTTTCTGATAGCCCCGAGGGATTTGCATTATTATTGGGAGAGTGCGCAGCCTTGCGCAGACAGATTGCGTAGATAACAACACCTTTTTGAGCCTCTGGGAATGCCCCAAAATGGGGTTTTTTCCCTAAGGATCGCACATATCGCGTCTTCTTTGTGTTTTTGCACAATAGGAATTGTTTTCGGATGGTCCCAAAGGGATTGAATGCATTTGGGAGCTTTGTGCACGCAGCTGAGAGCGCCAGTTAGCTTTTTGAGCCTCTGGGAAGGCCCCAAAATGGGGTTTTTTCCACCTTATCGACAAAATCGCAGACTTTCTACACAATAAACTTTTTTTTCTGATAGCCCCGAGGGATTTGCATTATTATTGGGAGAGTGCGCAGCCTTGCGCAGACAGATTGCGTAGATAACAACACCTTTTTGAGCCTCTGGGAATGCCCCAAAATGGGGTTTTTTCCCTAAGGATCGCACATATCGCGTCTTCTTTGTGTTTTTGCACAATAGGAATTGTTTTCGGATGGTCCCAAAGGGATTGAATGCATTTGGGAGCTTTGTGCACGCAGCTGAGAGCGCCAGTTAGCTTTTTGAGCCTCTGGGAAGGCCCCAAAATGGGGTTTTTTCCACCTTATCGACAAAATCGCAGACTTTCTACACAATAAACTTTTTTTTCTGATAGCCCCGAGGGATTTGCATTATTATTGGGAGAGTGCGCAGCCTTGCGCAGACAGATTGCGTAGATAACAACACCTTTTTGAGCCTCTGGGAATGCCCCAAAATGGGGTTTTTTCCCTAAGGATCGCACATATCGCGTCTTCTTTGTGTTTTTGCACAATAGGAATTGTTTTCGGATGGTCCCAAAGGGATTGAATGCATTTGGGAGCTTTGTGCACGCAGCTGAGAGCGCCAGTTAGCTTTTTGAGCCTCTGGGAAGGCCCCAAAATGGGGTTTTTTCCACCTTATCGACAAAATCGCAGACTTTCTACACAATAAACTTTTTTTTCTGATAGCCCCGAGGGATTTGCATTATTATTGGGAGAGTGCGCAGCCTTGCGCAGACAGATTGCGTAGATAACAACACCTTTTTGAGCCTCTGGGAATGCCCCAAAATGGGGTTTTTTCCCTAAGGATCGCACATATCGCGTCTTCTTTGTGTTTTTGCACAATAGGAATTGTTTTCGGATGGTCCCAAAGGGATTGAATGCATTTGGGAGCTTTGTGCACGCAGCTGAGAGCGCCAGTTAGCTTTTTGAGCCTCTGGGAAGGCCCCAAAATGGGGTTTTTTCCACCTTATCGACAAAATCGCAGACTTTCTACACAATAAACTTTTTTTTCTGATAGCCCCGAGGGATTTGCATTATTATTGGGAGAGTGCGCAGCCTTGCGCAGACAGATTGCGTAGATAACAACACCTTTTTGAGCCTCTGGGAATGCCCCAAAATGGGGTTTTTTCCCTAAGGATCGCACATATCGCGTCTTCTTTGTGTTTTTGCACAATAGGAATTGTTTTCGGATGGTCCCAAAGGGATTGAATGCATTTGGGAGCTTTGTGCACGCAGCTGAGAGCGCCAGTTAGCTTTTTGAGCCTCTGGGAAGGCCCCAAAATGGGGTTTTTTCCACCTTATCGACAAAATCGCAGACTTTCTACACAATAAACTTTTTTTTCTGATAGCCCCGAGGGATTTGCATTATTATTGGGAGAGTGCGCAGCCTTGCGCAGACAGATTGCGTAGATAACAACACCTTTTTGAGCCTCTGGGAATGCCCCAAAATGGGGTTTTTTCCCTAAGGATCGCACATATCGCGTCTTCTTTGTGTTTTTGCACAATAGGAATTGTTTTCGGATGGTCCCAAAGGGATTGAATGCATTTGGGAGCTTTGTGCACGCAGCTGAGAGCGCCAGTTAGCTTTTTGAGCCTCTGGGAAGGCCCCAAAATGGGGTTTTTTCCACCTTATCGACAAAATCGCAGACTTTCTACACAATAAACTTTTTTTTCTGATAGCCCCGAGGGATTTGCATTATTATTGGGAGAGTGCGCAGCCTTGCGCAGACAGATTGCGTAGATAACAACACCTTTTTGAGCCTCTGGGAATGCCCCAAAATGGGGTTTTTTCCCTAAGGATCGCACATATCGCGTCTTCTTTGTGTTTTTGCACAATAGGAATTGTTTTCGGATGGTCCCAAAGGGATTGAATGCATTTGGGAGCTTTGTGCACGCAGCTGAGAGCGCCAGTTAGCTTTTTGAGCCTCTGGGAAGGCCCCAAAATGGGGTTTTTTCCACCTTATCGACAAAATCGCAGACTTTCTACACAATAAACTTTTTTTTCTGATAGCCCCGAGGGATTTGCATTATTATTGGGAGAGTGCGCAGCCTTGCGCAGACAGATTGCGTAGATAACAACACCTTTTTGAGCCTCTGGGAATGCCCCAAAATGGGGTTTTTTCCCTAAGGATCGCACATATCGCGTCTTCTTTGTGTTTTTGCACAATAGGAATTGTTTTCGGATGGTCCCAAAGGGATTGAATGCATTTGGGAGCTTTGTGCACGCAGCTGAGAGCGCCAGTTAGCTTTTTGAGCCTCTGGGAAGGCCCCAAAATGGGGTTTTTTCCACCTTATCGACAAAATCGCAGACTTTCTACACAATAAACTTTTTTTTCTGATAGCCCCGAGGGATTTGCATTATTATTGGGAGAGTGCGCAGCCTTGCGCAGACAGATTGCGTAGATAACAACACCTTTTTGAGCCTCTGGGAATGCCCCAAAATGGGGTTTTTTCCCTAAGGATCGCACATATCGCGTCTTCTTTGTGTTTTTGCACAATAGGAATTGTTTTCGGATGGTCCCAAAGGGATTGAATGCATTTGGGAGCTTTGTGCACGCAGCTGAGAGCGCCAGTTAGCTTTTTGAGCCTCTGGGAAGGCCCCAAAATGGGGTTTTTTCCACCTTATCGACAAAATCGCAGACTTTCTACACAATAAACTTTTTTTTCTGATAGCCCCGAGGGATTTGCATTATTATTGGGAGAGTGCGCAGCCTTGCGCAGACAGATTGCGTAGATAACAACACCTTTTTGAGCCTCTGGGAATGCCCCAAAATGGGGTTTTTTCCCTAAGGATCGCACATATCGCGTCTTCTTTGTGTTTTTGCACAATAGGAATTGTTTTCGGATGGTCCCAAAGGGATTGAATGCATTTGGGAGCTTTGTGCACGCAGCTGAGAGCGCCAGTTAGCTTTTTGAGCCTCTGGGAAGGCCCCAAAATGGGGTTTTTTCCACCTTATCGACAAAATCGCAGACTTTCTACACAATAAACTTTTTTTTCTGATAGCCCCGAGGGATTTGCATTATTATTGGGAGAGTGCGCAGCCTTGCGCAGACAGATTGCGTAGATAACAACACCTTTTTGAGCCTCTGGGAATGCCCCAAAATGGGGTTTTTTCCCTAAGGATCGCACATATCGCGTCTTCTTTGTGTTTTTGCACAATAGGAATTGTTTTCGGATGGTCCCAAAGGGATTGAATGCATTTGGGAGCTTTGTGCACGCAGCTGAGAGCGCCAGTTAGCTTTTTGAGCCTCTGGGAAGGCCCCAAAATGGGGTTTTTTCCACCTTATCGACAAAATCGCAGACTTTCTACACAATAAACTTTTTTTTCTGATAGCCCCGAGGGATTTGCATTATTATTGGGAGAGTGCGCAGCCTTGCGCAGACAGATTGCGTAGATAACAACACCTTTTTGAGCCTCTGGGAATGCCCCAAAATGGGGTTTTTTCCCTAAGGATCGCACATATCGCGTCTTCTTTGTGTTTTTGCACAATAGGAATTGTTTTCGGATGGTCCCAAAGGGATTGAATGCATTTGGGAGCTTTGTGCACGCAGCTGAGAGCGCCAGTTAGCTTTTTGAGCCTCTGGGAAGGCCCCAAAATGGGGTTTTTTCCACCTTATCGACAAAATCGCAGACTTTCTACACAATAAACTTTTTTTTCTGATAGCCCCGAGGGATTTGCATTATTATTGGGAGAGTGCGCAGCCTTGCGCAGACAGATTGCGTAGATAACAACACCTTTTTGAGCCTCTGGGAATGCCCCAAAATGGGGTTTTTTCCCTAAGGATCGCACATATCGCGTCTTCTTTGTGTTTTTGCACAATAGGAATTGTTTTCGGATGGTCCCAAAGGGATTGAATGCATTTGGGAGCTTTGTGCACGCAGCTGAGAGCGCCAGTTAGCTTTTTGAGCCTCTGGGAAGGCCCCAAAATGGGGTTTTTTCCACCTTATCGACAAAATCGCAGACTTTCTACACAATAAACTTTTTTTTCTGATAGCCCCGAGGGATTTGCATTATTATTGGGAGAGTGCGCAGCCTTGCGCAGACAGATTGCGTAGATAACAACACCTTTTTGAGCCTCTGGGAATGCCCCAAAATGGGGTTTTTTCCCTAAGGATCGCACATATCGCGTCTTCTTTGTGTTTTTGCACAATAGGAATTGTTTTCGGATGGTCCCAAAGGGATTGAATGCATTTGGGAGCTTTGTGCACGCAGCTGAGAGCGCCAGTTAGCTTTTTGAGCCTCTGGGAAGGCCCCAAAATGGGGTTTTTTCCACCTTATCGACAAAATCGCAGACTTTCTACACAATAAACTTTTTTTTCTGATAGCCCCGAGGGATTTGCATTATTATTGGGAGAGTGCGCAGCCTTGCGCAGACAGATTGCGTAGATAACAACACCTTTTTGAGCCTCTGGGAATGCCCCAAAATGGGGTTTTTTCCCTAAGGATCGCACATATCGCGTCTTCTTTGTGTTTTTGCACAATAGGAATTGTTTTCGGATGGTCCCAAAGGGATTGAATGCATTTGGGAGCTTTGTGCACGCAGCTGAGAGCGCCAGTTAGCTTTTTGAGCCTCTGGGAAGGCCCCAAAATGGGGTTTTTTCCACCTTATCGACAAAATCGCAGACTTTCTACACAATAAACTTTTTTTTCTGATAGCCCCGAGGGATTTGCATTATTATTGGGAGAGTGCGCAGCCTTGCGCAGACAGATTGCGTAGATAACAACACCTTTTTGAGCCTCTGGGAATGCCCCAAAATGGGGTTTTTTCCCTAAGGATCGCACATATCGCGTCTTCTTTGTGTTTTTGCACAATAGGAATTGTTTTCGGATGGTCCCAAAGGGATTGAATGCATTTGGGAGCTTTGTGCACGCAGCTGAGAGCGCCAGTTAGCTTTTTGAGCCTCTGGGAAGGCCCCAAAATGGGGTTTTTTCCACCTTATCGACAAAATCGCAGACTTTCTACACAATAAACTTTTTTTTCTGATAGCCCCGAGGGATTTGCATTATTATTGGGAGAGTGCGCAGCCTTGCGCAGACAGATTGCGTAGATAACAACACCTTTTTGAGCCTCTGGGAATGCCCCAAAATGGGGTTTTTTCCCTAAGGATCGCACATATCGCGTCTTCTTTGTGTTTTTGCACAATAGGAATTGTTTTCGGATGGTCCCAAAGGGATTGAATGCATTTGGGAGCTTTGTGCACGCAGCTGAGAGCGCCAGTTAGCTTTTTGAGCCTCTGGGAAGGCCCCAAAATGGGGTTTTTTCCACCTTATCGACAAAATCGCAGACTTTCTACACAATAAACTTTTTTTTCTGATAGCCCCGAGGGATTTGCATTATTATTGGGAGAGTGCGCAGCCTTGCGCAGACAGATTGCGTAGATAACAACACCTTTTTGAGCCTCTGGGAATGCCCCAAAATGGGGTTTTTTCCCTAAGGATCGCACATATCGCGTCTTCTTTGTGTTTTTGCACAATAGGAATTGTTTTCGGATGGTCCCAAAGGGATTGAATGCATTTGGGAGCTTTGTGCACGCAGCTGAGAGCGCCAGTTAGCTTTTTGAGCCTCTGGGAAGGCCCCAAAATGGGGTTTTTTCCACCTTATCGACAAAATCGCAGACTTTCTACACAATAAACTTTTTTTTCTGATAGCCCCGAGGGATTTGCATTATTATTGGGAGAGTGCGCAGCCTTGCGCAGACAGATTGCGTAGATAACAACACCTTTTTGAGCCTCTGGGAATGCCCCAAAATGGGGTTTTTTCCCTAAGGATCGCACATATCGCGTCTTCTTTGTGTTTTTGCACAATAGGAATTGTTTTCGGATGGTCCCAAAGGGATTGAATGCATTTGGGAGCTTTGTGCACGCAGCTGAGAGCGCCAGTTAGCTTTTTGAGCCTCTGGGAAGGCCCCAAAATGGGGTTTTTTCCACCTTATCGACAAAATCGCAGACTTTCTACACAATAAACTTTTTTTTCTGATAGCCCCGAGGGATTTGCATTATTATTGGGAGAGTGCGCAGCCTTGCGCAGACAGATTGCGTAGATAACAACACCTTTTTGAGCCTCTGGGAATGCCCCAAAATGGGGTTTTTTCCCTAAGGATCGCACATATCGCGTCTTCTTTGTGTTTTTGCACAATAGGAATTGTTTTCGGATGGTCCCAAAGGGATTGAATGCATTTGGGAGCTTTGTGCACGCAGCTGAGAGCGCCAGTTAGCTTTTTGAGCCTCTGGGAAGGCCCCAAAATGGGGTTTTTTCCACCTTATCGACAAAATCGCAGACTTTCTACACAATAAACTTTTTTTTCTGATAGCCCCGAGGGATTTGCATTATTATTGGGAGAGTGCGCAGCCTTGCGCAGACAGATTGCGTAGATAACAACACCTTTTTGAGCCTCTGGGAATGCCCCAAAATGGGGTTTTTTCCCTAAGGATCGCACATATCGCGTCTTCTTTGTGTTTTTGCACAATAGGAATTGTTTTCGGATGGTCCCAAAGGGATTGAATGCATTTGGGAGCTTTGTGCACGCAGCTGAGAGCGCCAGTTAGCTTTTTGAGCCTCTGGGAAGGCCCCAAAATGGGGTTTTTTCCACCTTATCGACAAAATCGCAGACTTTCTACACAATAAACTTTTTTTTCTGATAGCCCCGAGGGATTTGCATTATTATTGGGAAGATTGCGTAGATAACAACACCTTTTTGAGCCTCTGGGAATGCCCCAAAATGGGGTTTTTTCCCTAAGGATCGCACATATCGCGTCTTCTTTGTGTTTTTGCACAATAGGAATTGTTTTCGGATGGTCCCAAAGGGATTGAATGCATTTGGGAGCTTTGTGCACGCAGCTGAGAGCGCCAGTTAGCTTTTTGAGCCTCTGGGAAGGCCCCAAAATGGGGTTTTTTCCACCTTATCGACAAAATCGCAGACTTTCTACACAATAAACTTTTTTTTCTGATAGCCCCGAGGGATTTGCATTATTATTGGGAGAGTGCGCAGCCTTGCGCAGACAGATTGCGTAGATAACAACACCTTTTTGAGCCTCTGGGAATGCCCCAAAATGGGGTTTTTTCCCTAAGGATCGCACATATCGCGTCTTCTTTGTGTTTTTGCACAATAGGAATTGTTTTCGGATGGTCCCAAAGGGATTGAATGCATTTGGGAGCTTTGTGCACGCAGCTGAGAGCGCCAGTTAGCTTTTTGAGCCTCTGGGAAGGCCCCAAAATGGGGTTTTTTCCACCTTATCGACAAAATCGCAGACTTTCTACACAATAAACTTTTTTTTCTGATAGCCCCGAGGGATTTGCATTATTATTGGGAGAGTGCGCAGCCTTGCGCAGACAGATTGCGTAGATAACAACACCTTTTTGAGCCTCTGGGAATGCCCCAAAATGGGGTTTTTTCCCTAAGGATCGCACATATCGCGTCTTCTTTGTGTTTTTGCACAATAGGAATTGTTTTCGGATGGTCCCAAAGGGATTGAATGCATTTGGGAGCTTTGTGCACGCAGCTGAGAGCGCCAGTTAGCTTTTTGAGCCTCTGGGAAGGCCCCAAAATGGGGTTTTTTCCACCTTATCGACAAAATCGCAGACTTTCTACACAATAAACTTTTTTTTCTGATAGCCCCGAGGGATTTGCATTATTATTGGGAGAGTGCGCAGCCTTGCGCAGACAGATTGCGTAGATAACAACACCTTTTTGAGCCTCTGGGAATGCCCCAAAATGGGGTTTTTTCCCTAAGGATCGCACATATCGCGTCTTCTTTGTGTTTTTGCACAATAGGAATTGTTTTCGGATGGTCCCAAAGGGATTGAATGCATTTGGGAGCTTTGTGCACGCAGCTGAGAGCGCCAGTTAGCTTTTTGAGCCTCTGGGAAGGCCCCAAAATGGGGTTTTTTCCACCTTATCGACAAAATCGCAGACTTTCTACACAATAAACTTTTTTTTCTGATAGCCCCGAGGGATTTGCATTATTATTGGGAGAGTGCGCAGCCTTGCGCAGACAGATTGCGTAGATAACAACACCTTTTTGAGCCTCTGGGAATGCCCCAAAATGGGGTTTTTTCCCTAAGGATCGCACATATCGCGTCTTCTTTGTGTTTTTGCACAATAGGAATTGTTTTCGGATGGTCCCAAAGGGATTGAATGCATTTGGGAGCTTTGTGCACGCAGCTGAGAGCGCCAGTTAGCTTTTTGAGCCTCTGGGAAGGCCCCAAAATGGGGTTTTTTCCACCTTATCGACAAAATCGCAGACTTTCTACACAATAAACTTTTTTTTCTGATAGCCCCGAGGGATTTGCATTATTATTGGGAGAGTGCGCAGCCTTGCGCAGACAGATTGCGTAGATAACAACACCTTTTTGAGCCTCTGGGAATGCCCCAAAATGGGGTTTTTTCCCTAAGGATCGCACATATCGCGTCTTCTTTGTGTTTTTGCACAATAGGAATTGTTTTCGGATGGTCCCAAAGGGATTGAATGCATTTGGGAGCTTTGTGCACGCAGCTGAGAGCGCCAGTTAGCTTTTTGAGCCTCTGGGAAGGCCCCAAAATGGGGTTTTTTCCACCTTATCGACAAAATCGCAGACTTTCTACACAATAAACTTTTTTTTCTGATAGCCCCGAGGGATTTGCATTATTATTGGGAGAGTGCGCAGCCTTGCGCAGACAGATTGCGTAGATAACAACACCTTTTTGAGCCTCTGGGAATGCCCCAAAATGGGGTTTTTTCCCTAAGGATCGCACATATCGCGTCTTCTTTGTGTTTTTGCACAATAGGAATTGTTTTCGGATGGTCCCAAAGGGATTGAATGCATTTGGGAGCTTTGTGCACGCAGCTGAGAGCGCCAGTTAGCTTTTTGAGCCTCTGGGAAGGCCCCAAAATGGGGTTTTTTCCACCTTATCGACAAAATCGCAGACTTTCTACACAATAAACTTTTTTTTCTGATAGCCCCGAGGGATTTGCATTATTATTGGGAGAGTGCGCAGCCTTGCGCAGACAGATTGCGTAGATAACAACACCTTTTTGAGCCTCTGGGAATGCCCCAAAATGGGGTTTTTTCCCTAAGGATCGCACATATCGCGTCTTCTTTGTGTTTTTGCACAATAGGAATTGTTTTCGGATGGTCCCAAAGGGATTGAATGCATTTGGGAGCTTTGTGCACGCAGCTGAGAGCGCCAGTTAGCTTTTTGAGCCTCTGGGAAGGCCCCAAAATGGGGTTTTTTCCACCTTATCGACAAAATCGCAGACTTTCTACACAATAAACTTTTTTTTCTGATAGCCCCGAGGGATTTGCATTATTATTGGGAGAGTGCGCAGCCTTGCGCAGACAGATTGCGTAGATAACAACACCTTTTTGAGCCTCTGGGAATGCCCCAAAATGGGGTTTTTTCCCTAAGGATCGCACATATCGCGTCTTCTTTGTGTTTTTGCACAATAGGAATTGTTTTCGGATGGTCCCAAAGGGATTGAATGCATTTGGGAGCTTTGTGCACGCAGCTGAGAGCGCCAGTTAGCTTTTTGAGCCTCTGGGAAGGCCCCAAAATGGGGTTTTTTCCACCTTATCGACAAAATCGCAGACTTTCTACACAATAAACTTTTTTTTCTGATAGCCCCGAGGGATTTGCATTATTATTGGGAGAGTGCGCAGCCTTGCGCAGACAGATTGCGTAGATAACAACACCTTTTTGAGCCTCTGGGAATGCCCCAAAATGGGGTTTTTTCCCTAAGGATCGCACATATCGCGTCTTCTTTGTGTTTTTGCACAATAGGAATTGTTTTCGGATGGTCCCAAAGGGATTGAATGCATTTGGGAGCTTTGTGCACGCAGCTGAGAGCGCCAGTTAGCTTTTTGAGCCTCTGGGAAGGCCCCAAAATGGGGTTTTTTCCACCTTATCGACAAAATCGCAGACTTTCTACACAATAAACTTTTTTTTCTGATAGCCCCGAGGGATTTGCATTATTATTGGGAGAGTGCGCAGCCTTGCGCAGACAGATTGCGTAGATAACAACACCTTTTTGAGCCTCTGGGAATGCCCCAAAATGGGGTTTTTTCCCTAAGGATCGCACATATCGCGTCTTCTTTGTGTTTTTGCACAATAGGAATTGTTTTCGGATGGTCCCAAAGGGATTGAATGCATTTGGGAGCTTTGTGCACGCAGCTGAGAGCGCCAGTTAGCTTTTTGAGCCTCTGGGAAGGCCCCAAAATGGGGTTTTTTCCACCTTATCGACAAAATCGCAGACTTTCTACACAATAAACTTTTTTTTCTGATAGCCCCGAGGGATTTGCATTATTATTGGGAGAGTGCGCAGCCTTGCGCAGACAGATTGCGTAGATAACAACACCTTTTTGAGCCTCTGGGAATGCCCCAAAATGGGGTTTTTTCCCTAAGGATCGCACATATCGCGTCTTCTTTGTGTTTTTGCACAATAGGAATTGTTTTCGGATGGTCCCAAAGGGATTGAATGCATTTGGGAGCTTTGTGCACGCAGCTGAGAGCGCCAGTTAGCTTTTTGAGCCTCTGGGAAGGCCCCAAAATGGGGTTTTTTCCACCTTATCGACAAAATCGCAGACTTTCTACACAATAAACTTTTTTTTCTGATAGCCCCGAGGGATTTGCATTATTATTGGGAGAGTGCGCAGCCTTGCGCAGACAGATTGCGTAGATAACAACACCTTTTTGAGCCTCTGGGAATGCCCCAAAATGGGGTTTTTTCCCTAAGGATCGCACATATCGCGTCTTCTTTGTGTTTTTGCACAATAGGAATTGTTTTCGGATGGTCCCAAAGGGATTGAATGCATTTGGGAGCTTTGTGCACGCAGCTGAGAGCGCCAGTTAGCTTTTTGAGCCTCTGGGAAGGCCCCAAAATGGGGTTTTTTCCACCTTATCGACAAAATCGCAGACTTTCTACACAATAAACTTTTTTTTCTGATAGCCCCGAGGGATTTGCATTATTATTGGGAGAGTGCGCAGCCTTGCGCAGACAGATTGCGTAGATAACAACACCTTTTTGAGCCTCTGGGAATGCCCCAAAATGGGGTTTTTTCCCTAAGGATCGCACATATCGCGTCTTCTTTGTGTTTTTGCACAATAGGAATTGTTTTCGGATGGTCCCAAAGGGATTGAATGCATTTGGGAGCTTTGTGCACGCAGCTGAGAGCGCCAGTTAGCTTTTTGAGCCTCTGGGAAGGCCCCAAAATGGGGTTTTTTCCACCTTATCGACAAAATCGCAGACTTTCTACACAATAAACTTTTTTTTCTGATAGCCCCGAGGGATTTGCATTATTATTGGGAGAGTGCGCAGCCTTGCGCAGACAGATTGCGTAGATAACAACACCTTTTTGAGCCTCTGGGAATGCCCCAAAATGGGGTTTTTTCCCTAAGGATCGCACATATCGCGTCTTCTTTGTGTTTTTGCACAATAGGAATTGTTTTCGGATGGTCCCAAAGGGATTGAATGCATTTGGGAGCTTTGTGCACGCAGCTGAGAGCGCCAGTTAGCTTTTTGAGCCTCTGGGAAGGCCCCAAAATGGGGTTTTTTCCACCTTATCGACAAAATCGCAGACTTTCTACACAATAAACTTTTTTTTCTGATAGCCCCGAGGGATTTGCATTATTATTGGGAGAGTGCGCAGCCTTGCGCAGACAGATTGCGTAGATAACAACACCTTTTTGAGCCTCTGGGAATGCCCCAAAATGGGGTTTTTTCCCTAAGGATCGCACATATCGCGTCTTCTTTGTGTTTTTGCACAATAGGAATTGTTTTCGGATGGTCCCAAAGGGATTGAATGCATTTGGGAGCTTTGTGCACGCAGCTGAGAGCGCCAGTTAGCTTTTTGAGCCTCTGGGAAGGCCCCAAAATGGGGTTTTTTCCACCTTATCGACAAAATCGCAGACTTTCTACACAATAAACTTTTTTTTCTGATAGCCCCGAGGGATTTGCATTATTATTGGGAGAGTGCGCAGCCTTGCGCAGACAGATTGCGTAGATAACAACACCTTTTTGAGCCTCTGGGAATGCCCCAAAATGGGGTTTTTTCCCTAAGGATCGCACATATCGCGTCTTCTTTGTGTTTTTGCACAATAGGAATTGTTTTCGGATGGTCCCAAAGGGATTGAATGCATTTGGGAGCTTTGTGCACGCAGCTGAGAGCGCCAGTTAGCTTTTTGAGCCTCTGGGAAGGCCCCAAAATGGGGTTTTTTCCACCTTATCGACAAAATCGCAGACTTTCTACACAATAAACTTTTTTTTCTGATAGCCCCGAGGGATTTGCATTATTATTGGGAGAGTGCGCAGCCTTGCGCAGACAGATTGCGTAGATAACAACACCTTTTTGAGCCTCTGGGAATGCCCCAAAATGGGGTTTTTTCCCTAAGGATCGCACATATCGCGTCTTCTTTGTGTTTTTGCACAATAGGAATTGTTTTCGGATGGTCCCAAAGGGATTGAATGCATTTGGGAGCTTTGTGCACGCAGCTGAGAGCGCCAGTTAGCTTTTTGAGCCTCTGGGAAGGCCCCAAAATGGGGTTTTTTCCACCTTATCGACAAAATCGCAGACTTTCTACACAATAAACTTTTTTTTCTGATAGCCCCGAGGGATTTGCATTATTATTGGGAGAGTGCGCAGCCTTGCGCAGACAGATTGCGTAGATAACAACACCTTTTTGAGCCTCTGGGAATGCCCCAAAATGGGGTTTTTTCCCTAAGGATCGCACATATCGCGTCTTCTTTGTGTTTTTGCACAATAGGAATTGTTTTCGGATGGTCCCAAAGGGATTGAATGCATTTGGGAGCTTTGTGCACGCAGCTGAGAGCGCCAGTTAGCTTTTTGAGCCTCTGGGAAGGCCCCAAAATGGGGTTTTTTCCACCTTATCGACAAAATCGCAGACTTTCTACACAATAAACTTTTTTTTCTGATAGCCCCGAGGGATTTGCATTATTATTGGGAGAGTGCGCAGCCTTGCGCAGACAGATTGCGTAGATAACAACACCTTTTTGAGCCTCTGGGAATGCCCCAAAATGGGGTTTTTTCCCTAAGGATCGCACATATCGCGTCTTCTTTGTGTTTTTGCACAATAGGAATTGTTTTCGGATGGTCCCAAAGGGATTGAATGCATTTGGGAGCTTTGTGCACGCAGCTGAGAGCGCCAGTTAGCTTTTTGAGCCTCTGGGAAGGCCCCAAAATGGGGTTTTTTCCACCTTATCGACAAAATCGCAGACTTTCTACACAATAAACTTTTTTTTCTGATAGCCCCGAGGGATTTGCATTATTATTGGGAGAGTGCGCAGCCTTGCGCAGACAGATTGCGTAGATAACAACACCTTTTTGAGCCTCTGGGAATGCCCCAAAATGGGGTTTTTTCCCTAAGGATCGCACATATCGCGTCTTCTTTGTGTTTTTGCACAAT
Organism: Siderastrea radians; assembly: GCA_964017195.1. NCBI lineage: Eukaryota > Metazoa > Cnidaria > Anthozoa > Scleractinia > Rhizangiidae > Siderastrea > Siderastrea radians. The sequence goes on along the minus strand of CAXHKT010000217.1, from coordinate 11,107 downwards.
AGGAATTGTTTTCGGATGGTCCCAAAGGGATTGAATGCATTTGGGAGCTTTGTGCACGCAGCTGAGAGCGCCAGTTAGCTTTTTGAGCCTCTGGGAAGGCCCCAAAATGGGGTTTTTTCCACCTTATCGACAAAATCGCAGACTTTCTACACAATAAACTTTTTTTTCTGATAGCCCCGAGGGATTTGCATTATTATTGGGAGAGTGCGCAGCCTTGCGCAGACAGATTGCGTAGATAACAACACCTTTTTGAGCCTCTGGGAATGCCCCAAAATGGGGTTTTTTCCCTAAGGATCGCACATATCGCGTCTTCTTTGTGTTTTTGCACAATAGGAATTGTTTTCGGATGGTCCCAAAGGGATTGAATGCATTTGGGAGCTTTGTGCACGCAGCTGAGAGCGCCAGTTAGCTTTTTGAGCCTCTGGGAAGGCCCCAAAATGGGGTTTTTTCCACCTTATCGACAAAATCGCAGACTTTCTACACAATAAACTTTTTTTTCTGATAGCCCCGAGGGATTTGCATTATTATTGGGAGAGTGCGCAGCCTTGCGCAGACAGATTGCGTAGATAACACAACACCTTTTTGAGCCTCTGGGAATGCCCCAAAATGGGGTTTTTTCCCTAAGGATCGCACATATCGCGTCTTCTTTGTGTTTTTGCACAATAGGAATTGTTTTCGGATGGTCCCAAAGGGATTGAATGCATTTGGGAGCTTTGTGCACGCAGCTGAGAGCGCCAGTTAGCTTTTTGAGCCTCTGGGAAGGCCCCAAAATGGGGTTTTTTCCACCTTATCGACAAAATCGCAGACTTTCTACACAATAAACTTTTTTTTCTGATAGCCCCGAGGGATTTGCATTATTATTGGGAGAGTGCGCAGCCTTGCGCAGACAGATTGCGTAGATAACAACACCTTTTTGAGCCTCTGGGAATGCCCCAAAATGGGGTTTTTTCCCTAAGGATCGCACATATCGCGTCTTCTTTGTGTTTTTGCACAATAGGAATTGTTTTCGGATGGTCCCAAAGGGATTGAATGCATTTGGGAGCTTTGTGCACGCAGCTGAGAGCGCCAGTTAGCTTTTTGAGCCTCTGGGAAGGCCCCAAAATGGGGTTTTTTCCACCTTATCGACAAAATCGCAGACTTTCTACACAATAAACTTTTTTTTCTGATAGCCCCGAGGGATTTGCATTATTATTGGGAGAGTGCGCAGCCTTGCGCAGACAGATTGCGTAGATAACAACACCTTTTTGAGCCTCTGGGAATGCCCCAAAATGGGGTTTTTTCCCTAAGGATCGCACATATCGCGTCTTCTTTGTGTTTTTGCACAATAGGAATTGTTTTCGGATGGTCCCAAAGGGATTGAATGCATTTGGGAGCTTTGTGCACGCAGCTGAGAGCGCCAGTTAGCTTTTTGAGCCTCTGGGAAGGCCCCAAAATGGGGTTTTTTCCACCTTATCGACAAAATCGCAGACTTTCTACACAATAAACTTTTTTTTCTGATAGCCCCGAGGGATTTGCATTATTATTGGGAGAGTGCGCAGCCTTGCGCAGACAGATTGCGTAGATAACAACACCTTTTTGAGCCTCTGGGAATGCCCCAAAATGGGGTTTTTTCCCTAAGGATCGCACATATCGCGTCTTCTTTGTGTTTTTGCACAATAGGAATTGTTTTCGGATGGTCCCAAAGGGATTGAATGCATTTGGGAGCTTTGTGCACGCAGCTGAGAGCGCCAGTTAGCTTTTTGAGCCTCTGGGAAGGCCCCAAAATGGGGTTTTTTCCACCTTATCGACAAAATCGCAGACTTTCTACACAATAAACTTTTTTTTCTGATAGCCCCGAGGGATTTGCATTATTATTGGGAGAGTGCGCAGCCTTGCGCAGACAGATTGCGTAGATAACAACACCTTTTTGAGCCTCTGGGAATGCCCCAAAATGGGGTTTTTTCCCTAAGGATCGCACATATCGCGTCTTCTTTGTGTTTTTGCACAATAGGAATTGTTTTCGGATGGTCCCAAAGGGATTGAATGCATTTGGGAGCTTTGTGCACGCAGCTGAGAGCGCCAGTTAGCTTTTTGAGCCTCTGGGAAGGCCCCAAAATGGGGTTTTTTCCACCTTATCGACAAAATCGCAGACTTTCTACACAATAAACTTTTTTTTCTGATAGCCCCGAGGGATTTGCATTATTATTGGGAGAGTGCGCAGCCTTGCGCAGACAGATTGCGTAGATAACAACACCTTTTTGAGCCTCTGGGAATGCCCCAAAATGGGGTTTTTTCCCTAAGGATCGCACATATCGCGTCTTCTTTGTGTTTTTGCACAATAGGAATTGTTTTCGGATGGTCCCAAAGGGATTGAATGCATTTGGGAGCTTTGTGCACGCAGCTGAGAGCGCCAGTTAGCTTTTTGAGCCTCTGGGAAGGCCCCAAAATGGGGTTTTTTCCACCTTATCGACAAAATCGCAGACTTTCTACACAATAAACTTTTTTTTCTGATAGCCCCGAGGGATTTGCATTATTATTGGGAGAGTGCGCAGCCTTGCGCAGACAGATTGCGTAGATAACAACACCTTTTTGAGCCTCTGGGAATGCCCCAAAATGGGGTTTTTTCCCTAAGGATCGCACATATCGCGTCTTCTTTGTGTTTTTGCACAATAGGAATTGTTTTCGGATGGTCCCAAAGGGATTGAATGCATTTGGGAGCTTTGTGCACGCAGCTGAGAGCGCCAGTTAGCTTTTTGAGCCTCTGGGAAGGCCCCAAAATGGGGTTTTTTCCACCTTATCGACAAAATCGCAGACTTTCTACACAATAAACTTTTTTTTCTGATAGCCCCGAGGGATTTGCATTATTATTGGGAGAGTGCGCAGCCTTGCGCAGACAGATTGCGTAGATAACAACACCTTTTTGAGCCTCTGGGAATGCCCCAAAATGGGGTTTTTTCCCTAAGGATCGCACATATCGCGTCTTCTTTGTGTTTTTGCACAATAGGAATTGTTTTCGGATGGTCCCAAAGGGATTGAATGCATTTGGGAGCTTTGTGCACGCAGCTGAGAGCGCCAGTTAGCTTTTTGAGCCTCTGGGAAGGCCCCAAAATGGGGTTTTTTCCACCTTATCGACAAAATCGCAGACTTTCTACACAATAAACTTTTTTTTCTGATAGCCCCGAGGGATTTGCATTATTATTGGGAGAGTGCGCAGCCTTGCGCAGACAGATTGCGTAGATAACAACACCTTTTTGAGCCTCTGGGAATGCCCCAAAATGGGGTTTTTTCCCTAAGGATCGCACATATCGCGTCTTCTTTGTGTTTTTGCACAATAGGAATTGTTTTCGGATGGTCCCAAAGGGATTGAATGCATTTGGGAGCTTTGTGCACGCAGCTGAGAGCGCCAGTTAGCTTTTTGAGCCTCTGGGAAGGCCCCAAAATGGGGTTTTTTCCACCTTATCGACAAAATCGCAGACTTTCTACACAATAAACTTTTTTTTCTGATAGCCCCGAGGGATTTGCATTATTATTGGGAGAGTGCGCAGCCTTGCGCAGACAGATTGCGTAGATAACAACACCTTTTTGAGCCTCTGGGAATGCCCCAAAATGGGGTTTTTTCCCTAAGGATCGCACATATCGCGTCTTCTTTGTGTTTTTGCACAATAGGAATTGTTTTCGGATGGTCCCAAAGGGATTGAATGCATTTGGGAGCTTTGTGCACGCAGCTGAGAGCGCCAGTTAGCTTTTTGAGCCTCTGGGAAGGCCCCAAAATGGGGTTTTTTCCACCTTATCGACAAAATCGCAGACTTTCTACACAATAAACTTTTTTTTCTGATAGCCCCGAGGGATTTGCATTATTATTGGGAGAGTGCGCAGCCTTGCGCAGACAGATTGCGTAGATAACAACACCTTTTTGAGCCTCTGGGAATGCCCCAAAATGGGGTTTTTTCCCTAAGGATCGCACATATCGCGTCTTCTTTGTGTTTTTGCACAATAGGAATTGTTTTCGGATGGTCCCAAAGGGATTGAATGCATTTGGGAGCTTTGTGCACGCAGCTGAGAGCGCCAGTTAGCTTTTTGAGCCTCTGGGAAGGCCCCAAAATGGGGTTTTTTCCACCTTATCGACAAAATCGCAGACTTTCTACACAATAAACTTTTTTTTCTGATAGCCCCGAGGGATTTGCATTATTATTGGGAGAGTGCGCAGCCTTGCGCAGACAGATTGCGTAGATAACAACACCTTTTTGAGCCTCTGGGAATGCCCCAAAATGGGGTTTTTTCCCTAAGGATCGCACATATCGCGTCTTCTTTGTGTTTTTGCACAATAGGAATTGTTTTCGGATGGTCCCAAAGGGATTGAATGCATTTGGGAGCTTTGTGCACGCAGCTGAGAGCGCCAGTTAGCTTTTTGAGCCTCTGGGAAGGCCCCAAAATGGGGTTTTTTCCACCTTATCGACAAAATCGCAGACTTTCTACACAATAAACTTTTTTTTCTGATAGCCCCGAGGGATTTGCATTATTATTGGGAGAGTGCGCAGCCTTGCGCAGACAGATTGCGTAGATAACAACACCTTTTTGAGCCTCTGGGAATGCCCCAAAATGGGGTTTTTTCCCTAAGGATCGCACATATCGCGTCTTCTTTGTGTTTTTGCACAATAGGAATTGTTTTCGGATGGTCCCAAAGGGATTGAATGCATTTGGGAGCTTTGTGCACGCAGCTGAGAGCGCCAGTTAGCTTTTTGAGCCTCTGGGAAGGCCCCAAAATGGGGTTTTTTCCACCTTATCGACAAAATCGCAGACTTTCTACACAATAAACTTTTTTTTCTGATAGCCCCGAGGGATTTGCATTATTATTGGGAGAGTGCGCAGCCTTGCGCAGACAGATTGCGTAGATAACAACACCTTTTTGAGCCTCTGGGAATGCCCCAAAATGGGGTTTTTTCCCTAAGGATCGCACATATCGCGTCTTCTTTGTGTTTTTGCACAATAGGAATTGTTTTCGGATGGTCCCAAAGGGATTGAATGCATTTGGGAGCTTTGTGCACGCAGCTGAGAGCGCCAGTTAGCTTTTTGAGCCTCTGGGAAGGCCCCAAAATGGGGTTTTTTCCACCTTATCGACAAAATCGCAGACTTTCTACACAATAAACTTTTTTTTCTGATAGCCCCGAGGGATTTGCATTATTATTGGGAGAGTGCGCAGCCTTGCGCAGACAGATTGCGTAGATAACAACACCTTTTTGAGCCTCTGGGAATGCCCCAAAATGGGGTTTTTTCCCTAAGGATCGCACATATCGCGTCTTCTTTGTGTTTTTGCACAATAGGAATTGTTTTCGGATGGTCCCAAAGGGATTGAATGCATTTGGGAGCTTTGTGCACGCAGCTGAGAGCGCCAGTTAGCTTTTTGAGCCTCTGGGAAGGCCCCAAAATGGGGTTTTTTCCACCTTATCGACAAAATCGCAGACTTTCTACACAATAAACTTTTTTTTCTGATAGCCCCGAGGGATTTGCATTATTATTGGGAGAGTGCGCAGCCTTGCGCAGACAGATTGCGTAGATAACAACACCTTTTTGAGCCTCTGGGAATGCCCCAAAATGGGGTTTTTTCCCTAAGGATCGCACATATCGCGTCTTCTTTGTGTTTTTGCACAATAGGAATTGTTTTCGGATGGTCCCAAAGGGATTGAATGCATTTGGGAGCTTTGTGCACGCAGCTGAGAGCGCCAGTTAGCTTTTTGAGCCTCTGGGAAGGCCCCAAAATGGGGTTTTTTCCACCTTATCGACAAAATCGCAGACTTTCTACACAATAAACTTTTTTTTCTGATAGCCCCGAGGGATTTGCATTATTATTGGGAGAGTGCGCAGCCTTGCGCAGACAGATTGCGTAGATAACAACACCTTTTTGAGCCTCTGGGAATGCCCCAAAATGGGGTTTTTTCCCTAAGGATCGCACATATCGCGTCTTCTTTGTGTTTTTGCACAATAGGAATTGTTTTCGGATGGTCCCAAAGGGATTGAATGCATTTGGGAGCTTTGTGCACGCAGCTGAGAGCGCCAGTTAGCTTTTTGAGCCTCTGGGAAGGCCCCAAAATGGGGTTTTTTCCACCTTATCGACAAAATCGCAGACTTTCTACACAATAAACTTTTTTTTCTGATAGCCCCGAGGGATTTGCATTATTATTGGGAGAGTGCGCAGCCTTGCGCAGACAGATTGCGTAGATAACAACACCTTTTTGAGCCTCTGGGAATGCCCCAAAATGGGGTTTTTTCCCTAAGGATCGCACATATCGCGTCTTCTTTGTGTTTTTGCACAATAGGAATTGTTTTCGGATGGTCCCAAAGGGATTGAATGCATTTGGGAGCTTTGTGCACGCAGCTGAGAGCGCCAGTTAGCTTTTTGAGCCTCTGGGAAGGCCCCAAAATGGGGTTTTTTCCACCTTATCGACAAAATCGCAGACTTTCTACACAATAAACTTTTTTTTCTGATAGCCCCGAGGGATTTGCATTATTATTGGGAGAGTGCGCAGCCTTGCGCAGACAGATTGCGTAGATAACAACACCTTTTTGAGCCTCTGGGAATGCCCCAAAATGGGGTTTTTTCCCTAAGGATCGCACATATCGCGTCTTCTTTGTGTTTTTGCACAATAGGAATTGTTTTCGGATGGTCCCAAAGGGATTGAATGCATTTGGGAGCTTTGTGCACGCAGCTGAGAGCGCCAGTTAGCTTTTTGAGCCTCTGGGAAGGCCCCAAAATGGGGTTTTTTCCACCTTATCGACAAAATCGCAGACTTTCTACACAATAAACTTTTTTTTCTGATAGCCCCGAGGGATTTGCATTATTATTGGGAGAGTGCGCAGCCTTGCGCAGACAGATTGCGTAGATAACAACACCTTTTTGAGCCTCTGGGAATGCCCCAAAATGGGGTTTTTTCCCTAAGGATCGCACATATCGCGTCTTCTTTGTGTTTTTGCACAATAGGAATTGTTTTCGGATGGTCCCAAAGGGATTGAATGCATTTGGGAGCTTTGTGCACGCAGCTGAGAGCGCCAGTTAGCTTTTTGAGCCTCTGGGAAGGCCCCAAAATGGGGTTTTTTCCACCTTATCGACAAAATCGCAGACTTTCTACACAATAAACTTTTTTTTCTGATAGCCCCGAGGGATTTGCATTATTATTGGGAGAGTGCGCAGCCTTGCGCAGACAGATTGCGTAGATAACAACACCTTTTTGAGCCTCTGGGAATGCCCCAAAATGGGGTTTTTTCCCTAAGGATCGCACATATCGCGTCTTCTTTGTGTTTTTGCACAATAGGAATTGTTTTCGGATGGTCCCAAAGGGATTGAATGCATTTGGGAGCTTTGTGCACGCAGCTGAGAGCGCCAGTTAGCTTTTTGAGCCTCTGGGAAGGCCCCAAAATGGGGTTTTTTCCACCTTATCGACAAAATCGCAGACTTTCTACACAATAAACTTTTTTTTCTGATAGCCCCGAGGGATTTGCATTATTATTGGGAGAGTGCGCAGCCTTGCGCAGACAGATTGCGTAGATAACAACACCTTTTTGAGCCTCTGGGAATGCCCCAAAATGGGGTTTTTTCCCTAAGGATCGCACATATCGCGTCTTCTTTGTGTTTTTGCACAATAGGAATTGTTTTCGGATGGTCCCAAAGGGATTGAATGCATTTGGGAGCTTTGTGCACGCAGCTGAGAGCGCCAGTTAGCTTTTTGAGCCTCTGGGAAGGCCCCAAAATGGGGTTTTTTCCACCTTATCGACAAAATCGCAGACTTTCTACACAATAAACTTTTTTTTCTGATAGCCCCGAGGGATTTGCATTATTATTGGGAGAGTGCGCAGCCTTGCGCAGACAGATTGCGTAGATAACAACACCTTTTTGAGCCTCTGGGAATGCCCCAAAATGGGGTTTTTTCCCTAAGGATCGCACATATCGCGTCTTCTTTGTGTTTTTGCACAATAGGAATTGTTTTCGGATGGTCCCAAAGGGATTGAATGCATTTGGGAGCTTTGTGCACGCAGCTGAGAGCGCCAGTTAGCTTTTTGAGCCTCTGGGAAGGCCCCAAAATGGGGTTTTTTCCACCTTATCGACAAAATCGCAGACTTTCTACACAATAAACTTTTTTTTCTGATAGCCCCGAGGGATTTGCATTATTATTGGGAGAGTGCGCAGCCTTGCGCAGACAGATTGCGTAGATAACAACACCTTTTTGAGCCTCTGGGAATGCCCCAAAATGGGGTTTTTTCCCTAAGGATCGCACATATCGCGTCTTCTTTGTGTTTTTGCACAATAGGAATTGTTTTCGGATGGTCCCAAAGGGATTGAATGCATTTGGGAGCTTTGTGCACGCAGCTGAGAGCGCCAGTTAGCTTTTTGAGCCTCTGGGAAGGCCCCAAAATGGGGTTTTTTCCACCTTATCGACAAAATCGCAGACTTTCTACACAATAAACTTTTTTTTCTGATAGCCCCGAGGGATTTGCATTATTATTGGGAGAGTGCGCAGCCTTGCGCAGACAGATTGCGTAGATAACAACACCTTTTTGAGCCTCTGGGAATGCCCCAAAATGGGGTTTTTTCCCTAAGGATCGCACATATCGCGTCTTCTTTGTGTTTTTGCACAATAGGAATTGTTTTCGGATGGTCCCAAAGGGATTGAATGCATTTGGGAGCTTTGTGCACGCAGCTGAGAGCGCCAGTTAGCTTTTTGAGCCTCTGGGAAGGCCCCAAAATGGGGTTTTTTCCACCTTATCGACAAAATCGCAGACTTTCTACACAATAAACTTTTTTTTCTGATAGCCCCGAGGGATTTGCATTATTATTGGGAGAGTGCGCAGCCTTGCGCAGACAGATTGCGTAGATAACAACACCTTTTTGAGCCTCTGGGAATGCCCCAAAATGGGGTTTTTTCCCTAAGGATCGCACATATCGCGTCTTCTTTGTGTTTTTGCACAATAGGAATTGTTTTCGGATGGTCCCAAAGGGATTGAATGCATTTGGGAGCTTTGTGCACGCAGCTGAGAGCGCCAGTTAGCTTTTTGAGCCTCTGGGAAGGCCCCAAAATGGGGTTTTTTCCACCTTATCGACAAAATCGCAGACTTTCTACACAATAAACTTTTTTTTCTGATAGCCCCGAGGGATTTGCATTATTATTGGGAGAGTGCGCAGCCTTGCGCAGACAGATTGCGTAGATAACAACACCTTTTTGAGCCTCTGGGAATGCCCCAAAATGGGGTTTTTTCCCTAAGGATCGCACATATCGCGTCTTCTTTGTGTTTTTGCACAATAGGAATTGTTTTCGGATGGTCCCAAAGGGATTGAATGCATTTGGGAGCTTTGTGCACGCAGCTGAGAGCGCCAGTTAGCTTTTTGAGCCTCTGGGAAGGCCCCAAAATGGGGTTTTTTCCACCTTATCGACAAAATCGCAGACTTTCTACACAATAAACTTTTTTTTCTGATAGCCCCGAGGGATTTGCATTATTATTGGGAGAGTGCGCAGCCTTGCGCAGACAGATTGCGTAGATAACAACACCTTTTTGAGCCTCTGGGAATGCCCCAAAATGGGGTTTTTTCCCTAAGGATCGCACATATCGCGTCTTCTTTGTGTTTTTGCACAATAGGAATTGTTTTCGGATGGTCCCAAAGGGATTGAATGCATTTGGGAGCTTTGTGCACGCAGCTGAGAGCGCCAGTTAGCTTTTTGAGCCTCTGGGAAGGCCCCAAAATGGGGTTTTTTCCACCTTATCGACAAAATCGCAGACTTTCTACACAATAAACTTTTTTTTCTGATAGCCCCGAGGGATTTGCATTATTATTGGGAGAGTGCGCAGCCTTGCGCAGACAGATTGCGTAGATAACAACACCTTTTTGAGCCTCTGGGAATGCCCCAAAATGGGGTTTTTTCCCTAAGGATCGCACATATCGCGTCTTCTTTGTGTTTTTGCACAATAGGAATTGTTTTCGGATGGTCCCAAAGGGATTGAATGCATTTGGGAGCTTTGTGCACGCAGCTGAGAGCGCCAGTTAGCTTTTTGAGCCTCTGGGAAGGCCCCAAAATGGGGTTTTTTCCACCTTATCGACAAAATCGCAGACTTTCTACACAATAAACTTTTTTTTCTGATAGCCCCGAGGGATTTGCATTATTATTATTGGGAGAGTGCGCAGCCTTGCGCAGACAGATTGCGTAGATAACAACACCTTTTTGAGCCTCTGGGAATGCCCCAAAATGGGGTTTTTTCCCTAAGGATCGCACATATCGCGTCTTCTTTGTGTTTTTGCACAATAGGAATTGTTTTCGGATGGTCCCAAAGGGATTGAATGCATTTGGGAGCTTTGTGCACGCAGCTGAGAGCGCCAGTTAGCTTTTTGAGCCTCTGGGAAGGCCCCAAAATGGGGTTTTTTCCACCTTATCGACAAAATCGCAGACTTTCTACACAATAAACTTTTTTTTCTGATAGCCCCGAGGGATTTGCATTATTATTGGGAGAGTGCGCAGCCTTGCGCAGACAGATTGCGTAGATAACAACACCTTTTTGAGCCTCTGGGAATGCCCCAAAATGGGGTTTTTTCCCTAAGGATCGCACATATCGCGTCTTCTTTGTGTTTTTGCACAATAGGAATTGTTTTCGGATGGTCCCAAAGGGATTGAATGCATTTGGGAGCTTTGTGCACGCAGCTGAGAGCGCCAGTTAGCTTTTTGAGCCTCTGGGAAGGCCCCAAAATGGGGTTTTTTCCACCTTATCGACAAAATCGCAGACTTTCTACACAATAAACTTTTTTTTCTGATAGCCCCGAGGGATTTGCATTATTATTGGGAGAGTGCGCAGCCTTGCGCAGACAGATTGCGTAGATAACAACACCTTTTTGAGCCTCTGGGAATGCCCCAAAATGGGGTTTTTTCCCTAAGGATCGCACATATCGCGTCTTCTTTGTGTTTTTGCACAATAGGAATTGTTTTCGGATGGTCCCAAAGGGATTGAATGCATTTGGGAGCTTTGTGCACGCAGCTGAGAGCGCCAGTTAGCTTTTTGAGCCTCTGGGAAGGCCCCAAAATGGGGTTTTTTCCACCTTATCGACAAAATCGCAGACTTTCTACACAATAAACTTTTTTTTCTGATAGCCCCG
>CAXHKT010000215.1:0-22000 GCA_964017195.1 Siderastrea radians | reverse complement strand
CAACAACAACAACAATAACCTTTATTTGCTTGACTATAATTATTTACAGTATTGCAAAAGGTACGTAAAAACAAGAACAAAAAGGAAAAGAAATAATAATTATTATGATATTAATAACAGATAATCAAGTGACATCATTCTTAGATGACAGGATACTGTCACGCAAATTATTCAATAATGAAATATAATTCGTCAATCGTAAATTAAGATAAATATCTTCGGAGTTAATCAATTTAATCACCAGGTCCGAGTAAGATAGCTGCTGAAAAGTATGGAGATGACACGGTATTTGAGCGAAAAATTCATTTCTAAGTTTGAAATATTTCGGGCAATAGCAGAGGAGGTGAATTTCATCTCCAATTTCATTGGAGTGACAAACTGGACATAACCTTTTGTCGTGAGGAGTCTGGTTATATCTTCCAGTTTCCAGTTTCTATTGATTGTTTTTCTAGTTAGGTTTAAATAACTTGAAATTTCATAACAATGTTTAAACGTATTATAAAACTCTAATTTCCTTGTATAATTAACTGAATGCCGCCACTGAGTGATATACTTCTGTTTCATTATATCTTTATATCTTGATATTTTGGTTTTACCTAAATTGTTGGGAACAAAATTCGGTAGATTATGAGATTCCTTGTACTCTCAGTTGATATAAGACTTGGAGCCGATTTCTGCTAAAAGCCGGAAAAGTTTCTAAATACACTTCTGTAATATATGTACTTTGACAGTGACACTTGCAATGACTGCTCAATTTGAATCGACACATTTTAGCATTTCGTTTACCAACTTAACTAAAATATAAAAGCACCTTGTACAACTTGGAGCCACTTGAAAGAGCTCCAGGAATTATGCATGATTACTTTTTTGTTCAAAGAGACTGCGAAATTCGATATAGCCGTACACTCAGAATATGAGACCTGATGATGTAATTAACGTTGCTTTCAATTCTACTCTTGCTGTTTTCGAACTCCTGTTGATCATAAATTATCACAGTTAAATAACACCTTACTCAGTATTCGCTTTTCACTGAGCAGGGGGTGTAAAGTAAAACAGATAAACTGATTTCATGTTATATACATCTAATTGCAATATCGTTGTCATTTAAAGATGAAAAAATAAAAAATGAAAAAAAGCCAAATAGGAATAAATTGCTAGTGGCTCTAACGAACGGCTAAAGCTCAAAAGGTCTTTATGGAGCCCAGTTTACCTTGTATCAACTCAATTGATAGAAAATTGAAGTATTATACTGTTGTGCATAAGTGCTTTCAGAAATATTCTTGAAAATCTGATAATGTAATTTACATAGCTAATTAATTCCTATTCGTCATTTTTTCTGTTTTCTTCTTTTTCATTTTAATTTTGTACGATGTTATTGCAATTTAGTTGTATGTACTTCACAAAATAAGCATTAACACTTGCCATGACTATTCAGGAGCGTTCATTTGACTGTAACATTTTCCTAGTTTAGCTGATTTCGTTTACAAACTGAAAACTAACGTCAGTACAGCATGTTAAGAATACCTGTGGTTTATCAAAGACGGGCCCTTACAAGCAAGAGTTAATTTGTGAGTAACCTGCGATCAGACTCTATTTTCGTTTCGCTCGGTGAAACATTCAGGCGCGACGGGCGAAACGAAAAATAGAGCCTGATACAATTCTTCTACGGAACGTCTGCCGCCCACTTTTTTGATTGATTGACATTTAGCAAAATAGCCAATCAAAATTTCTTCTGCTTGCACGATCCTCGGTATGCAAATTTCCCATAACAAAAAACAGTCACGCAAATGTCGGCAAAATAAGAAAATCATAGGCTACGTACATTCTAGACACAAGCACTCAAATTTACACGATTGCTAACTTGAAGGTTCCGGTATTGTGCATGGTTGCTCTGTCTTAGCTGAAACTGAATGAAAATTCAAAACACGACGAGGTTGTCATGTACCAAAATATGCTGCATGCTTGAATCCTTTCCCATTTCAGGTGGTATCCGGAAATATTCTCTTCGCATTTGTCACCGATTTTCTTCATTCTTTAGAATGAAGATACAAATAAAACCGTTTATAAACATAGGAGTATTTTGCAATTAATTTAGTTCCAGAAGTGATAAATATTTGAGATTAGCAGCGAATTTTATCTCTAAACAGCAGCGAATTTTAAAACGAAGAACATTTATTATAAAACTAGTCAGAGCTTTTGATGTCAATGTCAGAGATCAATAAAACGACATAAGTATTAAAGAATGAATGAATAAACTGAAAATTGTATTGCGACTTGGTTGCGGTTCTCGCCAAACATCAGTTTGCCGTTAAGTTTACCGAATTATCGGTTGACTTGTTGATCATTCTTGGCGAAAGATACTTGTTCGCCTGCTGTTCGTTTTGTTTCGTAAAACGCGGAAACAACCTCTACTCTGTTCATGTTATCAATACCAGCTGAAAGCCGTCAAATAAAAACTCCGAGACACGATGCGATAAAACGGAATACATACTTCACTCATACTTCACTGTTGCTGTACTTCTCTGCTCCAGGTGAGAGACAGCTTGCGTCAAACCGAACGCCATTCTCAGGAGAGAAAGAAATGGTGACAATTCTCCTAGAACGACCAGAATTTATTAGAGTAACACATTTTACTTCGGCAGACTTGTTCCCTGGTTGTTCCTTGGCGATGGCGGTCTGAGCGAAATTACTTCCGTTGACAGCTCTATTGTTAAAGGGCCAATGAGATTGCGAGATTCCCGCGGCCAAAATTTGGCCGCCGACACGAACTTCTGTGAGAGATTGTATCAGGCCCTATTTTAGCGAGCGACCAACGTAAGAGAATATGAGAGCGATGCTAAAATTCGGCCTGATCGCAGGTTAATTTGTGAGCCACTTGATTCATGAGCTACATAAGCTCTTAACATTTTTCTATTTTCGAAGTAGCAACAAATACATATAGCAAAAATGAAAACCCGCAAGAACTTCAAACCAAATCGTCGTCGCTAGAATTAAACCTCTGAATTCTCCTATAGCCCTCGCATGTTCAGTATTTTACGATAGAGTAAGAAATGTCATGCGTTTTTAATTATAAAACTGCGTTACCTGTATATTTGCGTGACTACTTGTCAATAGGTGGTCGGCAACTAAACGCCCAGGGTTAAAGGTTGCCCTTAATTGAATGTTTCATGTCCTATTTTGTGGAAGACTGAGCTTAGCTTGTTTTTACACTAAATTGTTTGACTCGACAAAATTAACCCCGTGTACTGATTCTAGCGTTTTTGTTTCCACTTTAGATGAGCTGGACTTCAAACGCGTGAATTGAATCAAAAAGCCGAAACTTGTGACAGACTTTTCATAACCAAATCAAATTATTATTTTCAGTTTGATTATCTGGTGTAATTTACTCCGGGAATTTCCCATTTGTTTTCACCTTTTAAATGGCGCATTTTGATCCGTATAATATACAAAACCCTCTTGAAAATTGTTGCATACAACAATCGGTCGGGCCACCATTTTTCACAGGGTCCCCCAAAACCTCCAAATAATATATAGATTGAGCCTAAAAGAGGAGCCGCCAAGGAATAAAGTGGTGTTCGTTTCTCAAAAATAGTCCTGAAACTTTTAGGTCCGAAATATATTTCGGGGCTTTTTGTGGCTCGTTTGCTTTCGAGAAGTGTTTCAAAAAGCCCGAAAGTGTTCCGAATTGTCCTCCAATATTTTGGGGATCTGTTCTGTAAAACCAATCTCGAAAGGTCATTCTAGAGGCTGAGCACAGCTTGATTATTTTTTTTTTCCGGGCATCAAACTGAACACATATTTTACTCACGAGCCGTCTTGCTTGGTTTTTGCAATGTTTCCATATCCTGTCATTTTAAAACTGTCAAGGCTTGTCAAATCTACTTGGATTATTGTCTGTTCGCTTGAATGAACTTGAAACGGCACTCATTTACAGCGACAAACTAAAACTTATTCTAAAGTACTGAATGGGTTATCTTCATCGCGTTCGGATGTTAACAAATAACATGAACTGCCACTATTAGTCTAGTCAAAAATTTATACTGGCATTTCACTGGCAGGTTACTGGGGCTACCCGAAAGAAAGGATTTGGGTAGCTTCCAAGCACCTGTAGTAAAATTATCGAAGAAATGTCGCGTAGGTTTAAGCGGTCACGAAGAAATCCGAGCATTTTGAGGAACACACAGAACTTACCGGATAAAAGAGGTTTAAACCGAAAACTGCTTCGCTTATAGTTACTTAAGTAGCTTTTATATTTCGTTCTCTAACTTGAGACCATCGAGATTGAAAACAAACAAACACCAAACATGCTTAACTCTATGGCAAAAGTTTTGCGGCTGCGAATTGTTTAAAATTCGGGCGCGTTTAGAAATGCACAGAACTGTTTTTGGAAGCTTTTGGGATAAGATAGGTTTAAACCGACAACTGCTTCGCTAACAGTCTCTTAAATAGCTTTTATATTTAACGACCATCAAGATTGAAAACAGACGAACACCAAACACGCTTTAAATTATGGCATAAGTTTTCGGGCTGCGAAGTAAGCTTATATAAAGTTAGGCACTTTGAGGGACGCGCAAAACTGTTTTCGGAAGCTTTTCGGATAGAATAGCATTAAACTGACAACTGTTTCGCTTAAAAGATTATTACTATTGAAAACGTCTAGGGCAAGAAAATCGACAAGTGCACAAAGATGTGGACCCGACAGTCAAAATTGAAAGCAATTCTTTGCCGAAATCTCACTGAATTGATGCTTGTGCTGTTGTGTTGCGACTATGTGCTTTGACATACTGTTATAAATAAAACAAACACAGAGTAATGGACAGAGAAATCATTTTTGAAAAAGTTTATTCGAAAACCCGTAAGGTCATGCAGTTCGCGTTACACTTCCAGCATCGTGGGTCCGTCCACGCGAGTAAAATCGGCTGAGCATGGCAAAATATTCAAGACTACATCTGTCACAAATCTGAGCGCGTTTTCTAATAAGTTTTTAAAGTCAAAAGTAAATGACACATTTCTAATGACATAAATTAAATTTCCATTTCAAAACATAATTTCTTTGACCGTAATACTCAAAATCATGTACCTTAAAACCTTTAAAAACTTCACTTACTCAGTTGTTTCAGAACAAGACAAGCTCTCCGCAGAGAAGAAAACGAACAAGAAATCCTCGAAGGCAGATTTCGTAACTTGAACTTTTCGCCTTCCACCAAAAAGACAACTGAGTATTCTTTTGAACTTTTTCTTTTCATTTATAGATATAAGATGTTTTTTCTCAAGTTTAAAAATGCAGTACTATCGAAGAATCGTTTTGGTAAACAAGTTATTAAAGCTTTTCAAAACATCTCTTTTTCAAAAGTGACGGTGGTCATGTGATTTCCCGCCAAAAAAAACGCCGGTTGCCCAAAAGCACCGCGCGATTTTCCGCCAAGAAAAGATGGCATTCTTTACCCCCCCCGTCGGGTTGTCTTGGGACTCCCCTCCCCCTCCCCCAGAGTCTGTACGGGTGTAGGGACGTACGCTGACGTCACAACCAAAATTCCTCAGATTGATAGGTGATCAAATTTGCTTAGCAATGGATGGTGCTCCGCTGTAAGCGTCATGGAGGCATCGCATTCACCTACCCATGTCCCCAAGAAAACCACGGTCAAAACATAAGCCCTCTTCCGTCCCCACCCCCTTGGGACATCTTTAAGCAACCAATCAATCATCCAGTGACCTTGAACAACCTACTCCGACGAAATATCAGAGAACAGGTTGAAAAGCCGTTCAACATCTTTCTAATAATTTTATGTACAGGCAAAGCTCTAAAGAGAGGTAAAAAATTGCTCAACCAAGGTTCTCAAATGTGCTATATTGAACAATATTACAATACATTACAGGCAAATTTTTAATTTTTCCGAGGATATATTACTGATTTATCTTCAAGTGTCTGCTTGAGGAAGTATTAACTTTTTAATTCCCTTCCTTGAAACTGCCGGGGGAGGCAAAATGTGTAACAATAAAATACAGTGCTTGACGCAATTGACTGAATTACGATTACATTCTACGTTGGATCTATATAGTATGGCGACTAAGTAAAGGCAATAATGGGTAGAAGGTTCAGAATAAAAAGAAAACAGCTGTGCAGACAAAGAACGGCTGGAACCCGTTCAACATCTTTCTTATAAGTTATATACAGGAAAGGTTATAAAGAGCGGTTAAAAACCTTTTAGCAAATTTTCCCAAATGTGCATACTCTAAATAACATGGCAAGGCAATACTGCCATATTAACAACTCTTTGGAAGTTATGCTATTGTTCTATTCTACATGTCTTGTCTCAGAAGTATTTTTCATTAAAAATCATCTATCAGTTACTTAACTTTCTTACTCTGATTGTCAAGCAGTTTTGCTGCAGTGTTCTCTACATTTTATTTATTCATGCAACATAAAGCATGACCAAACATGAAATTATAAACATAGAAACGATTCCAGAATCACTATAATTTTTACGGATTGGAGTTCCTCGGACTGTTCGCTATCGTTTTTATGATGCGAGTTCAGTTCAATTTACTTGCTCCTGCGCTGTGTTAAAACACTTCAGGAGTCTTTTAAGTCCCTGACGATAGTTGCCACTGAACGCAAAACAGATGCAAGGGTTGATGGCACAATACGAGACAGTCAATGAGTAGGCTATAGCGTAACAGAGCCAAAACCCACAAGGCAAGTCCCGAGCAAACAATAATAGTAAGAAGATAATACTATAGGGTACCCAGCACAGTATAAGCCCTACCACGATAGCAATGGCCAACTTCAGCACGTTTCTGTTTCTTCCACTGCGTTGTTGCTCAGTGTTGACCGACTGCTCCCCTGGAAAGATCTGTGTCTTGACTTTGATAACGATGACGGAGTAAAGGGTAACTAACAAGGCGATAGGGACATGAAAAAATCCAACAATTATGGCTAGATTGTAATTCGCATAGGAAGACGCTTCATCCCATTGTTCGTTGCAATACAGCTTTCCATTAGAATGTTCAGCCAGTTTTAAGGCGAATGAATATGGCAAGTTGACGGCTATCGAGGCGATCCACGTGGCCAGAATGAAGAAGGGGCACAGCTTTGAACTGATGAGTGGAGAACGGAGAGGCAAAGCCACAGCTCCAAATCGGTCAACTGCTATCAGAACCAGGCTCTGAATAGACACAAAGATGGAGATATTTACTAAGGAGGGGATCAGCGTACACAAGACCTGGCCGAGAGTACCCCTGATAAGCCACTGATTGTCCACGTACGCATCTGTTAGATCCGCCGGTAAAAACCATATTGAAAACAGCAAGTCGGACATGGCCATATTGACTATGAAATAATTGATAGGTTTTCTTAATGTTGGCGTTTTATACACGACTATTCCTATAAAGGAATTCCCGACCAGCGACACAAAAAAGATCAGGCAGTAAGCAAAGGTTTTTCCGGCGATTTCTTCCGCTGAAGGACTCGACAGGAAGGAGCAGCTTGATCCATTCAACGTTGAATTCATGTTTAGCGACTTTTCTGGTAATAACGGTGTTCCCGTTGCAAATGTCTTATATCTTTAACAGCAAATGATGTTTTATTTATGTTCTACGCAAAATGTGCGTGTTTTCTTGGTTTCAGTGCTGCGATTATCTCTTTATATGCCGCGCATTTAGCGATATTCAGTGCATGTACGTTTTGACCTCAGTACTAATAAGCCGTTTTCTTAAGACTGAAGACGTCTTATGTGGTAATTAATTGAAGCCAGTCCGGGGGCGCTTTCCATTTAGCCAAAATTGTCGGTTCAACCCATTGAAATGCAAATGGCACGGGCGAATCCACAGGAAATTTTCCGAAACAATCGGACTACCATCGGAGGTACTCTCTACAGGGCAGGCCATTCATCAAAAAGAAGAAATGGTAGTAAGACAGCAGACTATAAATTCACTTTTTTTTACTTTAAGCTCAACAAGGAGGTTTCTCTATGCGCGTAAAACAAACAACTTTATCAGCACAACAAGAATGTTTCCTATGCTGAAAATTGTTATACGATTGTCGGATATGGTGAAGAATTAAAGCTAGTCCAGGGCCTGGTTGCTCAAAATACGATTGGCTAACCCAATCCACTAGAAATTTTCCAAAACAAGCAGACGAACATCGGAGGTACTCCACAGCACTTTTTCCGTTCTGACCGGTTGGAACGGAACATTACAGTTTCATTTGCATAAAATTTCCATTTCTGCTGCTCGCGCTGCAAAGTTCACTTGTCTCCGCACTAACTACTCAATGTAGACTCAGAATAGTATAGCGATCTGTTTTTAAGTTTTTTTTTTCTGTCAAAACAACAGCAAGTGACTGCTATTCAAACAAATTTAAACCGTTTCCGCTCCTCGACAAAGTTAAGATTTAATCAGTACCGCGTCAAAACTGTCCACAAGGACAGAAAGAAGTTGTAGTGCAGCCTCTTGCGCCATCAGTGTTTTTGATTTATTAATGAGATTGCAAGTTTGCAACTGAAGAAAAAAAGGATGAGGATGCTTGTTCCAGCTGCAATATATGTACTGCATGATTGTCATCTAAAGTTTTAGAGTGATAGATGCTTTTCTTCGAACAAATATTGGCAATTTATTCATTTACGGTACTACTTGTCCTTTGAATTTATCTGATAGTTTTAAATAGTGTCCACCATTAGTTATTTGAGCTAACTTTGACACTTAGATAAAGTTATTCAGTATTCCAGTTTCCATAGCGAGTTTGAAAAAATTGACAACTGGTCACAAAACATAGCACATATCTTATAAAGCCGAATTCTTTGAGCTGCTAGATTTTAAAACAACGCAGAGTTTTTTTACTGAACTAAGATGATCGTTCGCATCTGTTGATCGTTTCTACAACATGGAGGTGAGCGGTGAGAGAATAGAGGAGACACTGCCAGGGGATTATAGAAGCGGGAGTTTATTTTGGTTTTTAGACCGACTAAGAGGCGAATCATAAAAGAATATAGCTTTTAAGCAAGTTGAAAATAGGGTGGATCTTTTGTAGTTTTAAATATGACAAGAGCTCAGCCTTATCTTTTGTAATCTGGGCGGAACAAGTGAGTTTATTTATTTTACATGGCAATGAATAACTTCTGACAAAGCCATGGCCATTTAGCTTTCAAAGTAGTTTCATTTTCTCAGATGGTAAAGGCGGTTAGGTTTTCGTCTCCTGTGATAAGATGAAAAACGATGTCTTCTGTTGATCAGAAAACAGACCTTTATAAGCAGGAATCACCTTGGGGAGGATTGAAAACTCAGAGCAATTTTCTTGGGCTGTTCCCTAAATATGAAATTACGTTCCCGCACAGGTGTTCTTTACTCGTCACGTCTTGTGACTTCCCTTCTAATAATACCTCTTATTAATGAGCCTATAATCGCTACCTTCAAATTTGATCGGCCTACGCATTTCAATAGGATGGATGCTTTTAAACAATTAACAAACTAGCGTCTGTTTTTTTGGCGTCTTAATCATTGGCTTAGTAAATTTTAGTAAATTTCTTAGTAAAGATGACTTTCAACTTAATTGAAGGTTTTTATACGCAAAACGCATAAATTTAGCAGCAAACTTCTGACCAACACTTAACTTTACTAAACACCTATTCCTTGAAACGGAACCAAAACGAACTGCACGGAAAAGTTGTAATTGAACAAATTCAGTGAATCAAGAATAAGTTGCTTGTTTTTTTTTATTGTCTTTCTATTAAATAATAGAAACAAAATATAAACTGCTCATAGCAAAGCTCCTAAAAAAACAAAGATCACAAATATTAAAACCACTCGTGCATCCGCAATGTACATCAGACAAACAAAGAAAAAAGCAGAGAACTGATGGAAAACGAAAAAGATAAGAAATCATCATAAACCAAAGGCATACAACACTCCACCTATATAAAGGCCCTCCTGATCTATATTACTTTTATTCATTTACTATACACAGTCCTTTTGGAGTTTCGCTTTTGAGAACCACGTTTTCAGCATTTGTTTTTATTATTTTGCTTGCTACATCTACGCAGAGCAAATTTGGCTTTAGACTATTATAGTCATTTAAATATCTTTGTTTCAGTCATTTTCAAGAAAGTATCTTTTTCACACCATGGGTTGAAGATGCAGAAATAAATGCTTGAGTTTTGGAATAATGAAGTTATTCATGTTATTACAAGCAGCTGTCTTTTAATGGAAACATTTATCCATCATGTTATCTCAACACTATCAAAATTATATGAAGACTACACAAAGCATGGTGCAGCTACGATGCCTCGAGCCTAAATGAGGGACAATTACGTTCAGATCCATATTTCATTAAATCCACTCGTTGATATTTCGAACTCAGTTGTGTATCATTTTGTCCAGTTTTATAACAATAACAGTAACATAGCCTACGCTTGTACGACTGCAAAATATTAAAGAAAAAAATAAGTAGAGCGTCTTGTCATACTGCCATTGTAATTGTTGATGTTCTAGGATGTATGCCATTATTACAAGATCTAGAGTAGGGGCAGACACAAAAATAAAGCTTTATCTGAATGGAGTGCTAATAACGAAGATCAAAAACATATCAGTAGGAGGAACTTATAACTGAAGAGAAAAGAAGTGCATGAAACTGGATCATCTCCGGTAGTCTCTTCTCGTTTTTTTCTTCTCACTCCAGTCTCGCCGCGCTGTTGATAGCTCGTGCTTTCGGCTTTTTCGCTCGGCTATCTCGCGCGCCCTCTTGACTATCCAGTAAGGGACTGCTAGCAGTCTAGGTGGAATATCAGCTAGTAACGTATAAACATATTTCTTCAATTACTTCGATGTATTGAGGTGAAAAAAAAAAACTCACCTTTTTCATAGAGTGAAATTTCATTTCGAGCTTTCTTTCGTTTGTAAGCTTTGTTTTGAGAAGAGTATAAAAATCGCATTTTTGACGGCTGTAACAAAAGATTATCTTGGACTTTTATGTATAGAGCACCCAAACAACTGATGTACGGTGAACTTGCTCGTGGTTCTCGCCCAGTTGGTCGACCGAAGCTCCGTTTCAAAGACACTTGCAAAAACGCGCTCAAATGTGAGGATGTTCTAAAAGGTTGGCAGTCTTCCGTCAAATGTAGGCAGGAGTGGCGTAGCCTGATTGAGACTGTTTGTGGAAACTATACCAAGAAGAGAGTTCTTGCATATGAAAGGCGAAGGGCACTTAGGAGAGAGAAGAGATAAAACTGTGTATTTTACCCGTCTGTGGGGTAAGGCGTATATATGTAGGCCTCAGCAGCCCCAGTAAATTCTCGAAATAAGATTCTGTCACGTTGTCTAAAATTTTCAGCTACTTGTAATTTACACGAATATCCCTTATTACTAAAAGGTCCTAACTGAAAACCCGGGATATCGGCAAAAATGAAAACGTCGACATATTCTCTTTTTTTCTTATTTTTTTCCCCTTCGTTACCGCTGAGAGTAAACAACCATTTATTTCCTTTCAATTCTCGAGAATAAAGCAGAAAAGGGGTATCAAAAGCTTACGAGACAAAGTAACCCCGTTGAGTGGTCAAAGTCAGGTGAAAAAGCAAGCGGTTTGTTTTAAAATTATGCTTGCACCTATTACTTTTTTCTATAAACAGCGATGGATGAAATATTGAAGAAAAAACGACAATGAAAGAGTAAAGTGCTGCGTGGAAAACATATAAAGGAAGAATAAACGTTTTCTTCTTCGAAACTGTCAGGAGAGCCAGAAGGGATTAGAACATAAAAGCCCAGAGTGCTTGACACAAAAGAATCCGCTAATATACTTTATTGATTATTTCCACGGCGAATCTAAGTATAGCTTTTAAGTAAAGACAATAATAAGTGGAGTCAGTGAAAATAGGGAGGTTAAGCAAACACGATGGCGACGACTGACGAGAACGTCAAAAAACGAAAGCTTTAATTAGCAAATCAATGACTCTGCAAGTGCGTACATGTTGGTACATTTCTTTGCCGTTCTGTGCACAGCTACAACGTAAAATGACCACCTTCAAAGTTTTATGTAGAACATGAAGGTGAACACACGTCGACGAATTTTGGTTTTTCTCCCTAAACTGTAAGGCCCTCCTTCCAAATTCAGCTCCCGGATAGTTCGGCTACACTAGACGGATTGAATGAATTGGAACAATCACCAAGAAGTCTAAAGACAGGGAACTCGCGTTTTCGCGTTGCCGTTGTGGTTGCTTAATTATGTTCCTAACACGATGACGGCTACGGCTGCACAGCCATACTCCAACCTGTTTGAAAAGCCCTTCAACACCTTTCTTGTATGCATATGTACAGGCAAATTTTAAAGAGTAAATAAAAACTTCTCAACCAAGATTCTCAAATGTTCGTACATTGAATAATATTCAACGTCATTACAGGCACATCGGTGTCTTTGCAATTCGTCTTGAGGTTGTAGTACTGACTTTTCTACAATTGCCCGATTTGAACAGAAGTAGTCGAAATACTATTCCCTGGAATTTGTCTATTTTACATAATTTTCTCATTCTGATGTGAAGCTTAGCTGGAGTGTTCTCAAAATGTCGCTAATTCGTACAAGAAAAGGTTTAAGAAATAATAAACAGACATGGTTAACTTTCCATAATACAATAGAGTGACTTTTTTACAGATGGGAATTTCTCGAACCGTTCGCTATGTTTTTATTCTTTTTTTATGATGCGATTTTTTAATTTACTTGCTCCTGCACTGCGTTAAAACACTTCAGGCGTCGTTTAAGTCCCTGAGGATAATTTCCACTGAAAATAAAACAGATACAAGAGTTGATGGCACAGTTCGAGACAGCCATGAGGTGGGCGATAGACAAATGCAGCCAAACGCCACAAGGCCTCTCCCGTGCAGATAAAAGAAGCTAGGTGGACAATAGTCCAGGGTTCCCAGCACAGTGCAAACCCTACCAAGATAGCAGTGGCCATCTTTAGCACGTTTCTGTTTCTTCTGGTACGTTATTGTTGCTCAGCGTTGGCCGACTGCTCACCTGGAATTTTCTGTAACGTGAGCTTGATGACGATCACGGAGTAAACTATGACCAGCAGGGCCATGGGAATATAATAAAATACAACAAATATAGCTAGAAAACAATTTCTGGGGGTAAGAAATCTCCAAAGGCTTCTTTACACAAAAATACATAGTGCAGTTTTCCATCAGCGTCTTCAACAAGTTTTCTGGCAACTAACTCTGGCGAGGAGACGGCCATTGCAATGATCCACGCAGTAGACACAAAACTGAGTAGACACAAAACTGGAGACATCCGTTAAGAAGGGGACCAGCTTACACCAGGCCTGACCAAGAGAACCACTGATAAGCCACTGATTGTCCACTTACAAATATGTTGCTCTCATCGGGAACAAGAATATTGGTAACAGCAAGTCGGACATGGCCATGTTAACGATAAACTAATTGATAGGTTTTCGTAATGTTTGCTTCTTATAAACATTTGTTCCTATAAAAGAATTCCCGACCAGCGAAACAGCAAAGATCGGGCAGTAAGCAAAGGTTTTTCCAAATGCTTCTGCTCTAGAATTCGGCAGGAAGGAGCAGATTGATCCATTCATCCAAAATATATTTTGAATAAATGAGACCAAAAATATTATAACGCAGAAACTAAATTACATTGATAGGAAGTTTTTATTTTAAAGTTTTATTCAAGGGGCATTTTGATTGGCAGGCTATTCAACAAAAGGAAGAAATGGGCCTCGGACGGCCGACTATAAAAATTCACTTTCTTTTGCTTTAAGCTCAACAAGGAGGTTTCACTATGCGCGTAAAACAAAACAACTTTATCAGAACAACAAGAATCTTCCGTTTGCTGGGTAGATTTTTTTAACGATTATATGGTAGTGAATTGAAGCTAGACAAGGGCTCGGTTGTTCAAAATAGGATTAAGCTAAGCCAAGATTAACGTCAATTTTTACTTCCGTTTTATAGACAAACGATGCGAATTCCTGTTAACCCCTTTTGCCCTACATTTTGACTTTGTTTGTTTTCAAACGCGGTCACTTGTTAAATGCTGTGAGAACTCTTCTGAAAAAAGAGAAACAGGAACCTTGGTTAAATTTTAACAAGTCCCAGGTTGGCGGCTTTCGAACAATGTAGATAAGAGGAAATAAACTTTTCTCCGGAAAGAGTAATGATTTGAAAAAAGAAGAGATAAAAAGGGAAATACCTATAAAAATCTAGAGGGAAAAGAGACGGATCACTTTTCTTTGAAAAAATTTACGCTGCAAATCCATGAAATAACCCCTACGCAGATGTAAAAAAAGGGCATTCGGTAAAACCATCGGCAGAACAGTGTGTTGAGTACCCAATCCAGTAAAATAACACAGTGATAAACAAATAGCAGAAGACCGAATGAAGCTGAAACTTTTGAGTATCATTTTCTGATTTGCCTGAGAAACAGCGCCCCTTGTTTCGAACAAAAAAATACACCTTCATGTTGCGTCTTTTGTAAAAAGCGATAGCAGAGGCATGGTCGGATAAGAGTTGCTAAAGGAGTTAATGGTGGATGTGGTTGTTGTGTAGAGCTAGGAGAGACGTATCCAAATGAAAGGAAAGGAATTTTTATGTAGAAAAGAAGAAAAAGCCAAGGAATTTCAACCAAGTAACCGACAGTAAACTAGCAGAAACAATGACCTATTCATAGGAATCATCACCTAGAGTTCGATTAAATTCAAGTCAATCTTCTATACGAAAGGGTCCATAAACAAAGGCGATAAAAAACCCGCTTGGTAAAAATTCGGTTCTACACCTGCTGTTTAATTTAGTTGGGCTTCAATGCAGTAACTGTCCTGGAAGTGCTTTATTGAGACTTCGTATAGAATTAGACTTTGTTATAGAGTCTTTCAAAGCGCTGATATTCTTAGCGGCTAATAATACAACCCGCTTGCTACCACAACGAAAGGTGTCGTAGGCAGCGATGTCTGCAACCTGTAGAAGTCACGTTTGATTCATTAAGTAAACATTTTGAATCAGTAATTTTAAAATACTTGGCTGTAGCTGGTAGCAGTTAAGTACTTATTTAGTGAAGACGGAATAGTTTTGAAATAGAGCAAGGTATTAAATTGCATAATTTAAGCCCTAATCGGGATTTGATAGACCCATAGTCTCCTCCGCAGCCGACATCGCGTGACGGCCTCTAATAAGGGCTCCGTAGGAGGCTAAACCATCGGTAGAACAATTTGTCGATCAATAATTCAAACCAGCATTCGAGAAAATGACAGCTGATAAACTAACAATAGCCCAAAACCAGCATAGCAGAAATTTTGAAGATCACGTTCGGACTTGAATTGAGAAGAAAAAACGACATGGTTTGTCTCGAAGAAAAAAAAAAGGTTTGTTACAACTTTTTGTAAAAAGAGATGGCATAAACATCAGCGACGCCAGTTTTTCACAACAAGAGTACGGTTAAAATAAAGAAAAGAAAAGAAAGAGTTGCTTTAAAGTCCTTGATGAGAGCTTAAATGGCGGATGTCGTAAATTAGGTACAACAGGTCAACCCGAAAGGAAAGAAAGCGATAAGAGAAATTAGAAAAATTGACATATTAAAAAAATTGTTTTTACTTCAATTCACCGGTAGGAAAACAGGGGTGTTACTAAAACGAGTAATGCAGTAACGAGTAACGAGTAACGCAGTAACGAGAAAACGAGTAACGGGAAAAATTTTCCAAGGGTAAAAAATAGAAAACGAGTAACGGGAAAAAAAAATTTGAAAGGCAAAAATTAAAAGAAAAAGAGTAACGGTAAAAAATGAAAAGGGTGAAAATTACACTGAATAATAATTATTACTAGGGCAATATAGAACTGCAATAAAACGAATAATGTGACCTGAAGGCCTTCGATGTGTGTTGTTGAAAAATGTTGTATTTAACGTCATTCTCAGGCAGGCTGTAAAAAAAAAGCTATGAAGAAGTTTTTGTCCAAATTTAATGAATTAATCGATATATATTTCAGTTCCCCGTTCTTACTGCAGTGTGCAGCGATGATGCATTCGCTGGACTTTTAATAGTGATAGGCAGTGTCTAGATACCCGGCAGCCGGGTACGGATGTTTGAAGACAATTAAATACCCGGCAGTCCGATATTGTCGAAGGGTTTTGACCGAAAGGCTTATTCTAACGTTCTGAAAGTATTCGATATTTCTTTAGAATTGCCAGGCTATTCAGAAAAGTATTTTAGTTTGGTAGTTGACGAGTTTTCGGAGCGTGTGCACACTAGAAAATTGCGATGTTTGCGACACATCATTTAATAGAGTTATTTAATAGTAGCTAGACCCGCCAGTCAGAAACGCACAGAATTTCTCAGTCAAACGTCCTGGGGGTATTGGAAGGTTGTTTAGAATTACTAAGCAATTTAAAAGACCAGTTTGCTTTCGTAGTTGACGAATTTTCTGAGTTTGTGCGCAGTAGAAAATCGCTATTTTCGTGACACTTTTGGTCAGAGCCGCCAAGTTTGAGTTTCGCTTCATTCCTGCAATCGCTTTATGTATAAATAGATTCATCAACAGAAAAACTGATTATTCGTTTTTGTATCAATATCATTGAAATATTAGTTCAATAATTTGAAAAAGGTATTTGAAACCTCTGAGCCGCTTACCCTGCGAGCAGTGGTATGAGCCGCCAAACTCGTGAACTGCCGGGCATTTAATTAGCTTTTTCCGGCGAAACTGCGCTCGGCTGCCGGGCATGTAGAAGCTAAATACCCGGCAGTCTGGTTTCGGAGAATTATACAGTAATTATTGAGGCAACCCTATTATCAAGGGCTTCCTAACTTTGTATAGTGGTGGTAAGTGATTCGAAACTATCGTGGTCTTTTTGGGCCACATTTACAACTCTACAGCATCCGTGACATGTCACAGTATGGTGGCGTGACGGCTCGGGTCTGACAGGGATCAAGAAAGCTACAGCTATTGTATAGCATCGTCAAGCTCTGAAAGTTCGCCAACTACAGAACTAAATTGGTCTTTTAATCGCTTAGTAATTGTAAACAATCTTCCAGTTCTTCCAGAACGTTTAAATGAGAAATTTTGTATGTTTCTGACTGGCGGGTCTAGCCACTAATAATTTTAAGTGTCGCAAACATCGCAATTTTCTAGAATGAACACGCTCAGAAAACTCGTCAACTACCAAACTAAAATACTTTTCTGAATCGCTTGGAAATTCTAAACAAATATCGAATACTTTCAGAACGTTAGAATAAGCCTTTCGGTCAAAACCCTTTGAAAATTTCGGACTGCCG
The DNA here is from genome assembly GCA_964017195.1 of Siderastrea radians. Taxonomy (NCBI): domain Eukaryota; kingdom Metazoa; phylum Cnidaria; class Anthozoa; order Scleractinia; family Rhizangiidae; genus Siderastrea; species Siderastrea radians. The sequence goes on along the minus strand of CAXHKT010000215.1, from coordinate 4,745 downwards.
GGTATTTAATAAATCAATCAACTTTGTTTAACGAGGGTGACACACAACAGTCTGGGACTGACAAACCTGTGGCCCTCGGGTTCCGGATCGAATTGGAATTTGGAAATGTTAGTTTTTGAGGAGAGGGGAAAACCGGAGTACCCAGAGAAAAACCTCTCGGAGCAAAGACGAGAACCAACAACAAACTCAACCCACATATGACACCGGGACCGGGAGTCGAACCCGGGCCACATTGGTGGGAGGCGAGCCCTCTCACCACTGCGCCATCCCTGCTCCCCTAATAATAGTCCCTGCTCTCCTAATAATAGTCTTGAAACATCCGTACCCGGCTGCCAGGTATCTAGACACTGCCTATTACTATTAAAAGTCCAGCGAATGCACCATCGCTGCACACTGCAGTAAGAAAGGGGAATTGAAATATATATCGATTAATTCATTAAATTCGGACAAAAACTTCTTCCTTCTTCATAGCTTTTTTATGCAGCCTGCCTGACATAAAAAAGTTCTACATTGCCTAAGTAATTATTATTATTATTCAGTGTAATTTTCACCCTTTTCATTTTTTACCGTTACTCTTTTTCTTTTAATCTTTGCCTTTCAAATTTTTTTTCCCGTTACTCGTTTTCTATTTTTTACCCTTGGAAAATTTTTCCCGTTACTCGTTTTCTCGTTACTGCGTTACTCGTTACTCGTTACTGCATTACTCGTTTTAGTAACACCCGGAAAACAGAAATAACGCTTTATGTCCACGAGGTGAAGAACAACCTAATAAACAAATGTCACACAAATGCAAAATGAGCCCATTAGAAAGAACTATCAGTAGAAGATTTAGTTGTGTATTCAAGTCTGTTTTTCGAGAAGCTTCAAAGGTCACACAAAGAATAACACATGGCAGCCATTTTTTTCGAAATATTATTTTCACATTTTGGTGGAAGAACAACGCAGTTTATTTCGTGAGGACGTTCGGTTGCACCCGTTCCATGTTATCCTTTTCAACTCGTCTGACGCTGCAGAATAAGCCAAATATGCTATCAAACCCACGCATTTCATTCGATTTTCAGCGGATGAAGTTTCTGTCAGTTAAGAGGAGGGCATAGGGGGAGGTCCAGATCACGTTTCACTTTACTGAAAATGAAACAGTCATTTCACATTCATCATCTTTCACGACATTTTGCGTGATGGAACAAAATCGCATTTCACGGCAATATTATAAAAAACATACTGCTCTCGCTTCACGGGCAATAATCATAACAAATCGCGGCTCACAGCTTCTTAGCGAGTCACGTTTCACCAGAAAGAAAACAACCACCACTATTCTCACCCAATAAATATCGCAATTCACGGGTCACGAAAATACCCTTCACCCCCCCCCCCCCCACCACATACACACCTAAACCCTTTAGACCAAGAGGAAAATGAAAATTTTGCCTGCATCGCGCACCAATAACGAAGAAGAAGAACATATATTGTTACGAACAAGTTATAGCTGAAGAGAAAACAAGTTAGTAATATATTTCCCGAAACAAGAAATTCATATCCTCCCCCCCCCCCCACCAAAAAAAAAGGCTTTTTCTTTTGAGTGAAATGTCATCTCGACCTTTCGTAAAGGTTACGTAAGTTCTGCTTTGAGAAGAATAAAAATTAAATTTTGGAACACACATCGAAAAATGAGTGTAATAAAAGGTCATCTATTATTTTTAGAAAGGCTAAGCATCCCAGGCAAATTTTAAGACAAAGATTCTGTTGAAACTTTCATTTTAATATTTAAAATTCACTTAAACAGGCTGAGTTTGCACGGCGAATATTCCTTAAAAGGCCCTAACTGTTCATGAAAATCAGACGTGCGGGAAAATTGCAAAAACGTCGGCATGTTCTTTCTTCGTAAGTTTTCTCCTTGGGTACTCCAGGGAGAAAAGAACAATTTATTTTCTTTGAATTCATGAGAGTAAAGCAGAAAGGAAAACAGTAAAAACTGAAAACGATTCGTTGAGTGATCAAAGCCGGGTGAAAAAAACTGTGGTTTGCCTTGAAATTATGTTTGCGCATATTGCCTTTTCCTCTGATAAAGAGCGATGATTGAAACAGGGACCAAACAACGGCGATGAATCAGTGAAGAAAAATAAGAAAAATAAAGAGAAAAAAAACAATTGCGTCACCTTACTTTATTGATTATATTCCATGTCGAATCGGACTAGAGCTCCAACATGGAATTTTCAAAATAAAAAGACAACGATTGTACAGTCCAAAGATTACGGATGGAAGCTCGTTCAACGTTTTCCTTATATCTTTATGTGCCAGCGCAGTTCTAAAGAGCGTTTAAAAATCGCTAAGAAAAAAGTCTCAAATATGCGTACACTGAGTAATATTACAAGACATCAGACTGGCGCTTTTACAATTCTTTTACAGGTTACTACTGATTTATATACAAGTGCTTGTCGTTTGTACAAAAGTTCTATTTCATGAAAATCGTCTAAATCCAACTTTAGCTGCATTCTTATTTAAATGTCGTTCGTGTACTAGAGAAAAGATAGCAAATAGCAATTAACTTTTCCATAATGATACTGATTTTTTACGGAAGGGAATTTCTGCGACCGTTCGTCTGTCTTAGTTTGTGATGTAAGCTTTTAATTTACTTGATCCTGTACTGTGTTATAACACTTCAGGAGTCTTTTAAGTCCCTGGCGATAATTTCTACTGAAAACAAAACAGATGCATTAGGGTTGATGCCACAATTCGAGTAAGCAATAAAGTAGGGGATAGTGTCATGGAACCAAATGCCACACTCGGGCAAGTCCGGTGCAGAGAAGGATAGTAACTTCATAATATCCCAGCGTATCCAGCAGACTACAAACCCTACTACGATAGCAATGGCCATCTTCAGCACCTTTTCTTTTTTTTTTCTATGCGTTGTTGCTCTGTGTTGTTCGATTGCTAGCCTGTAATCTTCTGTGTCTTGAGCTTGACAACAATGGCGGAGTAAAATATGATCAACAAGGCGATTGGGATATAAAGAAATACAACTCTTACAGCTAAATAACCATACAAGAAGGACAAGGACCAGCCGAAAGCTTCATCCCACTGCAAATTACAATACTGCTTTCCATCAGCGAATTCAACGAGTTTGTAGGCGAATAAATATGGCGAGAAGACAGCCGACGCGACGATCCACGTGGCGAGAATAAAGAAGGGGCACAGCTTTAAACTGATAAGTGGAGAACGGAGAGGGAATACTATAGCTCCGAATCGGTCCACTGCTATGAGAACCAAGCTCTGAATAGACACAACAGTGGAGACATCCGTTAATAAGGGGAGCAGCTAATAAGGGGAGCAGAGTTAATAAGGGGAGCAGAGGACGACTGATAAGCCACTGATTGCCAAGTACAAACATGCTACATTCAGCGGGAGCAAGAAAACTGGTAACAGCAAATCGCACATGGCCATGTTGAAGTTAAAATAATTGATAGGTTTTCTCAGAGTTTGTGTCTTGTAAACAATTATTCCTATCAGGCAGTAAGCAGAGGTTTTTCCAACTTTTTCTGCTGAAGGATTCGCCAGGAATGAGCTGTTAGGCTAGCTGTTTGATGCATTCCCCGTTGAATTCATGTTTGACAACTTCTCTGGTAATAACGTTGCTCCCGTTGCAAATCTCTTACATCTTGACAGCAACTGATGTTTGGTTTATGTTCTATTCAAAATGCGCGTGTGTTTTGGATTGCTGTGATTGTCTCTTTATATGCCACGCATTTAGCGATATTCAGTACACGTACGTTTTGACCTTGGTCCAAATCAGCCGTTTTTCTCAAGACTGAAGACGTCTTATGTGGTTATGAATTGAAGCCAGTCCATTTGCGCTTTCTATTTAGCCAAATTTTAGGTTCAACGCATTGAAATGCAAATGAAACGCGCGGATCCACTGGCAATTTTCCGAAACAATCGGACGACCATCGGAGGTACTCTACAGGGCAGGCCATTCGTCAAAAAGAAGATTCAGGCCATTCGTCCTAAGACAGCAGACTGTAAATTCACTTTCTTTTGCTTTAAGCTCAACAAGGAGGTTTCTCTATGCGCGCAAATCAAAACAACTCTATCAGAACACAAGAATCTTCCTTATACTCAGTACCGTTTTACTATTTGACTATAACAGTGTCGGATATACTGATGAATTAATGCTAGTCCAGGGCCTGGTTGTTCAAAATACGACTGGCTAACCCAGGATTAGCGTCAATGAAAAGCGCAGATTCACTGGAAATTTTCCGAAACAAGCGGACGACCATCGGAGGTACTCCACAGCACTTTTTTCCGTTCTAACCGGTTGGAACGGAACATTACGGTTCCATTTGCACAAAATTTCTATTTCTGCTGCTCGCTCTGCAAGTTCACTTGTCACCGTATAGACTCAGAGTAGTGGCTTCTATTGAAACAAAGTCTAAACCATTTCCGCTCCTCGACAAAGTTAAGATTTAATTACGGCGTCAAAACTGTCCACAATGACAGAAAGAAGTGGCAGTGCATCATCCATTTCGAATGGCTTCTTGCGCCATCATTTTTTTAAAATTTACCAGTGGGGATGCAAGTTTGGAACTGAAAACGAGGATGAGGATGCTTGTTCCAACTGCAATATATGTACTGCATGATGCTTTTATTGATTTTATTGATACTAGTCATCTTAAATTTTTCAATACAGTGATACAGCAATGTATGTACTTCCTGTTACTGCATGGGTGTTTATTGTCATCTTAAAGTTT
>CAXHKT010000213.1:0-12369 GCA_964017195.1 Siderastrea radians | reverse complement strand
TGACTGGAAGTAAGCTTACCGCCTGCAGGTTCCTCCTTGCTAGTAACCTGCGATCAGGCCGAATTTTAGCATCGCTCTCATATTCTCTTACGTGGGTCGCTCGCTAAAATAGGGCCTGATACAATCTCTCACAGAAGTTCATGTCGGCGGCCAAATTTTGGCCGCGGGAATCTCGCAATCTGATTGGCCCTTTAACAATAGAGCTGTCAACGGAAGTAAATTGTCTACGAGACTTTCTCACAATTTTCAATCCGACCGCCATGGCCAAGGAACAAGTCTGCAGAGGTAAACGTGTCGCTCAAAGATATTCTCGTCGTTCTAGGAGAATTGTGATCATTTCTTTCTCTCTTGAGAATGGCGTCCGGTTTGACGCAAGCTGTTTCTCACTCGGAGCAGAGAAGTACAGCAACAGTGAAGTATGTATCCCGTTTTATCGCATCGTGTCTCCAAATTTTCATTTGAAGGCTTTCAGCTAGTATTGAAAATATAAGCAGAGCAGTGGTTGTATCCGCGTTTTACGAAACAAAACGAACAGCAAGTATCTTTCGCCAAGAGTGATCAACTAGTCAACCGATAATTCCGTAAACTTAACGATAAGCTGATGTTTAGTGAGAGCCGCACTCAGCGAGATGCTATATTTATTTTTACCCAGGTAATAAAGACTTTCAGTTTATTCATTCAGTGTTAATAATGTCGTTTTAATGATCTCTGACATTGATATCAAAGGATCTGACTAGGTTTATAATAAATGTTCTTCGTTTTAAAATTCGCTGCTGTTTAGAGATGAAATTCGCTGGTAATCTCAAATATTTATCACTTCTGGAACTAAATGAAATTACAAAACACTCGTTTGTTTATAAACGGTTTTATTGATATCTTTTTTCTAAAGAGTGAAACTGAAGATATTTCTCTTAATTTCCCAAGGTATTTTACGCAGAAAATCGGTGACAAATGCGTAGAGAATATTTCCGGATACCACCTGAAATGAGAAAGGATTCAAACATGCAGCATATTTTGGTACATGACAACCTCGTCGTGTTCTGAATTTTCATTCAGTTTCAGCTCAGACAGAGCAACTATGTACAATACCGGAGCGCGTACCTTCAAGTTGTAAATTCGAACGCTAGTGCCAAGATTTATCGTAGCCTGTGATTTTATTTTTGCCGACATTTTAGGACTTTTTGCGAATGCCATTACATACACATATGGGAAATTTGCATACCGAGGAGCGTGCAAGCAAAACAAATTTTGATTGGCCGTTTTGTTGAATGTCAATCAATCAAAAAAGTGGGCGGCAGACGTTCCGTAGAAGAATTGTATCAGGCCCTATTTTTCGTTTCGCCCTTCCCGCCGGAATGTTTCACCGAGCGAAACGAAAATAGAGCCTGATCGCAGGTTACCTTGCTAGGGACGCCATGTTTAAAACTTGAAAACATGTTCTTTCATTTTTCTGCGCGAGTTCGTAGTTCTTTCTGATTGGACAATACAAATCGGAGCTTCTTCGGGCCCCTTCGGACTTCTTCGGGCATAGACAAGTACTTGTTCCCCCGACTGACCCCCGACTGACCCCCGACTGGTATTCGTTAAATAGACACCGGGTGTTGGGAGCGCCCACAAGTAAATGCCCAGCGGACTAGTAGAATAGAACCCATTCCCTCACGAATGAAGAATTAGAGAGAGAACTGTCCGCTAAACAATAAATAGTTCTTCGCCGGACAGACGAACAAAACGAAAACACGCTAAAATACACCAAGGAAGCGGTTATTTATGGGTCATAAATGTTCTTCTTTTTGCAGGCCATCTGTGACGGTAAATGGTAGGAGATACAGAGTCGTTAAAGACCTCGGAGAGGGAGGTAAAGTCAAGGTTGTTACCTTTCCAATTAGTTGCCTGAAACAAGAAACTCAGCCCCTGCTCAAGCAATCACCTGGTTGTGTCTGTGATCTTCGCGGTAAAACAATTCTGTTGCAAGCCTCTATTAGTCTGTCGGGAGAGAGAAATGAGTTGACTTTTTTAAGAAAACAATTTTAGAAGATTGGTGATGGACTTGGCCGTATTTCCAAAAGCGCCAGTATCAACATAAGTGATATAAGCTTAATCGCTAGCGTTTCGTTTTGTTGTGTTTCTTTCTTGTCATGTGATGTTGTACGTAAAAATATATACAACCTCTGAATTTCACAAGTCTGGTTTAGCGCATTATTATATAAACAGAACATAGTTTGTACAGAAGTAGTTTCACAGTGTAGTTATATAATTTGAGGAACTTAGCACAAGACTTTTAGACCATCTGGCATCTTTTTTGACCTTTTTTTTATTCGAACACAAACAATTATTGTCTTTGTTCGAATTCGTCAATCCTTCTATTGTCTCCCTTTTTCATTCCTTTTTCATCCAGCAAGGCAATGAAAAAATTGAACAGTGGCAGCTCCAGAGCTGGCCATTGAGTCCTCTTCTTTAATTCTCTGAAAAACATTTTCGTGGGCATAATTTTTAGTGCAGAGTGTGCACTATGTTTTGAAATATGGAATTATAAGGAAAGTTGTTCAACTGAGGGTTTTTTTAATGTGTAAATGCCCATGGCAAATACAGCTGTATGTGTGTCTGCTTGCAAATGTACAAAATTGTAAAAAGTACAAACATTACAAATTCACAAAAATATTTAGTATAAAAATCTTATGTTAATACCTGCTCATTTCTCAGTAAACACTTCTTGCATATTCGAATTGACTTGGTCAAACTGTTTGAAAGTCAAACTGTTCTTGTACAAAAATGAATAATTTGGTTTGGAAATTAAAAAGGAAAACAAACAAACTACATATGCATGGGAATTCGCAAGGTAAGCTAAGTTTGTTACGTATGTAAGCTTACTATCTGCACAAAAAAGTACTTGACGCTTACTTGCCCTGCTTGTCGCTTGACTGGTTGTTTTCCTGAAGCAATACAATCTTCAATTTAGTGGTTAACAGGATTTTAATTTTAATTTCCTTTTCAGCTTTCTCCTATGTTCAGCTTGTTCATCATGGAAAGGAATGGTTTGCCTTAGTAAGTTTATTTTTGATGTTTCAAAAATAGTGAAGTCATTCTTAATCCATCATAAATGTCACTTATAGTAGTATTACACTTACGGCAGTATTTCTGACAAGGTGCAATGACCTTTTTGCTTTTCTTTCTTTTTTTTTTACTGGACAATGGTTTTTAAGACATATTTCAATTTGAGAAGTGTAGAGGGTAAATCTGATACTCCATGGATCAGATACCAAGCACAAGATCCTTACTTAAACATCTGATCCTTCAAATTAATTTTCTATAAAATCTAATTTCTATAAAATCCAACTGATTGTGAACTGAGAAAGTATGAAAAGTACAGTTTGTCACTATGTAAAAATGTAAATTTCTGTCTTCTTTTTGTTTATGTAGAAAAGAATGCGTCTTCAGCTCCCTGAGCAAGAGGAGGTAAGTTAATTATGGTTTGTTTGGGTAGCTACCATTGGCCATTTTTTATACTAGAGATGGATAATCCGTCTGGGGCGAACTGTAGGGGCCAAGAAAGTTAGTTTGTCTGGTTATGCATCTCAGTATAAAGACGGGCACAAGATGGATTATGCCTCTAGACATTAACTAACTTTGGTAGTTTGTCTTGGAAGACACACACTTTCTTTTCCCAAGTTCTAACATATTGCACAGATTATAAAGTATTTATCAAAGCTCTACATAGTCAATTCAGTTCTTTCACCCAGTGTTAGTACTCACACAGTACAACAACACAGGATTACCTGTGTTGTTAATTAGCAAAAAAGAAGAAATTTTAATGCAGTCAACTCCTATTAACAGACATCTCATCCAGTGATCTAATTTATGCATCTTAGGCTGCAAGAAAAATTCATTGAAACCGTGACATGAACAAAAGTAGATGAAAACGATGAATGACTTGACTGCTACCAGTGTACCTTTAAGTTTCCACTGCACCAAATATATAAGCAAGGTCACTGGATGAAATTCTGACAGGGACATGCAAACTCCCCCAAAACGGGGACATAACTAATTTTAAAATTCAGAGGGCGGTGATGTATACACACATTAACAAGCATTTGACTTAAAACACCCACAGACATGGGAAATAGTTACAAAAACTACTAAATTTAGTACTGTTAGTTGTCAGTGTCTACACACGTGCAAAACAACTTTGAAAAAAATGTATTTTTGTAAAATTATGTTTTTTGTTATTCATAACCTATAAAATATTATCAACAACTTTATTTTTGATCATCTTTTTGATCATGTTTTTGTAACTTCAGAACGTCGTTGTCAGTGGTATGTCCCAGGATGACTAACTCTGTCATTATTTCAACAGATGTCTGTCAGACCTGTCATTTTGCCATCAGTCTATGCTTCCTCCATGTTCAATTCTCCATTTCTGCCTCATAGAGTCTGTTAAATTGAGAGAAATCAAGTGATAAACTTAGTAAAATGTTGTTTTGCAATCTTTTTTAACCTAGACAGCTTGGTCAATTTTGATCATCAAAACTCCTAAACAAAACAATCCAGTGTTATTTCAGGCATTTGAGCGTGAAGTAGATGCACACAGAGCAGTTGTTCACCCAAGCATCCTGTCCTTGCATGATGTGGATGTGGTTACCAAGGGAACGTACAAAGAGGCTCGTATGCTTGTTACCTACTACAAGGTAAACTAAATGCTCCTTATATTACAATGGTCATCAATATTAAATTTCTCCCCACCACAATATCAAAATTCACAGTTAAAAACAAATTAATGTACCTTACACGGAAAAATAACATGTAAAGGTTGTCTTCCAAATTGATTTTTCGGTTGGGAGATTTAATCATACACTTGAATTTATTCACGGTTTTCTGGCTCCTGAGTGACTGGTAAAGTATTGAAAACCTGAACAAATCTTTGCAAATCATTTTAATCACCTGTGTACTTTTTAAACATGATTCCAGGATGGAACGGTTCAAGACTTGATTGAGCGCACCATGAGTCAATACAGTCACATACCTGAGCTAGATATCCTGCACATGTTCAAATCACTGTGTGATGCTATACTTGCATTTCACAGTCTGGATCCACCTATGGCACATAGAGATATTAAGGTGAGCTTTCTTCTTTTGATTAACTTGTGATGATAGCATTTTACAGGATCTGATTCCTTTTATCTCACAGCCATCTTGAAACCCCCTGCTATCTCACACTGAGACTTGTTTATCTTGTTTGATGTTGTCCAGTTATTTACTAACTTGTTTAGAGTTTGCCTGTTATTGGAAGGTGCAGCAAAAAAGAAAAGATTTAAAAACAAAAGTTTGGTTTGTTGAGAGTATAGTTTTAGTTTCCCTCACTTGTGGGTCTCAGTGATGATCATTTTTTCTGTTTCAGCCTCATAATTTGCTTCTTGGTCCTGAAAATTCAGTGGTATTGATGGATCTTGGCAGTGTGTCAAAAGCCAGATGCACCATAACATCAAGGTAAGCTTATTTCCTTTGTTGAGCTAGGGCCCTCCCTTCATTAGAAGAGTGAAAGGATCAAACTTTTATGTCTATTATTAATAATATGATTATGTTGATCATGAGTGACAGTGTTAATATTAGTTATATATTGAAACAGTACAACATACTCAGTGTACCATTTCCTGGTTTCATGTACATTTAATCATTCTTGACATACTGTTACTTTTTTGTTGCCGTAGAAGAGAAGCTCTGGCACTCCAAGAGAAATGTGCCCAAGAATGCACTGCAGCATATAGGTTGGTACCAAATTTAAGATGACTTTTATCAATTTTTTTTTATCAGTACTTTATTAATGATGTCATTTAACAAAGAATTTTTTTGGTCAGTGTATAGTTGGCACATTGGTGAGGTCACTTCAATGCCTGCTTGACCAATGTGGCCAGGTTTGAATCCCAGACTCTGCATCAGATGGGTTCAGGTTGTCCTGGATTTTAACCTTGCTCTGAGAGATTTTCTCTCACTATTCCGCCCTTCCCTACTCCAATTTCTGGATGGTCTACTTCTTAACTAAAGTACAGAAGATTTTATTTTTAAAAGTTGCCAGCTCTGAGCCAGCTACTGAAGAAACCTTGTCTTGTCCTTTACTCAGCATCGTAATGAGAACCCTGGGTGTTAACATGACACCAGTATCATTATAAAAACCCACAAATTTCAATTCAATCCAGGCAAAGATGACTTGCGTGAAAACCACTTTAAATGGTGCAGTTTCCCTCTCTAATGTAAATATAATGATTTATTAACCTTGCAGGGCGCCAGAGCTGTTTGAAGTGCCATCAAACTGTGAAATTGATGAGAGCAGTGATATGTGGTCGCTAGGTTGCACACTCTATGCCATGGCTTATGGTCAGTTACAAATTCTCATTAACAATTAATTAAAATTTACTAAGTAAGGACATTGTGAATTTTTAATTAGTGAATAGTCTTTAAACAAGTTGTAGCATGTGCCACAATATTTTCTCTAACCTTCTTTGGGCTCTAACTTCCAAAGACAGGGAGTCAATGAGGAATTTTAAGGGTTACAGCACAGACAGCCCAAACTCACGCTTTGAGAAACTGAAATCAAATAACAGCAAATTGTTATATGTTTATGTAAGTGTTACGCGTGCAATGTGACTTGTGGAAGTAAGGGGTGTTACATTATGACATTACAATGGCACAACCATTCAGACTTTGAGTGCTCAGTGCGACATTGTATGGGCCTCCAAATAAGCCGTAATTTAACCGATCAATAAGTAAAAAATTTGCCATCTTTCAAATAAAGTAAAGATAACAAACACACCTTATTTGTTTTATTTTGTCCTTTTGTGCCTTTTCATCATTTTGGGGGTCTCTTTAACATTCTGTTGCTTGTTTTGTGCCAGGTCAAAGTCCGTGTGATGGTTCAGCGCTGTCAGCTAATAGTGGAAATATACACATACCAACTGACAGGTACATTCCCAATTTGTTGATAATTGTTTTCCCAGTAAATTAATATCCATTTCCATCCTTGTCTTGATTAGAACTCTTTTTCTACTAATAAATCTTGAAAAAGTAACTTAGGTTTCTGTTCTGTACATAAAGCTACAGCTTAGTATGTCTTTACGTTTTACTGTGCATCATGGAATGGATAAACATCTTGGCAGTTTTACTGTACTGAAAAGCTGAGGTGAAGTTGTTCAGCTAACTTTACCCCACTTTTCAGAAAAGTAACTTTGACAACTTGGTGAACTTTAATAATTTTTAAGATAATTCGACAAAGAGATAGACCTTACAGCACCTAGCTACCTGTAACATTTAAAGTGCCACTGGGACCAGAATTTTGGTATTCCATGTTTTTACATTTTCGAGCATAGTTTGTGGTTCTTAGTCACCCTGCCAAATTTCAACTTATTACGACGACTAGAAGTTGCTTTTTTCGGACGGTTTTTATCGAGATTTTGCGGCCGCCATTACTGGCCCTTGTTCCGGAAACTGGCTTGCGAATGAGCGGAAGTGACGTCAGAGGCTCACCTCAAACCTAGTGCCTTCACATGGTTACTTCCCACGGGAAAGTAAATTGTCCTCGAGGAAAGATTTGTTGCCAACTGTTTGTTGCACGACTTTGAAATCTTCCTTGCTACAGCAGTAATGACAGGTAGCACTTGTGTTGTACAATGCTACAACAATAAATCCAACCACCGAGCTGGTATTTTGCTTCATTTAAGCCCTGCTAGCGGACCCGCAATGGAAAAAAGGACAATGTTCGTACTCACACAGTGCGAATTTCAACCCGAGAGGCATTTTGATCACTTCACGGACGAGTTTTTCCAGAGGGCTGTTCATGTCGCAAGATCCCAGAGGTCGATCATTCCATTGCCTATTCCAACCATATGGAAAAAAGAACTGAAAAAAAACATTATCTGCGCGAACAAGACGAAAGGTAAACTTACCTAATCTTATAACGCAGTTGAAGTGATAGTTTGTTTCCTTTTCAACGCATCCACCATTGTGCAAAACTGATTTTCTTTTAACGTATTTTGAAATTTATTATCGTCGTGGAAAACCCTTTCAGTTCTGCCGTCTGCTAGCGCGAAGATCCTCGGCGAATGCAATCCTGACCGCCGTGATTAAGCTGATGTAGTTTGTACTGCTTATCTTTTCCTTTTTTTAATCCCGCGTGTGTTAATTTCAGAGCAGTAATCGCTTAGAAGCATGGACATTTATTTTATAACATACCATCCTGAATGTGGAGAAACTTTTCTCTCTTTATTCCCTGTCGGTGAACAGTCGATTGACATTATGGTTCGGGCAGTAGCGAAACTTAGGTTAGGTAATTACAACCTAAGAATTGAAAATGGAAGACATTCCACCCCTAGACTTGCTGAGCATCTGAGAATTTGTCAATGCTGCAGCTCAAATGAAGTTGAAAACGAAGTACACTTCCTCTTATCTTGCAATAGATATGATGCAATTAGAAAATCTTTAATGGACGATATTTATATTAGTAAATATTCCGATTTCGATTCTTAAAATTGTATTTCTCTTAAATAGCATTGACGCTTTCACTTGTAAAAATTTAGGTTACTTCATTTACGAAGCTTTTGCATTAAGAAATGGACCACTAGACACAGGAATTGTAAATTAATCGATTTTGCAACTTTTTTCTTTCTCTTTTCTATGTGCGATGGCATTTGTAATTGGGAATGCAAATAAAATGTTGTTGTTGTTGTTCGATCGGATCGTCGGTGCGTGGAAATTGAAGTTGGGAAAAAATATCACACACCACTATTTGCCTAAGGGTTTAACAATTTTATTTCTTTTACCTGTCATAGCAATCTTAGTAAATGAACTACTAAGAAAAATGATTAAATCTCAAGTTATTATTTTTACGCAGCGAATAAGGTAAGCGAAAGCTTCGTTTCCTCGGCGGTCCGCATGTTGTTGTTGAGCAGCGGAAAATTTTCCTTGTGGCTTTTGATTTTGACTACAAATATTTAGATTCCGGTCACACAAGGCCTCCAGTTCTTGAAAAATAGGGTTTTGATTTATTTCACTTCTTTCGGCTCAGAAAAAGAATGCTATAAAACTGTTTAAAATATTTAGCAGCGCCAAGCACTTGTGTTTCAATCTGTTGAGTGACCACTGTACTATGATAGACACGATAAGCTGCCTGCCAGCTGACTACAACAATTACGGTTTTTCAAGAAAGTTTCCCAGACTATGCCAAGAATGGCCAAAAATATCAATGATTTTTTATAACATATAATGAACATAAACAACGGCAGACAAAGTATCGCTTCTTTTATTTTCTCCCACGCCAACAGTAACATCGATCGACCCATGGTTGAGAATTCGCGAGCATCAAAGTCTAAAGTTTTCATAGGTGTTTTGTCTAAATTTCCACAGCTTAAAAGATCAATTCTTCGAATAGCCATGTCTATTTTGCTACAGGTTTACAGTGGATAACAGTTACACAACGTACCTTGGAATGGGCAACTTTATGATCGCTGGATAGCGGCTGAACAGCTGGCTGGATAGCGCTATCCAAGCTTTGAACAACCGAGATGAAGCGATAAATTTTATCCACCGGACAGCGACTTATCCGTTGAAAAAGAGTTATCCACTTTTTGAGCAACTGGGGCCTGAACTACAATCATTGTCTAAGCATATTTCGCTTATGTTTTGAACTCCCGCCAAATAACTCAAATAATATGGCGAGAAAAAAAGCTTTAAACAGTTTGTTGACAAGATTACTAGTTGAAACCTCCCATCAGTTCTTACATCGTACGGTAAGAAAAATTCTTCATTTGCCGAATGAAACGAATCCTCAGAGGCTTCGGAAGCTAAAGACTGTTCCGAATCGTAGAAATACTCTTCGGAGGTTTCGCAGTCGACGGTAGACATCTTCAGTCAAAACACAAGGAAACGCGACTGAGGTGAGCCTCTGACGTCACAAGCTAGTAAATTGCGCAATCACCCAGGAACACGTTTTCAGTAATGGCGGACACATTTTACGCGACTTTGGAGCTAAAAAATATTAGGATGGAAGGTTTGTTGTTCAGTTTTCTGGGGAAATATGAACAAAACGCGATATTCTGCGACAGAATTTGGCGGAAATAAACCTATGAATTTTCGTCCCAGTGGCACTTTAACACTTCCATGTTTGGCTAAACTAGGTTCGGATACTGTTCTGTAGAGCTACATTTAACATAAAGCAACCACGACCTTTTGTTGTATGTACATCATGGAAGGAGACTAACTTTACAAGCTTTGTGTAGAATGTCTTGCCTACAGTACTTATTGTTTTTCACTTTAAAATGGTCAATAATAATGCTTAATTATACTTAAATGTTTCCCCCACACACTTGTGTTTAGTGTGCTGGACTGGAACACTGTCCAGATATCCTACTAGATGGGACTACTTAACATTATTTTCTTAATCGGAAATCTGAGTTGGGGTTGTGCTCTATAACCCTATTACAGTATGAGTTGACCTTTTCAGTCCTGAGCAAATGAATGGGAATCTGTAGTGTTATGTCCACAGGGAGGCTTTTCATTCACTGTCTCCATATTGAGTTGGAATTCAGGAATGTTGGTTTTTGTGGAGGGAGGAAAACCGAAGACCCTGAAGAAAAACAGTTACTGTTAGAGCAAGAACGAGAACCAACAACAACAACATTTCAGGCCATATATAACTATAACACTGAGTCTGGGATTCATACCTGGTGACAATGGTGTGAGGCGAGTGCTCTCACCACTACACCATCAGTGCCCCTCCTCTTTGATGACTAAAATCCATTACCTACATGTATTTCAAACCAGTTGGTGAATATTCGATTTCAGATAAAAATGGTAAAAATCTATGTCTTATTTCAGACCAAAAGGTCTTAAATTAATGTCATAGCCTTTAGGGCAAGACACACCCAATATGTAGCTTACATGAATATAGCAATATGGAGTACACCTCTCCTATCCAGGTAAATATTTATTTAAACAGCATGTTGTCCACTCGTGTTGATTTATTGATGGTAACTCCATTTGGTTTTCAGTGTTTATTCAATGGAATTAAATGGTTTAATCATGAGTATGCTTAAAGTGGATCCTGAAGAAAGACCCACGCTGGACATTATAATGCGACGACTGGACAATTTAGCTCCGTCTTCATCAGTCTTCAGTTGTGTTCCAACGAGAAATCATTCCATTCAAACATAATCTTTCTCAGCGCTGTATTCTAGCAGCATGTAGGTATAACAGTGTTTCTGCTCAGATAAAGGGTAAAATTGGAGGAGCCCTGGGCAGATGATAACAACCTGACCTGATAACAAGATTCTTGATTTTGATTGGTTCTCCCTGTGCCTATTTGTCATGTTATTCATGCATGGTCACGTGGGTGTTCAATGCTTTGTCTTGCTACAGCCTGTAAGTAGGTAGCATAATTGAACACCTAAGCTGCTTGCAAGTCAGTCAGGTGTACATAAAAATGTTCTTTTTGCTGTTTTGCTGCCGTTTACAACACTGCTAGATTATACACATGTATCCCTGACGTCTGAAGTGGAAATTAATTCTTATCTCGTGTTCTGTTGTGAAACCAGTAGTCAGTAATTGGGCATCACATCGGTAAAACTTAGGGTTGTTCCTGCTCAAAGTTTCAAATCGTTGTCGTGTCTCAGTTGCATAGACACTCCACCCTGGCTTGTTCTCTGCTCAGCCAGTTCTCGTTATTAAGTGTAGAGTTCTCTCTCTCACACAGGCTAAAAACTCGGACACCTTGGTTGGAACACTCATTACCTCGTCTCTCCCTTTAATGTGATCTGACAAAAAAAGTTGACACAACATTGATGGAGGAGGAGGAAGGAGAGGGGGAGTCGTAAAGCAATGATTGTTGTCCTTTTGCCAAATGCTCCAACTAAATGTGTCCGAGATTGTAGTCCTAGCTGGTTTCTTTGTTTTATACATAAATATTGACCTAATATATATAAATATAAATAGTAATAATTATTATAATTATAATTATAATCAATATAATACATTACATGGATCTCTGCACAATTTTAAAGCAGCCATTCTTGACTTTTTTATTTTTAATTATGTGTTAAATATGGACTAACAGGACATCCCTGTAAATATAAATAGCACTAATCTTTTGTATCTTTTGTTCTGTAAAATCTGTTAAAATCACCCAAGTCAAAATGGAGAATAAAAAATTGTGGTTATTAAAGGCGTTTCACCAACTTCAATCACGTTTTCACCTTTCTGATAGTTTCAATCCAGAGGTATTAGAACGTGAAGTTGAGTTGTATTAGCTAAGTGCACTTCCACTTTAAATATAAATAGCATTTATCATTTTTGCCATTTTTTTTTCTGGTTTGAGGTTGACACAGCACATGT
>CAXHKT010000212.1:0-16527 GCA_964017195.1 Siderastrea radians | reverse complement strand
GAAGGAACAAGTGGTATGCGATGAAGTGCTGTCGACCGTTCTAACAGAAGCAACTAACGTCCTAAACAGTAGGCCGTTAACACGAAATAGCGATGACCCAATGGATGAAGAACCCCTTACACCGAATCATCTGTTGCAGCTGCGACCATGTGCCAGTTTGCCCCCTGGAATCTTTGAGAAAGAGGATTTGCATTGTAGACGACAGTGGAGACAAGCGCAGTACTTAGCAAATCTATTCTGGAAACGGTGGATTAAAGAATATCTTCCCACACTCCAAGAACGGAAGAAATGGAATGAACCGAGAGAGAACCTTAAGGTTGGTGAACTCGTTCTTCTGGCAGACGAGAATTACCCAAGAGGTCAGTGGCCATTAGCCCGAGTTGCGGAAGTGTTTGAGAGTGAAGATGGATACGTGCGTTCTGCAAAGGTGCTAACAAGTTGCACTGTCGTGACTCGTGCAAAGCGTCGACGAGAAAGAGAAATCAAAGTGACAAGAACTGTTCTTACCCGACCAATCACCAAGTTGTGTCGCCTTGAAATGTCAAGTCCTTAAGCAATTAGTACTGTCAGGAACATTTCCTTCAAGTATGATGCATTTGACATGCATGCTGGACGTTGTAAAGTTGCGGTTAACATGGATCGAACTTTGTTTACTCGTCCTGTCAATCCCAAGTGGACAACAATAAGTGGACACCACTTAATGACATTTAAAGTTGTGTTTTATTGACAAACAAAGAACTGCGTATTTACCTATAATAAGGATGTTTAAGTTTACTATGGTAGCTGTTAAGTATGTGTAAATGAAGCTATTTCTAGAAAGTTCATTTAGGGGCCGGTGTAGCTACCATTGCGCACGTTGTGCGGACCTAATATTACGTCACAAATTTTTATCACGTGATTAACCATGTGCGTCGTCTTGGCTTCGATTCGCCATGTTGTTTTCATTCTTGACTTTGTTGGACATTTGAACCTAACGAAACAGTCGGTAAGGGTCATATTTGCAGAATTTACCTGCTTCGTTTCCTATGTTTACTAGTTCATGTTTATATTTCTAGAAAACCTGGACTACCTGATCTCGAACTTGAACTAGACTATCAGATTTTGAACTTGAACTGGATTTATCGTAATGTGTGTGGATGGTAATCTGGATATGCATATTGATGTTTTGCATTAAAAGTTCCGAGTTTTCGACGTTTATTTTATCATATTTACTGCGTAGCACTTGGGCTGCGTAACACCGACGGGGTCGAACGAAAAGAAACAGTTTTGTCACCAATCAGCGATCACGCACATTTTATATTTAGCTACAGTTCTTGAGTCTTCTATCACAAGGTTTTTTAAGAAGAAGGTGAACATCTTCATCGACAGTTGGCTGCTACACTTTCATCCCGACAAGCCTGTTTCGTGATTGCTCACTCTTCAGGGGGTTTTTAAAAACCCCCTGAAGAGTGAGCAATCACGAAACAGGCTTGTCGGGATGAAAGTGTAGTTTTTTTCTATTTTCAAAATATATATATATATATATATATTTAACAATTATTCTACGAGGGCGCGCTGGATATCGAATGATAGATAACCAACGAGGCGCGTAGCGCCGAGTTGGTTATAATCATTTGATATCCAGCAAGCCCGAGTAGAATAATTGTTTTATTAAAAACTTAACCACTATTAAAAAAAAATCAAGAAAGAAGGGGAAAAATGAGAAAAGAAATTTAAAGGGAACAAGAATCGCTCACATGACTGAACGAAAAAGGCGCCAAAACCTTGCGAAGTGTTGCAGCCTTTCATTGCAAAGCTGAATGAATCAATGACAACTGCTCGAAAGTGAACAAAGTAGCACAAGTTTTGGAAAGAAATCTTCTAATTATTGGCTCTGAAATATGGTACATGTTTGATTTTTCCTGAAACATTGTTGTTATCATCGTTCAAAGCGGATTGAAACTGTACAATTTCACCATATTAGCTGCTGGAGTTGAAACTGAACAAGTTTGTAATCTGTTCGCACAACGGAGCCATCATGTGCGTGTTTCATCGAACTGAAGACAGAACAAATTTGAACTTGAAGAGGTAATTTCCATGCAGCTCAGAAGCAAGATTACTGTAGTGAGGAACATTAGAAGTCACCACCATAGTTTGTTAAATGCAAAGTGCAAAATGCAGTTGTTCTCGGTTTAGAGGTTGCGGACGGAATGGTTAGCTTAAAAACAACATTCAAACAACTGGAAAAGCGATTCAACTCCGTTTACATGGCATCCGATTTCTATCTGAGCATTTGGACATGTTGGAACACAGAGCTACAACGAGTGCAGGTAAACCAGTGTCAATTGTGCGTGTTTAAGGCGAAAAAATCTCGCCCTTCCTTCCTTCTTGGTAGTTTGCCGCTGTATTTTTTTAGTACTTGTTCAGACTGCTTCATGATTTTCGCACCGACTCGCCATGAATGTGTGATAGTTTTTATTAAATGCTCCTGCCCCATTTCACTGTATTTTATTTTACGTCTTGTCTTGATATTTTGAAGTGGAAAGCTTTCCTGATAGAACCTACCGTGTTCAATTTCAATGATCGACGTGACGATCAATGAAAGAAATTAATTGTAAACACGACGCTCAATGCTTAAATTTCTATTTCTGCACAGTTTCTTGAAACAATTTTGACTTGTGTTAGACGACGCTGTTGGTGATGCTTGTTGGTGACGATGTTGGAATTTCTGCTTAATTTAAATTTGCTGCCAAGTGATTTTCCTCGTCCATTTTTCTCGTCGGGTTGCTCGCGAGAAAAAAACTTTCAGCTCACTTTGTTGTTGAGTGTTCATTGACCATATTTGTCGCAGCAGGTATATGAGCTGATAGCCTAGCTCCGTTCAGCCAATCAAAATGCTAGAAATCCAATATACCTAGTCCAGTTTTTAATAAATATATATATAACTCGTTGAAGGAAAGCGAGGACGGACATCTTCTGACGACTAAAAAGTTAAATTTAATAAAAAATAAAAACGTTTCGGTCTTAGACCTTCATCAGTTACATGAAAAATTGAACTTATCAAAATTACCTTAAAGAAGATTACAGAGCAAAACAAGACGCAAAATACAATACAACGCTATGAGTTACGTAACCGGCGTGATTATAACAAAACTAAAACGAGGATAAGTGACGTTAACATTCAAAAATAAAAAACAATATAGTACAACGATTATATATAACGAAAAAAGGAAAACTAAACAATACTAACAATTATTAGAACATGGTCACACCCACTCAGCCAATCAGTGTCCAGCATTTCGATGCTCTATATTCCATAAACTGTCTTAAATTATGTAAAGTGGCGGGGGCTTTGAAGCACAGGGAAATTGCGGGGTAAAATTACAGAGAATTTCTGCATTCATTAGTGGTTCTATATAGAGCATACTAATGAGGCATTGTTTTCCTTTGTTTGGAAGCCTCATTAGTATGCTCTATATAGAGCATACTAATGACTAAGTAAAAACTACTAATGAATGCACAGATTCTCTGTGAATATTTACAACTAAATCGATAAAATCAACAGCTTCAACGGCTAGAAACACTCATTATTTTTTGCGTTTTAACAAAAAAAAGCAATCTTACGGTATAATAGCATAGCAAAAAGCAAATCGAAAGAAAAACAATTATTTTACATGAAATACGAACTGTTCAGACCTTAATTGAAACAGAAGGGCAGACTTGTTTCTCGGTTTTTGCCAGACTACGAGTGTTGTATTTGAACTTGACTTAATTTGGCCTCTTGGAGTTTCCTGCGGATTCCCCACTTGCTGGTGTCGGTGGTTGTAGCGCATCGAAGACTGCTTTCACCAGTGTAAATCTAGAAAATCTTTGGCGGCGATCACTACCTCGAGTTCCAAATTTCCGTGTATTGGCTCATGGCTGTTTACACACCAACTGCGATAAACCGCGTGGTGAAGCACTCTAAAACATTGCACCTCAAAGGCATGCGTACAATAGCGAAAATATCGTAAACAAAATAGCAACGTGATTTCAAGGTGAGAACTAAAAAATTAAAATGCAAAAATACAATCTGCACGCAAAAACGAAATTCTTCGTGGGTGTGACCATGTTCTAAGACGGTTAGACAATGAACGCTCGTGTCCTATGGGATATAGTGTCCCTCGCAAGATAGAATGCCACGAGGCCGCAGGCCGAGTGGCATTCTATCTTTGCTCGGGACACTATATCCCATAGAACACTCGCGTTCATTGTCTAACCCTTACAACGTAATTACAAAGTGTAGATACAGGTACAACACTAAATAAATGAACGATACAAGGCAAAAATTTAACAAAAGACCGTAAATATGCTACTATAAAAATAATAAATAACAAAAGATGACAGATAAGACTAAAAACTAAAAACTACTGATTCAAAAAAGATGACATTTGCAATGCGGCAAAAGAAAGAGCAGTCAAAAGGAAAGCAACCTACGTTTACGCAAACATGGATCACAACAAAATCCCAAATCGAGGCCTTTGGAGCCCCAAAGGGCCGATAGACAACAAAATCCCTGGGAGGCCCTTAAACAATAATGACCGTAATAAGTTCCCCGGACAGGGCCTTTGAGTAAACCCAACACCTAAGAGGCTGACAAAATCCAAGAAAAGGGCCTTTGAGCGGCCATATATCGCGAACGAAGAATCGCAAAAAAGAAAATTAATTATAACAAATTCTATTCCTAGAATGAAATTCTTTTCTTTTATTTAAACCATGGAGTGCCAAAGAGAACAGCTGAGCACTCCAATAAGCCTCCTTTGTAATTAAAAGCCTGTCGATCTCATCCGAGTTGTTTGGGGCCTGCACCTGATCAATACATTGAAACGAAAAATCATCTAAAATGTGTGAAGTTTTGTTGAAATGCACTGCTACTTCACAAGTTGTTTTTGTTTGTGAGCATAGCAGACTTGTGATTACGAAATCTTATTCGAAAATCAGTGGTTGTAGATCCTATGTATTGCAAACGATATTTCTTGCAAGATGATTTTTCGTTTCAATGTATTGATCAGGTGCAGGCCCCAAACAACTCGGATGAGAAAAATTATAAATAAACTAGAGCAATATGTAGATTTGCAGAGTTGGATTATTTGGTCGAAGACATTTATTGCTACTCAAAGTTTTATGTTTCTTGCGAAGCAATCACCAGGCAACTGCCAAAAATAACGGATACATGAGAATATATATATATATATATACAAAATTTGAAAATACAGAACAATACCTAGTGGCGTGATGTAGACGGATATGATTGGCTAATCTAAGCGAGCACAGTCTTTAACAGGAATTTTTTGGAATGTCTACATGTAGATATCGGTTCGCTTCTATTGTTTAGAGTTGACATTTCGGGTTTACATATAATAAAATATTTTTCCCCAAAAAAACAAATTACATCTCTTGCTTACATTTCAATATGAACGGGCCTGCTTCACCTTACGCCATTTGATGTTGTACATAATATTCCTATCTTTTAGGCTCCAAATATATTTACTTAATTCGGTTGCGTGTTTATATCGCTCATTCCTAAATGAGCATACATGGTTTCTGTATCTTAACTTGAAAGTTAAGACGGGCAGTCAGCCAGCATAGCTAAACCGCTCAAATTAGGCGACCCAATTGAAAAGCTAGCAAAGAAAGATGCATTTATCACCTTGAAAGATCACAAACCTGGATTCAACGACCACCCGACGTGCCGCCTTATCAACCCTTCCAAGTCTGAAATCGGTGTAGTGAGCAAGCATATCCTTGATGAAATTAACTCCGCCATCATCCCCAGCACACAAATCAACCAGTGGAAGAACACGTCCAGCGTCTTATCATGGTTCAACAGCTTAGAGAATAAGGAGACACTCTCATTCATATGCTTCGACGTATGTGAATTCTATCCTTCAATCAATGAGAAGTTGCTCTCAAAGGCTCTCGACTTTGCTAGCAAGTACCGACCCATCAGTAGACATGAGCGCGACATCTTCTTACACGCAAAACGCTCGCTGTTGTTCACGAATGATTCCACATGGGAGAAAAAATCTTCAAATGATCTTTTCGATGTTACCATGGGTTCTTTCGACGGTGCTGAAACGTGTGAATTAGTCGGCTGCTACCTGTTATCCCTTCTCACGGCCAAAACATCGGTCTCTATCGCGACGACGGTCTTGCGGCCTTTGACAAAACGCCACAAGAAACTGAAAAGATCAAAAACGAACTGTGCAAAATTTTCCGCGAAAATGGCCTAAAGATAACAATAGAAGCAAACAAAACCATCGTAAATTTCCTAGACGTCACGCTTGACCTGCAAAGTGGCAAGCACTATCCATTCACTAAGGAAGGTAATGTCCCATTGTACGTACACAAGAAATCCAATCATCCACCATCCATCCTAAAAAACATCCCGGATTCCATCAACAAGCGGCTTTCTGAAATATCTTCAGACCGTGAATGCTTTGACAACGCCAAAACCGTGTATCAAGAAGCACTCAATAAAAGTGGCTACAATTACAACCTGTCTTACAAAAAGTCACACAACGATACGCAGCGATCACGGAGGAACCGTCCAAGAAACATCCTTTGGTACAACCCACCTTTCAGCAAGAATGTCAAAACGAACGTAGGAAAGTGCTTCCTTTCTCTCATTGATCAGCACTTTCCTAAATCAAACCCACTACATAAAATTTTCAACCGGAACACGCTTAAATTGAGTAATGTCAAAACCATTATTTCCAATCACAACAAAGCTCAAATTAATAAATCTAATCCCACCAATGATAGCAACTGTAACTGCCGGAATTCAAGCACGTGCCCCATGGACGGACAATGCAACGACCAAAACAGCATTTACCAAGCCGAGGTCACGACATCAACCTCAAGAGAGACATACATTGGGCAATGTGACACAACTTTCAAGTTAAGATACAGAAACCATGAACGCTCATTTAGGAACGAGCGATATAAACACGCAACCGAATTAAGTAAATATATTTGGAGCCTAAAAGATAGGAATATTATGTACAACATCAAATGGCGTAAGGTGAAGCAGGCCCGTTCATATTCAAATGTAAGAGATGTAATTTGTGTTTATGGGAAAAATATTTTATTATATGTAAACCCGAAATGTCAACTCTAAACAATAGAAGCGAACTGACAATTATCTACATGTAGACATTCCAAAAAATTCCTGTTAAAGACTGTGCTCCCTTAGATTAGCCAATCATATCCGTCTACATCACGCCACTAGGTATTGTTCTGTATTTTCAAATTTTGTATATATTCTCGTGTATCCGTTATTTTTGGCAGTTGCCTGATGATTGCTTCGCAAGAAGCATGAAACTCTTCTGAGTATACAAAATTCAAGACAGTTTCCAGCTTTGTTCATCTAAGGCCTCTGCTAATCAATAGGCAGCCCTAAATTAGGGCTTATTATGACAATTCTAAATCGAGTAAATTTTTGGAAAGAAACACGTTTAATTTTTAATGCAACTGAAACTGACATACATTTTTGACAGACCAGAAAATTAATCATGACCTCTGATCTCTTGAGAAGGTGGGCTGCAAATTGCAAATCTCACTCAAAATCCGACCCATTCGAGTTAAAATTTATCTTCATAAGGACAACTAGCCTTAAGCAAAGTGAAACAGCGTTTTCATTCGGGACTTGATCGAATTCCTACATTATTCACTGTTTCAAATAATCAAACAAAGGCAGCCCGCTAAAATTTACTCACACGTCTGGTAAATGTTACGTCAACTCTTCAGCGGAAATGACACAAATCGACACTTTGAAAGCATCAAGGCCACGCCATAACTTCCCTCTAGCGGCAAAAACGAAAACAAAACGAAAAACTATTCAAACTCACGCTTTTTCGAGGCAAAACTCTTCACAAACTCTTTCTCTGCTCGCCATTTTAGTTGAAGTCCCTGAATTTTCTTTCTTTTTTTTTTTAATTTTTTTTATTAACAATACAATCCATTACATTGCCTTACATACAATACTAACAGGACATAACTTACAATAATTTTACAATACCGCAATTAATGCCAGGCAACTGTTTACATTTCATTTTTTTTTATCATGTTATTTCCACAATCTAGCAGTTATAGTTACAGTTTATAAAGCACAATTGTGGACTTAATTTTTAAAGAATCGTTTCCTCAAACATTCTCCACTTTTTCTAAAAGAATTCATATTATTCGATTTAAGAGAAATATACCTTTCGGTTTGATATTTATTTAATAAAATTCTCTCAAAGTGGCTGAAAGATGGTTTCGTTTCTTTACACCGGCAAGTCCACAGGTACATTTTTCCTAAAATGAGTATAAAGTATTGCAGATCCATCTCCTCCTCTAAGAACCCTAAAATAATCTCACAATATTTTAAAGAGAGGCCTACGCAGCTGTTCAGTTTATTTAAAATTTTGTCACAAACTTCATTCCAAAAGGAGGTCGAAAAAGAACAATCAAAGAAAATATGAGATATCGTTTCTATAGTCTGATGACAGAAGGAGCAGTTGGGGTTAGAAACATAGCCTATCTTACAAAGTAATTCATTTGTGTATAGAATTGAATTCAATACTTTATATTGAAAGGAACGTAAATAACGTTTAGTTGAAGTCCCGGATGTTGAGTAAAATTGTCAAGAGGACACCTTTATACCACCGCCTTTGACAAGAATTTTTCTAAGTCTTTGGCCAGGTCAAAATTCAAGTCCAATTTTGCTCTGTCCGCTTAGAAAAGATCCCTAAGACCTACTTTTCAAGGCCAAAGACTTGTTACCACCTCGAGCAAAGCCCACAATATCAATCCCTGCAAATGGACCCGAGTCAACTGAAAATCTAGATCTATTCATTTCAATCTAAGCGAAGACCGCGCCAATTAAAAAATGTCTCTCTCTCTCTCTCTGAGAGAGAGAGAGAGAGAGAGAGAGAGAGAGAGAGAGAGAGAGAGAGAGAGAGAGAGAGAGAGAGAGAGAATGGGGCAGAGTGAAGAGAAACCCTTCCCGGGGATGGAGGAGGAGGGGGGGGGGGGGAGTGTGTTGGGGAGAAAAAAAAGCCTGAATAGCCTGACACTCTGTTCTTTTCATTTTTACCCATAAATGCTTTGCGATTGCCAAAAAAATATCAAAAATAAATAAATAAATAAACAAACAAGAACAGCATGAACAACTCAAGATCAACTAAATTTCTGTAGGTATGTTTTACCAAATCCAGTCAGATATATATATAGATATATAATGACACATCCTGTATGTGACCCAAGTAGATGAAGTCCTGAGGGCAACTGAATTTGCACTACAAAGTTTCTGAATACATGAAAGGCAATAAGTGTACTTATTTACCTGCAACAAAGATAACTTAAGGTAATTTTATTGTCCAAAACTATGTGGTAAAAAACAATTCAGCAAAAATTAATAAGTTCGAAAATTTAATAAACGATTATTTCACTCACGCTTGTTGGGTAGAAGGTGATTATAATAATAAATTCTTTACCTCATATCTATTACGCATTATTAGTAATATAAATTATTGTGCTATACATGTTTATAACATGCAACATTTTAATTTTAATCACTCACCTAAAACTGACAACTTGTGGTATATGGGTCCACTTTCCACCTGTACTGCTCTACTAGAGTAGTCTGCTGGATAAGATGCAGCCATTGAAAGACACCATAAAAGTGCAAATCACTTCTGGGTGAAATCTTTAAGGACTTTCTGATCCAGTTTAAAATGCTGCAGTACAAAAATAATAGAAAACTCGCTTAGTACACGAAAGCAAATAACATGAACTTGCAGGACAAGAACATTTTTGTTATTAGAAAATCCTGGGTGAATGTATAGCCCAATTACAGCAGGTAGTCAGAGGTTAATTTCTGGTGTGCTTATGGGGAGGAGTAATGTAATCAAAAAGCTGGCTTGATTGGCTGGAGGCTGAACAATAAGCAGCACAAGTGGCAAGAGAAAACCTAGCTCATGCCATCAGTATTTATAAGGGTATGCACGAAGTGCAACAAATGGTAGCATGGGTATGCACGAAGTGCAACAAATGGTGCATGAAACAGTCATGAATAGGCTCTTCAGTAAAACTTCCAGTTTCTGTATCAATAATTGCACGTACATTAAATTGTGTGCCACGGAGATCTTGTGACTTTCAAAAAAAATTTAAATAAAAAAGTACTGTTGAAGTCCAGTTTTTTTTTTACGTTCAAACGTTAATGGGAACTTTTTAGAAGTTTTCCAACAAAACAAAACGGAAACTAAAATAATACTCCAGTGTGTTTATTTGGTAAGCCCTGCAGAGGCCCTAAAACCACCAATTTTGAGTCCAAGAATACAGCACAGATATAGAATTTCCTGAACTGACACAACAGGCAGATAAACTAGGTGTATTGTGGATTGTCACAACAGGAGCAATTTTTTCAAACAGGTTTCTTATCAAAGTATTGAAAGCTTCAAATTTAAACCAGGATGAAGCTTACAACTTTCAATGGAACTCAAAATCCTATAATCGGTTTCTGTAGTGACACAGTAGAGGTTTTAATGGAGCAGTGAGTGGTAAAATCAAGAAGTGTTGTCTTCTCCCCAAGGAGAAAACTAGGACACGGAGTCCCGTTTTACAAAATCTTACCTTTGGGAGCTCATAGCATTGCAAAGCGCAATCTATTAAACCAAGAACAACCTTGTTGCACTTCCATCATTCTCCAAGCTCTCTGTTAAGTTTCAATGGAACCGGCTCCCACACGTTCAACATATAAGGTTTTTTTAATGTGAGACCTCCACCAAAATTTTGTCTTATAAATTTAATTATGAGCAGTTTCACTCACCTGCAGCCTTAATTAGATTATCTTTCATTTTTTTGAGCATGGAGTTAAACTGACAATGTTGTTTACTTCTTTCTATTTTTTAACATGTCTCTTTCTTGCATATTTGTTGTTTCCAAGTCAGGAAAGACAAAGAAAAAAAAACAGTTGTGATGACCACTTGGAAAACTAAAAAACCAAGCACTTAACAGCTTTGCAGTGGCCGGTGATCCCCATTAGACTATGCCAGATGTTTATGCTAATTTGATGCTAATTTTTGTACAAATCTCTTTGTACATGATGTCACTGGCTTAATTTGGCAGCCAATCATCAGTCTGAGCCCAATGCAGATAAATATGAACATTTTTTCCTGGGAAAATGTTTTCGTAGGGCTAAAAGGATGGTTGTGGAAAGAAAAAAAACCTGAATGCACTCGCACTGATTGGTTATATGGATTGATAGGGACCACCATGGACTACTGCCGAGTCAAGCAATATAAACTTGGATACCGAGCCAGTAAGCTTGAGTGCCTCAGCTCTCACTTCCATACATGCACAGGTATTCCAAGCCCCATGTTTATTGACCTTTGTAATATAAGCACTAATGTCACATTGTAATTTCCGAGGATCACGAATGAACATTGCAAAACAGCGAAACTCTATTATTTAAGGATTTGTTTGAGAATTAAACAAATGTAGTTAGGACTTAACCATAAAGAGGAAAATTCAACAAAAATGCCTTCCCTTGCCTCTGTGATTTATTTGTAGTGACTATAGTGTGTTACTATACATAGAGGGAGGGCAACAGAGAAACTAAAACCCACTGGAATCACAATGGTCATATTGGCCATGCAATCCCTACGAATAAATCCCAGAGGCAGGGTGAGGCATTTTTGCCACATTTTGCTCCTTATTTTTAAGTCCTAAATACATTTGTTTAAGTCCCCACACAAACCCAAGTAGTTTCACTGTTTTGCAACAGTCATCATGATGCTCCAATTACAATGTGACATATCTTAAAAAGGTCAAATAAACACTTTTCAGGCTTGGGATACCTGTGGTTTTAGCACAAGAAATCGACAGTACATGCAAATTATCTGGTGGGGTGGCCTTTTGTTTTGCTTTGGTTTGTTTTTTTTTGTTTTTGTTTTTTTTTTGGCTGTTGTTTGCATGTTTTGTTTGATTGTTTTGCCAAAGCTGCACTGAATACCCTTTTTGGATTAACCCTTCAATTATGTCTACAGTTGAGCAAGCAAGCAATCAAGCAGATTTCCCAATCTACTCTGAAAAACTGACTCACGGCATTCATGAGTTTATAGAAAGAAAGATATTCCTGAAGAGATGGAGAAGGTCAAGCTTTGAATCGACAAAGCTATGTTTTCTGAATGAAACATTTGAAAAGATATAGATTCCTTTAAAAAAATACGTCATTAAAAACTATTTGGGGGTAGCACAGTATAAACTAGGGGATACTAATTTGCTAACTTCTCACCCCCACCCCCACCCCCCACCGCTTCCGGTTTAAACACCACGTAGGTGCTCTTCACGGGGATTGCTAAAAACTAAAAATCCTCACTGCACCTTGACTTATGGCAAAACTTATCAAACAAACTCGTACTTTACCTTTACACTAATGCGACCAACTTGGATCAAGTGAATCAAATGGATCGAAGGAAACGGCGCGAAGCAGATCACGTTCCCCTCTTGTTGATGAACGCAACAATAACACGCGAGAATTAACATCTTACGAACATAAGCATGAGTTAATATAGGCCCTGTCATCTACATCAAAGTTCTCTTACCTTACGAAAGACAAATATATCGGCTAGAAATTCTAGTTCCAGAAGGTAGAAACGCAGACACCCTCTTCCGCTTGAGTGTTCCTTCGACCGTAACCTGAGACTGGCCGAGAGCTGAGGGTAGCCGCTGGGCAACCTAGCCGTCGCTCGCCGTCGCCATATTGAAAGCCGAGAAGACCCTGGGACGAGGTTGGCCGCTGGGACACTGGGTACTGGTATTTAAATTTTAGCCGCCTGCGCCTTGGCGAGGTGTAGATGGACGTTTTTGCAGGATTCTTCCCTGAAATTGCTGTTTAGCTTCTGTTTAACCGTAGGAAGATGATAAATGGTAGAGGCTTTTTAGGGATGGCTCTGTCGAGAGTTTCAATGACAAAGAAACTGTTTTTGAATCGCTAGAGTTTACTCAAGTTCGATCGGATTCTCTATAGCTGCTTGCAAGAGGACAATTTTGAGGGTCTAATTAGCCTGACTGTGTGTCTAAACATGCAGTTTCATTATTGAATATCCATCTTGGATCGAGCAGGTAATCATTATGAGCAACATGTACAAGCACATGGATCGCCGATAAAGGCATACGAATGTGTAATCCAGCATAAGTTTCTGTTCAGTTAGTTCGAAGTTATGGAGCGATTGCAGAATACCCCGCATCTCTAGCTACACGGCGCAGCAAGCTACGCGGCTGCACCATCATATTTTTATTCCTAGCTCTCTAAGTGCTCTGGAAAGTGAGGCAAATTGTCAGTGTCAACAGGCAGGTTCAGTTTCTGTAGCATAAAGTAACAAGTAGAACACTTAATACCCCCCTACCTGGGTAGCTGGGCCATTGCAAGGTTATACCCCCCTCTCCTTAACATCCATTTTTTGCCCTGGAAACAGAGGCAGTGTAAAGTAAAGTTTCTTGTGTAAGGAAAAAAAAAAGATGCATAAACCAAATACCAAATAATTCAAATACCAGTCAGAACACTGATTTGCAAAACAAAAAGTAGTATGGAAGGTTTGACAAGCGAACAACTACACCAACACCTGAACACCTCACCTCTCAGTGCCTATTCATTTAATGTGGTGAACCACAGTGAATGTTGAATGTTGAACAATCGTGGGAAATTGGGAAAAGAGGAAGAAATTGCAGTTAAATCACTTGTCCATTCCCCTGTTGTGGGTGCTTCAGGTTTCTCTGTATTCAAAACCTTTTTTTTTACTTTTGTTGCAGTGCTGTGAATGAAATGTGATAAATATTGCATTTAAAAATATGGTAAAGCATGACTATCAGTGAGTAGAGCTTAGACTACTTTGATACGACACATTATTTAATGATGTAAAGATGATATTTTGTTTCTCTCTCAGGATTTTTTTCCTCTGTACTTAAACAAATATCAGGTTGAGTTTCAACGTCTAAAGTACAAGCAGAGCCACTCAGTACAAGTAGAGTCAGTCAGTAGAAGTAAATTACAAGAACAGTCACTTAGTGATTTTCTTTCAAAAAGACTATAAATATATTGTGAAAGAAAGGAATACCAAATCGTCAAATATATTCCGGTAGCTTAACAGCCACGAACACAGTAAGCTTATAACCTACTGAGCTCGCACCTTTTCTGGTACACATACATAGTATACTGGTACCTTTTATGAAAAACTCTATTCGCTATATATATAGGCGCAGTACTGTGGAACTTTGTTTCGGATTATTTCAATGACTCTTGTAATTTTAAACAATTTTCCAGAAAAGTGAAACTAGATCCCTCATTTAAAGAACATAATTTTAACAGTTTATCTGTTCAGTCGTTGCCCAAGAAGATGTCCGATTTTACATTTTAAGTTTAAATTTTTGAATTTCAAGTGCGTTTTTAGTGTTTATTATCCCTTCAACTCATCTTATATTTTTAATCTTAGTTAATATTAAGGCTGTATTGATCTTCGTTTTATTATAGACTAGTACACGACCCCTCAAGCATGTTAACTGCTTTAATTACTGATCGTGTTTAAATAAAGGATCTACTACTACTACTACTACTACTACTACTTCTACTACTACTACTACTACTACTACTACTACTACTACTACTACTACTACTACTACTACTACTACTACTACTACTACTACTGCTCTTGTCAACTATTATAAATTTCGCAAATCCTTCCCTGAAATCTTTCTTCGAACTTAAAATAGCTTTCTCTATAAGAGCAAGAAATGGCTAAACCGATACCTTGATTTCTTGGTTCCGTTTATTTTGAAATTGCCAGCGACAAGTCACAATATTTGCACCCTTAATGTAAACAAATGGGCAGTTTTGATATAGATCATCTGAATGCATCGGATCCTGAATTTACGACCACTGACTCCTGTTCGCGATAAAAGTAGGGCTGGTAACGTCTCCCTGCTCTTCGTGTAGGCCCCTTTCAAACGTCGTGCCACTGCCGTACCGAACTCAATTGATAGAGTTAATTTCGACTTTAGCACGACAGTAACACGGCTTGGTTTTTCAACCTGATGGATGTTAGGCGCGTTTGAAACGTCGTACTACTGCCGTGCCGAACTCAATTCATAAATTATAAATACATCAGAATACATTTTAAAAGTTGGCTTAACCGGTTGGTGTTTTTGTTTTATAATTATACTAATAATAATAATAATAATAATAATAATAATAATAACAATAATAATAATAGTAATAATAATAGTAGTAGTAGTAATAAATTAATATAAAAAGATATGTCCTTAAAAACCTTTTAAAAGCAGAGGCTGACTGTGCATTCCTTATCTTTAGAGGTAGCGTATTTTAAAGTCTCGACGCAGCGATGGAAAAAGCCCGATCGCCGTATGTTGAGGTGGCGGATCTAGGAACCGTGAGCAAGCCCCCCTCCACCTCGCTTTGCCACTCGTCCCAGACCGATTTTCGCGGGCGTCCAAGATGGCGCGGGCGATCGCGAACTCCACGTTTTTCGTGGTTTTTCCGCGATAAAATATATAATGTAACCAGTTGTTGTTGTAATAAATAAATTGTAAACTAATAAAGACACCCTCTACCGCCTGCAAGGACGCTAACGTAAACTACGTGACGGTACATAATGATCCAGAAGACCTTCAACGCAAGATGGAGCGTATCCATTCACAGCCTTATACGTAAGCAGCAAGATCTTAAACGAGATGCGTTCGCTAACGGGGAGCCAGTGTAGTTGTTGCTGAATAGGGCTTGTATGATCACAGTGATCAGTACGCTTAGCCTTAACTACTAGTCTTGCAGCAGTGTTCTGAATGAGTTGTAACTTTTGAACTTCAGTAGAAGCCAGACAGTACAGTAGACTATTGCAATAGACCAGCTTAGATGTTATGAAAGCATGTACTAAGCGCTCAGTGTTACTCTGGATAATATATTTCCTGCATGGCGGCAGATGTTGTTAACGTGGCTTGTCATGGCGAGATGACGATCAAGAATAGTTCCCAGATAACGAGCTTTGGAAACACAACGTATAATGCTTTGGCCAAACGTAATATTCGATAAGGGAGGATGTCGAGTGAACCGAGACGTAAGATGAAGAACAGCTGTCTTAGTCGGGTTACACACCAACTTGTTAGAGAGGAAGAAAGCTTGAATATCATTTATACACAGCCCCAAATTTAAAAGCGCAGGCTGCCTTGCTGCGGGGTTCAAAATGATCATTTTAGAGTGGAGAATCATCAGCATACATCATACAGTCCAGTCCATGAGCCTTATTGTTCAGTCTTGGAGGGTCGGAAGTACAGGACAAATAACAGCGGGCCCAAAACCGAGCCTTGTGGGAAACCTGATGTGAGTGGCTGCGACTTGGACTCGGCAACAGCTGATTTATTCGACTGAATTAAATCTGACGTCTGAAACCAAGTCGCACTACAGTCGTGCTACAGTCGCGCTACACTCAATCATCCATCTCCCGAAACGAGGAA